>JAZDUA010000090.1:3595000-4178103 GCA_038098605.1 Gryllus longicercus
AAATATTCGTAATGCAATAAATATTCAATATTGGATCTTCAAATCTAGGAAAATATATGTTTGAGAATCGAACAAATGCGCATCTCAATTGCGCAGTGAAAAACTTCCGTCGGCTGTTCGCCGGCTCTTCTCTTGTTGAAGCCCTAAGAAAAATATTTTGTCAACACCTGTTTTTTTCCAATATGTAGATAAAATAATATTATGACAGTTTAAAACTTCTAATGTCAGCAACGCAGTAAGAACAAACGATCGTGATCTCAATTTGGTGATCACAGTGCTTAATGGATTAATGCAATTTATTCTTTAATGTTACATCTTTAAATCCTTTCATGTTTTGTTTTTCGAATTAATGTATTTGTATAATTGTCATTGAGATCCAGACAATTTTCCACAAAGGCATAAACAAAATTTTCTTTCAAGAAAAACTTTTGAATTTTTTCTTTAAATTTTTGAAAGGATAGAGCACAATATACCAAATTTTACAGCATAAGGGCAATTTTCATTAAAATATTTGAATTTACAAAAAATAAAGATCGATATTTTTATCGATGCAATGAGGGTTCTTAAGAAATTCAAATATCGGGTTGGTGAAAAGTGTTAAACCAATTTGGACGTTCCAATTTGTACCAATTTGGACGTTCAAATCATCAAACACTTTTATCACAGGCTTGTGTTGGATCAATAATGCGATCCTCAAGTTTAGTAACCCATTGCTGACCCTCTTGCATGAAAGTTCACATGCGGAACAATTTCTCACTGTTTCAACTAGATTAAATATTGCATAACCGTTACAGAAAGTACAAGAAAGTTTCTACGAGTTGTAACATGATTAGTTACTTAATATATTTCACATGTTTGTGGCATGCAGTAACGAAATATTGTTGTTGGAAGGACGACTTACTTTCCGATTCTTAACGTACATCATTGTAAATCCCGTAGTAATCAATTAAAAAAGTCAAAACCGAACTTAGAATCATTTATATTACCAAAACTTCATGCATAATAGCGTAATTTTGCGCGAAACATTTTGTAAGTTTGAAACAAAAATAATATTCAAAACGGCTTCAATTTTTTCTTTACATTTTTCCCTCGTATGTAGCAAAGAATTGTAAAGAAGGAAATATTAGTCCCATTTTCAGCAAGCTCTCTGTATTTTCGAAAAGTGCAAACAACAACAAACTTTTAACAGTGAAAAAGTATAATATTGATGATATTTTTTCGTTAAATGAAATATGCTTTAAATAAATCTGGTCTTTGAAAATTGCCATACATTTTTTGAAACTTTAGTAGTTCAGTTTAATTTTGCTATTTCCGAAATTGCAGATTTCGAATTCCTCACACTTCTTTTGCTAGAATCTTTCAAGAGTTACCAGGTTGCAATGCAAAGCCGAGAATGCCGCTACACGGCAGTTTGAAAGCCTCTGAATAACTACTCATTGTTGGTACTACGCGGTGTTTCTGAGCTAAAGGAACGATACGTTGGATTGTCAAATTCGGGTTGAAGTATTAGCTTAGGTTTTCGCGCTTAAAGCGCTACGATTCAAAACGAGTTTTACAAATAATTGCTGAAATGTGTTAATATGGACTGAAATTGCGGTAATATAATTTTACGTAACCATTAGTGAGGCGAGAAAATACGTGCCGTTGTAGCGCCACTTGTTTATCTGAATTATATTTTAACACACAATTTAATGGTGATGATTTAATGGTGTCATAAAAACGCTGTGCAAAAAAAATCCCTTATTTCCTGTAAGTGAAACATGATTAATAGCATTTAAGTACTTTTCATGAAACTCAAAAGATCCGTTTTCACAGAAAGCATTCCTCCTAGGGGAGCATTGCAGTGGCGGTGTGGGAAAAGGGAAAAGGGAAAAGCTGGCGGGGCGGGGCGAGCTTAAGCGGGCAGCTACGGAGACGCATGTTTCTTGTGAGTCGGACGCGGAATCTCAAAGCAGATTGATGCGGCATCATTTGTTCCCTACGCAGGGAAACAGACGGAGCAGCTTTGATCTCTCGCCCTCGCCGTCCCGTCCCCCCCACACGTCCCTCATGCCCCGGGCGCAGCATCGCTCCTCCACCCACTGCGCAGCCGTTGCTCGCCCTCCCCGCAGTTCTTCCTCTAGGCATCTCCCACGCACACCCGACTCACCCTTGCTCCCGCCCTCACTCCCAACCCGCTCTCGCCCCGGCCCGCCCACGCTACCCCCTCTCGCTCCCGACCCGCCCTCGCTTAAGACACTTTAACACTCCTGTGCACCCTCCCTCCCGACCAGTCCTCTATCCAGAGTCGCTCTCTTTCATGATCCACCCTCATTCTCGACCCTTCTTTGCTCCCGATCCACCCTCTCTTCTCACTCGCTCTCCCACCTGACCCGCTCTCGCCCCCGACCCGCTCGCACTCTCAATCTTTCCTCGCCCCCGATCCGTCCTCGCTCACAATCCGATCTCATGTCTAATTCCTCTCTCCTCTCCTCTTTCTCTCTCTCCTTTCTTCCCCCTCTCTCTCTCTCTCTCTCTCTCTCTCTTTGCTGCATATTATTCCTACTCTTGTCGTCCATTGCTGTTTCTTAGTCTCTACGTCCACCTTGTTCTGGCCAGCCTTCTGTCTCCAAACCCTGTAATTCCCGTTAACTTCGCTTCTTGTTCTTCCTCCGATCTTCCAAATCCCACGCCCCTTCCTCGCCCGCGCCTCCGCAGCTCCTCCGACGCGTCATCAGCAAACACAGGCTAATGAGATCTGCACATGCGGAGCGGCGATTCGTCTTAGTGCAACGCCATCTTCCCCTCCTTCCGTCTCCCTCCTCCTCCTCCTCCTCCTCCTCCTCACCGCCTTGGCCCCACAGCGCCCCTTTCCTTCGCTCGGGTCTCCCTCCGCGCACCCCCTCCGCCCCCCTCAACCTCTCTCCCCTGTCTGGAAGGCAGAAACAAACTTTTCCAGTTTTTTAAAAAATGGCGAGGAAGCCGAGAGGACTTAAAAAGTTCAACTGAGATTTTGCCGGAGTAAAAGGCAATTTTTCAATTTCATCTGCTTACTAAGACCTGGGAGTTTGCTTGCACAACCTGAGAACATTCATATCGCCGCCCCCCTCCCGCCGGGCGAGCGGGCGGGCGGGCGCGCGCCCTCTGCTTCGTGTCGGAAGTCAAATTTGCAATTTTGCTGCGCCTCACGATCGCCGTGCGCGTAAGTTGCGGGGAGTTGAATGGGTTTGGGGAATTGGAGCCCCGCTCGCGCGCCGCGACGCCGCCGCCGCCGTCGCCATCGCGCAAATTGCGGAGAGGCCCAATGGCCGCCTCTACCCCCACCCCCGCCCCCGCCCCCGCGGCGCGCGTCTCGAATTTCCTTGCAACTAGACATAGAGCATCCCTTAAGCAAATGACGTCTCTCAAAAACGCAGAAATTTCAAAACAGTTAAAAAACTAGAAATATAGTAATGTAATTGAGGTGTATAGAGCACAAGGGGCATAAGTGCATTTTGTCAAACATTGAGTAGAAGTGTAAAGTAAAAACTCCATTTTATTTCGTGAACAAATGGTATTTCAATAGCTCCAGCCGTTGCCGCGTTCTAGCGGTGGGAAGACAATGCCCTCTATTACGTTTTCTATAGACACTCAACTTTGAACTCAATGTTTTCAACCCCACATGTAGGTCACTTAAATCCCTTGTTCTATAAGCCCCTCAATTATCGTCACGCTAATACACTTCTGTGCTGTTCTATATTTCCTATATAACTCATTTAAATAGCACTATCATGTAAATTGAAATCTGTTCTGATCAATGACGGCATTAGCTCAAAATTTTTCATATTCCAATTGGGTTCTGTTCAATGTAATGTGTCATGTTTAAAGCACTAAGGGCTTGTGTTTAAAAAGTTGATTAAGTTTTCTTATTAACAAAATTTCGTGACTATTTTTAAGGAAAAAACAGGGATCTCTCTGAAGAAAGAGACATTTACGTAGATATGACGAATTGCACATGGACTTTAAAAGTATTAAGAATTTTCTGAAAAGCCGCACATAAATATTCTTGTCAAATCATTCTTGTGTAATCCACAACACCCGCGCAGAATTGTTAAATTTATATAGTTTATATTATATCTTTATATAGTTTATATAATAATTTATATAGTAACTTCAAAACGCAACGTTCTAAGGCCTTAAAATTTGAAATTTTGAGGCGCCTCAGAGAAAAGTTCATCACACCGTTATTATCACACATTTTTGCTGATTCGGCCCTTCAGGATATTACCCCACCTGTTCAGACATGTACAGAATTTGCAACTGGATGTGAAATTAAACTAATTACTTGATATTAAACGAGATTGAATTGCACGTATGTACATCTGTGTTTGGTAATAATGTTAAATAATATTGCAAAGAGTGGGGTTATACTTGCCCGATCCTGTATTATTGCATTTTTGACACCTTCACGAAGCTTTCTCAAGAGTAAAAAATGTTCTAATATTTTTGTGATTATCAAGGAAATCTGAAAGCTAACTGTTGAAGAAGTTTCAATAATTACTTAAAATGTATTTTTAAAGTGGTGTTGTGAATTGTTCGTAGAATATAGGTCTATAATACTGAATAAACCTTTTACAGAAATTTTTTTCAAACATCAATAGCATGCTATTAGCATGTGAGGATGACGTGGGACCATAAGTAAATCACAAGAATGAACAAATTATGAAATTGGCATTGTTGATATTTAATGATGTGAATGTCCAAATTGTCGATAAACCAAATCAGGGGAAATTGAAAGGAAATGATTTATTTACATCAAATGTGGTGTATCATGAAATTTTAAATTAGGCAAAGTTCATTTATTTTGAAAGTAACTGCTGTCTTATGAAATATTCAAAGGATAAAAGTCTACGACTTCAGGGAATAAATGTGTTTTCTAAATGACACAATGTTTAAGATGTCGTAAATGTTGGTCAACTTAACGTTCCAATAAATTATTTGTATCATTTTTTTCTTCCCCAGTGTTATAATTGAAATATTTATGAATGTTAGTAATTGATATTAAATAATTGAAACATGGCTAGAGGTGTGCTTGTCTTGAATAATATACTGTCGTCTGTAAACACACGCTTCCTTAAATAAATAGGACAGGTACATTTTTTCAGGGTAGGAGCCATCAATTTTGGGTGAAAATTGTGGAAAGTGTTATGATTTATTACGTTGGAATTTGGTACATAATTTTCAAATATTTAGATTTTTTAGTTGAGTAATTAACGTACTTTGAATATGGGTCTCGTCCAAATTAGACTGTTTGGTTCTTTGATAATCAAAAACCGTTCGTTTATTCAAATGTTACGAGAGATGGAATTCACTTTCGAAGTTAAGGTGAAAAACTTAACCCTCCGTTTGCTCAAGGGGAGATATGCGAAGGGCTATATTATTGTTTCGTATAGTAATGCGATATTCACAGCATGATTTCGAATGAAAGCAAGGTCACGTAAAAAGATTGGTCGCCCTGGTTTTTAAGATTCGAGTTGTTGTTGGTTGCGCGATGTTGGCCGTTTGCACTGGTCAACGCATGTGAGCGAGAACGCGAGAGGAAAAAAGAGGTGTGTTCGCGAATAAACAGATTAATAATTGACCTTTCTCGTTAATCCCCTGAGGGTAACCACAAATGGAGCGTTAGAAGCAATTTAACATGATTCAGGCTTCGAGGTGGGGCGTGCTTCCTGCAATGGAAACGTTACGCACATCCATGGGGCTCTAACTACCCTGGGGCCACTGATGCAATATTATTTCTATTGGTGAGTACGCCCCGGGAGATTGCGTATCAGCGATGCGTGGTGGGTTTGAAGAATAGACTCGAAATATGTTGTGAATCCACAGACGGAAAGAAGATATCTATTTTCGTATAAAAATCTGTAATTATAAAATAGGAAAGAGTTAAAAATTTAGTTCAGTTTTAGAATTAGAAATTTAATTAGGCTTATCGATTGTCACGAAATTATTTTACCCAACACTTTGAGTTTTATCGGCAGTTAAGAACAAATAAATATTTCTTACTCTGAAGAAAACTAATGCGTGATTTTATACTGTTTTACACTTGCAGAAATACATTATTGTTATTATTGTTGCTGGTGATATTGAACTTAACTTAAATATAAGTACATTCCTAGTGTGGAACACAAATGCTAGTCGGAAGAGATGGCATCCTGAGAGCAGTGGACTATTTGGGGGGAGTATCCCTATTATTGCTGCTCTCTCCGTCACTCACCACGATAGCTTCTGAAGGACCAGTAAGTTTGTGAGTGATGCTGTGGTGTTTCTGAAGTAGGAACATATAATGCTCTGCAGGGATAACTATCCTATAGGGAGTTTCAGAAAGCACGAAGTGATTTAAGAAGTGTAATTGAATTAAATGACTACATAAATTAAATAATTAACTAAAATTGAAAACGCCTTTGAAAGGAAATTGATTATGTTTGAAATACACCATTGGTGTAGTTAAGATAGAAAATAATACCAATATGGTATGAATAATGTACGATAGTAGGTACACTGAGAGCGTCACAGTAAATAGCAACTGGCATGGCTTTAGTGAAGTGAAATTACAATGCAGATTAAAACACAGTAAATTGCACTGGATATATAACATGCTGAAAAATAGAACATATATATGAAGTTGATGGCGAGACGTATATGAGCACGGATCCCGCATGCATGTGAAGGTACGCGTGACGAGGCAGCATCCGAAGACGGCTGGCGTGAGGGCGACGTTTCCGGGCGTCCTTTTGGAGGTCGCGCGAGCCCTTCATGAGCGACGCGATCCGCGTGAGAGGAGGGAGCACATGGAACCATCACTGCATAGTAGAGAACTGACACTTGAACTTCCGAATTAGTATTACTCGGGCAACTTTTCTTGAACGATGGATTTACGATTTCGGGTGGAGTGGGGGTATTAGTTACAAAGTCCGGCACTAGAGTAGTTTAAGTAATGCCAACGTCTGTGAAATGAAAGTCAAAACTGCATCTTGTGGTTAACTTTTTCGGGAGTTTTAGGTGACTCCCTTGAAGGACCTCGGCCTGACTCAGGTATTTCTTTAGTTATTGACAATAAACCTGAACAGGGGTTGTGCACTATGGAAGCAACTGACTTTGACTAGCTTCTGTTTCGCGCCAACGAAGTTTTAATGCTTGGAAGGTTGTCATCAGTGCCCGCTGCGAGATTTTGCCTTCAACTGTTTATTGCACCAGGGAGGGGGATCAAGGTCATCGTTCAAGAAAAGTTGCGCGAGTAATAGTTGTAGCGAGCACTACAGCAGAGGTCCTCAAACTACGAGCCCATGCCACATGCAGCCCGCTGAGGACATTTACACGCCCCCCCCCCACTCCAGTGTTCAGGCTGCCTCTGTCTGCCTTTTTTTTGTTAGGAGGACCGGCAAAGTTATTGCTGATGTTTAGTTTTTGTAGCGCTGTATTACACGTTCACTTTACGTTTGTAGACGGTGCGTTGCACAAATATGGAAACGGACATTGACCATCTCACTAGCCAAAAACAGCCATTTTAAATATTGTATTTGTTTTCGTTTTGATTCTTCACTTCAAAATAAGATATGTGCAGTGTGCATAAGAATTTGTTCATAGTTTTGGTTTTTACTCTAGTCCAGCCCTCTAACAGCCTGAGGGACAATAAACTGGCCCACTGTTTGAGGATCCCTGCTTTACAGTATGTGGCATCACTGATTCTGATAATTGGAGACCCGACATAACATTATTCACGTTACGAAATATGCAGTATACACTCGTGGTAGGTTCGAATATTCACATAATTGCAGTTTAAGTAGCACTTCGCACAAATGTGCACTGTTTTTGAATTCAAACATACGAGCCACGAGACATTGTGCAACACATATAAGAATAGTTCTAACACAGTCATTATTAGAGACCGGAAAAATATGTATTATGAAAGTCAAAATATGTACATAAATATGTAATAAAAACAGTAAGAATATGTAATAATAATGTACAATCGGATATAATATATAATATTAAAATACACAAATTATAAAAAAATCTACCTAATTCAAAATTAAATTTAACAAAAATTAACTAAACAATTTTTTAAAATAATAAAGACTTTTTAAAAAGCAGATTTGAAGAGCACAAGTAGATGCACATTTTACATGTTACAACTTCCTGTCAGTAATAAAAGCTTCATCTATTGCTATCCTGGACGGTAGTTCATTTCCAGACTAGACACAATAGAAACCCGTCGTACAAACTGGCGATATCTATGACCAGCAAACAATCACTGCAACGTGCAGCATTCTGATCCAATTGTTACATGTCGGCGATCGACGAAGTTTCTCGGAAGTTAAGGTTAAATGTCACAAAACGCGACGTCAATGATACTTTTCACATCTAAAGCTGACAATGATCTTAGTCGCTGATGCGCCGGACTGTGAGAACATGCGACCGCGTCTTAACGAAGTTCAAGCGACTTGAAATCGATAGGTAGGAAAAAGGTTTTGATTCTTTTAAAAATATTTCTATTCATAAAAAAATATGTAATAAAATTGAAGGAAATCGATAAAATAAAATATTTTGGGAAAATAGCAAAATATGTAATATATTACTAAATATGTAAAAGTATGTAACGAAAAAATCGGATGTTGTGTTAGGACAGCGACGATTCGTCAAGATTTCAGTTTTCAGAGCGGTAAATAGAAAGCTAAAAAATACATAATAACGTAAAAATTCTGTCTCTAATAACCATTTGTCTGTTACAATCGAACCCCTTGTGAATTTTTTTCTCCTTGTGGAATAACATTATATTACCTGCCCTTTTTGTGTTTCATTATAAAGTATTGCCAATTGAAAATAAATATAAATTGTAACAATTGGGAGGCGGATCCAGACTAGAATTTTGAGAGGGGAAATTCAAAATGTTTTGGTCGAAGGTTATTACAGATTATTACAGATTCTGGAAAATGTCGTAGGCTACATTAGCTCATGATTTTATTTGTTTTAACGATTATCCGAAAATATTTTTGCTTTAACGTTTCGTGCCAATTTAAAATTAATGGTTTCTGGAATTTTTTTTGGGGGGGGGGAATTTCCCTCGTTTTCCTCCCAGTGGATCCGCGCCTGATTGTAACCAGAACATTTACTTATTGAGGTCAGTCGAACCACGCTCAAGAGAGCAAGTATAAACATAAAAACAACAACAACAACAACAACAACAACAACAACAACAACAAACGTTTCTATTTTGCTCCGGATTCTCATATTATGCGAAATGCATAACTTGTTTATTTTGAAGTTGGCCAAGAAGATAATTTCTAATAATGATAAAAAATATTCAAAAGTTGCCTCCTAAATATTTCCAATCACGAATATTAAATCTTAATTAATTCAACACTCTCTGATTATTGTAGAATTCTGTCAGTCCCTGAACTATTCAATATAGAAATGTTTTCAGGTCTTAAGTTAATGATAGCAAATTAGACGGGAGACAGTAACGCTGTTTGCCTAGGAAATGACTCACATGTAATCAGTCATCATTGCATTCCCTCTATAGAAAAAACATTTCTCTATTAACTTATCACGATGCTGGCAGACGAGTGACACTTTCAAATGGACTCTGAGTCCATACAATATGATATTAGTAATGGACTAAGTCAAGCGATCCTTGTCCTTTTCATTGTTTCTATCGTAATCTTATTTTTCTTCTTTCCTCGTCTATCTTATTCTTCTTCCACTGTCTTTCTTCATGATAATCTTACCCATTAACAATTTCATTCAATTGTTTCCCTTTGTTTTTAAGAATGCCTCCCCCGGGCGAAATAGCTCAGAGCATCTACTGATGTCACTGCAGTCCCTCTGACCGGGAGGTCCTGGATTCGAATCCCGAAGGTGACAGGATATTAAACGCTAGCTTGTCAGCTAGGACAAATTCAATCGCTGTCTAAGGAGAATTCTATCGGCCGGCTGCTCGGATCAGTACTTTTTCGTGGTTTCTCCGATCAACAACAATGCTGGAGCAGTTCCCTAACAAACGGCCCACGGACCGCACGCGATCTTTCCTTCCTCTTCCTTGTCCTATCTTCTCCCTTTACACACACTTATACTAACATGCACCACACAAGCACACATGCCAGAAGACCGGTCGGGAGCTTACAGTTTGTCCCGGCTGAGGCGTTGCCCTGCTGGTGGGAGATACCTGGTTGGGGAAACCCCTGCCAAACGGCGGTAGGTCGGCGCCGGATCTCACCATCCAGCGGGGGAAGATCACAGCCCCCTCACGAGGGGAGACATGGACTACACTTACGGGCACTATACCTGGTAGTTGATGCACACGGAATTTCTAACAATCAATCAATCAAGAAAGCCTCCCGATTCTAAATATTCACTGAATCCGCCCACCCGTTCAGCGAGCAAATCATCCGGCCGTTGTCGTGCCCTGGCAGAGGAAGCGCGGAGGGGCGAGCGCGAGGGCGAAGTGGGATGCCCGCCCACTGCCCGCTGCTCAGGGCGCGTTCTAGGAAGCGCCAGCGCCAGCGCAGCCAGAGCTCCTCCGGTCTGTGCCAGCCGAAGCACGACGCCGCGTCGCGTCGCGTCGTGACCTGGTTGTCGCACTCGAGGGGCGGAGGGGGAGACGCGGATCTTTGTGGACGGCGTCCTCTTGTGACTCACTTCGTAATTTTCCTTGACGCCGCTGTTCCGTAGCGGCTGTGGAATTCAAATGCTGCCACGACTCTACTTGAGAGTGAATATGGACTTCGCTTTTCTCCTTGGAAATGAAGTACTTAAATTGTAATAAGAAATGTTTAAGAACTAAGAAATTTCATGAATATAAATGAAAATTTCTCTCAGACCGTATTATGTGAATTTACACGTACGAGGATGGCACCTGACTTTGCGCTTCATTAAAATGTATGTATAGATGTACGTAGCGTATGTATATGTGTACGTAGCTAATTACACATAATGCAGTTATAAACGGAATGGGTCACTGCATCTTTAGTCTTTATCAACAGTTGAATATATTGCTACGCAAATTATTAGGCGATGCGACTACTTTATAATAAACATTTTTTATTACTTCTATTTCCAAGATATTCGGGCCAACATTTTTAATGTCACTCTCCATGCATTTTGAATCTATCATTTCGAACGTAAAATAGCGGATCCAATAATTGAACAATTCTCATAATCATGGTGCGTACGCTTTATTCCCGTACGTTAGATAATAATTACTCTGAGTTTATTTTGCAACTCGCAACCAATGGAAATTTTCAGGAAGCTTTTCATTCCGTTGGGAAGTTAATCCTCTGATACATGTGGTCGATCTCTCAGATGACCTAGTTGTTCTGACGTTGATAGAGAGTCATAGAATTTTTTGAGCACACAGTCCTTCTCAGAGCCTCTCTTTTATTGTTCTCAGATGCCACATCTTACAGTTCATGCCAATGGGATTTATACTGACGTCACCAGAATAATCTCAATCGAACCGTATGCAGCGCTACACATATCAGTTCGGAGTGTGTAGTACATTTACGAATGTTACAACATTTTAACGTGTGTTTATGCCTGAAACGCCCAATAGTCAGTTTCTGAAGCAAGATAAGCTAAAATTCAAATGATGCATCTGAGAGATCACCGCGTGTGCTGGAATAACTTCCACTAGCGCGTGTACCACAGGGTTAAGCTAGAACACGCAGCACTGCAACGCACGCTTGATTTGTTAAAGAACGGTAAAAACTATGGGTGACGTATGGGGGAAAAGTATAAATAATTATTCTTTAACAGTCTGACCATCACTGTGGTGCTGTCCACAACAGCCAATAGACTTCAAACCTTTAGGTCTTCCTACTAAAGAAGATAATGAAACAATATGTTTCACATAACACATCTTTCCATTAAATATGGTGTGCATAAGTGATTAACTTTAAAATACCGCCATGAATTGTTCCTGAAGAAACGATAAACCTTTTCCTGAAACGTAGTACACATAGTAAAAATATTTTAATGGAAGCCAAACATGTGTGCGATTTTAAATGTGTTTCTGATTTAATTTATTCAATGGTTGTCCCTAATTATAAAACATAAATCAATAAAATACATTAATAAGTACAAATACAGTACAGGAGAGGCCGGAGAACGTGCGGATAAAACTTACGCAACCTTCGCCCGAGTCTGTTTGTAATAAAAAGCTGTCATACACTAAGTTCTGAAATTCATATGTTATATATCCCTCGGATATATAATCAAAATTGATGATGTTATTCCTTTTAATTTTATAATTTAATGAAGGATGTTACGCCGATCAAATGGCCGAGATCGCTAAGGCAGAAGTGCATTAGCGGTCTCGGACCAGAAGATCGCGAGTTCGAGCCCCCTCTTGAGCATGGGTGTATTTCTGTTTGAATGTGTGTCGTCCTCTCACCCCTCACTATCATCATTTCATCTTCCATGACCCCAAGGCTAACACCTGGGGGGGGGGGTGAAAATCGGATCCAGCAAAAATGATGATTCCCTGATAAAAATTGCAAGCACCGGCCACCCAGGTAATGTTTCTGGGCCCCGGTAAATGCAGGGTGCATGCACGCGTGGTCCAAGTTAGTCTATTCGCGAGCAGAAAAAAGGGTGGTACCTTCCAGTTTCGTTTTTGCGGGCGTTATTATTGTGACATTGAGATAAGTTTTTGAAATAGCATTTAGCGTTTTAAATAATTTTCTTTGTATTGTTACTTTTGGTTAGAGTAAGTAACAGGTCAAAATAATAAATAAAATAAAACTGGCATAGTAATAAGCACATTAGGGGGTGAAGGTAAGGGGGGATCGAAAATATAAGAGCAGAGGCGCTGGTGCGGACGATCTTCTGTGGCGCTGTTTGATTTCAGGTGCTGAGGAGGCCAAGCACTGGAAGGAGACGGCGGGACGCCCGCGCCAGAAAATAAATAGTTAAAATAAACGTCGGATAGATTAGTATGTATTCGGCTTCTGACGGCAGGTTTTTCCCCCTTCAGGGTTTTTTTCCTGAGCCGTACCTTATGGTCTCTTTTCCGCGGCTTTGATGCGATGGAGAGACCATTTGGGGTGAATACCAGAATTCGAAAGATTAGAACGCGAAAGGATGTAGGTATTGTAATGGCTTAAAGCCTGCGGCCTAGCCACATAGGATCAAGTAAGCTAATTTGTTTGTAATAATTACCTATTAAATAAAAATAAATAATACTTTTGGTTTTAGTTAAGATTTAGTGAAAATTCGACGATTTGTTAAATTATAAACGTATCTGAGTTAGAATGCAAAAAAATGTCACACGTATACCAGCAGATAAAACTTATTTTCTTTCGGTAGTAAAAATAGTAGTTGCCGAGTGCATTATATTTCTAAGGAAGAAACAACGAAACTTCAAAAATATACTCTTGAGTCCATTTTAAGCATATTTAAAAACAAACTCCTATCGGATTTCGAATGGTTGAGCTGCAATAAGCTCAACCAAGCTGAACCATGACCTTTCAAAGAATGTCTTGAAAATATACGTTTTGTGCAAACATTTACAACTAAGAATCAAATAAATACTCCAGAAACTCTTAGATTGTTTTTCTTGTTGCGAATTAAATACATACATTTTTAAAAGAAAAAAATAACTCAGAAAAAAAGCAATTCAATAGTGTAAATTGATTTTTTAAATCCTTGAGTAGCATTGAACTCATTATATCTTTCAGTCGCGACTTCAAATCGTCGCAATCGCAAAAGGTAGCGAGAGAGGTACGCCTTTTAGAAGATAAGCTAATTCTTGTTCTAGGAACATGAAATAAGTATCTCCTGACATCTAACAAGAGAGGTTATATAATTTGGTTTCCAACAATTCAAAGAGAAGCATTTAAGAGAAATTCTACTCGGAATTGTCTTTCATGTGGGCTAAAGACCCTTAAATGACTGTCGAATTAATTATTCCATTTCTCGTGAAATACGCATCTGTGAATAATATTTTGCTGAAAAATATCAGGTCTTTGAAGAAGCCAGGTACAATACTGCTTATCCTACTACATGCCGCGATTCTCGCTCTTGTGGTTGTAACAAAATTTGTAGGACTACAAATCTTTGCTGAGAAAAAATTCTCATTTGCTTCTTCCAAATCCGGAGAAAGATTGCGTTTCGAGATGAGAGCTAATGAAAGAGTTCCTCGCAACCTTCTACTGTTAATAAATCCTCTTTTATGTGGCACATTACGGTTACCAATTCGTCTGTAAACAAAAACCATGCATGCATATTCCTTTTTGCTCTAAATTTGAGATATTTTCGTATGAATGCAGGTCGCAGTTTCGAAAGTAGGCTTAGATAAGGTAAGAATGTGAATGCCTATTTCAGCGTTAAAAATCAGTAGGGCGCTGATGAAATGCAGTTTTTGAATGTTACTGGTGATTTAATTCATGTTACACAATCGCACGATCAGTGGAGTACCAACTATATCATTTTTAAATTGAACAAAAGTAATTAGGCGTATGTACCTAATGAAAGAAAAATTGACTTTGTTTTTAGATTTTTTCTCAGAACAACTTGGAAAGTGAAGTTTTACTTTCGAAGTTTAGGCTTTGAACTCACAGTATAATGAAAGATGTCAATAAATATATTTATTATTTAAAAATATAAAACACTTTTCAGATTGTTGTAATATTTTTTGCTGTGAATTTCGTGTTTGGTGCACGTGATGCAATGCTGATAGTAGGATTTTTAAATTTTCTCATAAATTATTCCACACTTTTCCTTTAAATTATTTCTCACGTACAGTAGATTAAAGTACGCTAATAAAAATGGTAAAACTCTTATTAAAAAATAATAAGAGTCAATAATCAAGTTCACTGAAGTTTTGAAAATTTCAGAAGTTAAAGTTTCTTCAAACCTCTCCTACATCTTCATTATTGATGCAAGAATTAATTTTATGAACTCAAACGATCTGCTAATATTATCTTTTGAAGTAGTTACTACAGTTTTATTTCGAAATGTACCACAGTTTGATTTCAAAATATCAAGTTATTGCGTTTTTTAATTAAGTCGTGTCAAATATCCAAAATTACACAATCAAGATTTTTCCAAAGACCACATTTTTCATTCATTTTTTTAATGAATGGAAAACTGTGCACTAAATCTGATAGCATTAATGCTATTTTCATTACAACCTTTGATATTTAACACATTACATAAAAGTGTACATGAACTTTATTCTCGGAGGCAATGCGAAGGCAATGAGGAAAAATATTTATTTATTTCACAGTTTTACTTTGTTAAAAAACAACTTTCCGTTACCCAAAAAGTCTAATACTTTATGTAATTTGTACTTATCTTCATAATCCTTGGCTGTTAAATTCTTCTCTTTCAAAATCCCTCAATTTCTCTCAACCATCTATGTTTAGGTATTCCTCTTTTTTTCCTACCCACAGGATACAATGCTATAATTATTTTTGAGAGTCTGTTTTCTTTCATTCTTTTAACATGTCCAAACCATTCTAATTGTTTATATTAGATAGTTACTAAACTTGTATGATACTTATTCATTTTTTCTCATATTTTTAAATTTATTATTTTATCAAATTTTGATATCTTAAATGACCTTCTTAAAAACTCCATTTCTGTTGCAAGTAAATTTAACTTCCATATAAAACAGTACTTTTTACAGTATATTTATATATCATTAATTTGCTTTCTTTTGTTATATGCTTAACCCATAATATTGTATTTAGCATTGATGTTGCTGATCTTCCTTTGTTTATTCTATGTCTTATATCAATTCCATCCTTATTTATTTCTACTCCCAAAAATTGAAACTCTGAACATCATTTAATTCTTCCTTTTCCATACTCTAAAATTAATTCGGTATTATTTAACTCCATACCCCATACCCCATATTAAATGTCTTTTCCATATGAATTTTAATACCATTTCTTGTATTCCTCTAATAATTTTCTAAACATATATTCCACATCATCAGCACCCTGTGCTATTATCACCTAGTGATCGGCAAATAATAAAGTGTATGTACTGTGGCGTCGTCGGGTGCGAGTAACACACAGACACGGAGTTGTTTATACAGTTTTATTACAAGTTATATTACACTATATACATACTCCTCGGAAACGCGCTGCACTCCCAGCACTGCATACCTCTGAGGCATCCCCGCCCCAGCCTGACGCAAACCCCAGCGGCTTGGCGCCGCTCCTGGTCTTTGTCCCGTGGCAATCGCCACACCTCGCAGCCGAAGCTCGCGATAACCCCTGGCGGGTGAAATGTGCCTTCCGCACTGCGATTCGGTTCAAACTCGAATGAACCCGGCTGGTTACTTTCCAGCCGCCTCGCGAGGGGTCACGTGACAGACCTCACATGCCGGCGGCGTCCTCTCATCCCGAAATGTGGGCCTGTTTGCAATTTGGGAGTCCAGCTGCACTGCGGCTGGACGCACCCATCAATTCCCTCTGCGCCAGTTGACACCCGCGTTCCGAGACACGCCCCCCCGGGCCCTCGAGGCGGGGCCCACCTGTGGCGGCCTTCCGCTTGCCGCCAAAGGACTGCCCCCGAGCGCCGGCCTCCGGCGGCCCTCCGCCTGCCGCCAAAGGACTGCCCCCGCCCCGTCGCTGGCCCACCGACATGTGTTGTCCATCTGGCCCCTTGGCACGACGTTACAATACTTATATTTCCTAGAGGAAACCCATTTTGAACTTTCTTTTCCATGATTCTAACGATTTTTGTAAGTATATTTTAAATAAAGTTCGAGTCAAGCTACACCCTTGTCACACACACCTTTGGTAATACAAATTGATTCCTTGAGATTTCTACACCTTTGGACTCGAGAAATAGCACTATCGTATAATTTCTTTATTGCCATCAAAATGTTTTCATTGATGTTCATTCCTCTCAATAATTCTCATAATTTTGTTGATGGAATACTATCACATGCCTTTTCTAATATCTACAAATATAAAATGAATTTGCGGTCCCACTTCATTAATTTTTTCTATTAGCTGTATTATTACAAAAATATGATCAGTCGCCCAGTCTAAAGTCGATCTGCCCAGTCTAAAACCTGCTTGGAATTCATCTTCTCTACTTTTGTAATTTTCTTCTAAAAATAATTTTAATATTCTAAAGACGTATAAACGTAAATACGAATAAAAACACTTAACACTGTTATTCCCCTATAATTTGTAAATTCATTTCTTTTTCCTTTTTAATGAACAACGGAAATGATACCATTTTTCCATTCTTGAGGGGGATTTTTACCATTTAAAAATTTTTCAAATAATTTTTTAATTAATTCCCGTATTTTCTTTGTTACACACTTAATTAATTCTACATTGAGCCCTCCTTCATCAGTTGCTTTTCCGTTTTTAAATATTTAGTGTCTGTTTCTAATGTTGACATATCTAAATTTAAAACATAATTTTCCAACTCTTTACATACATTTATAAACACTGGTGGACCGAGAGTCAGCTCTTGATTATTCCCCCCCCCCCCATTGACAATTTTCAAATAATATTGAATTACGAATTCCTGTATCTTCATTTACCTTTGAGACTTAATCGCTTGGCATTAATTACTTTTACCAGCATTAATTAATGGCATTTGTTGCTCAGGGTGCCTGTACTCACTTCGAAAATTCTAACTTGTGAACCGGAAGGTTAATATTTGTAGTAAAACAGTAAATAAAGACAACTCCTGGGATATGTCTAGGATCTGTGAAGGTTCTAAAAATAATATGCTAATTATTCAGAATATGCATCAATTTTAATACGAGGTTTTCAAAACATTCATTATAACATTTCATTAAAACAATTTTAAATCGAAAAAAAATTAAACCATTAATTTTTAACATGCTCTCCTTCTAAGTCAAGCACTTTTGTCATCTTCGTGGGAGTTTCTCAATGTCTTCTGAATAAATAGTTTCCTTTTGGAGGCGCAGCCAGTTTTCCGCAAAATTTTGAATTTTCTCGTCCTCTCGGCGATAAGTTTCCCGTCGCTGGGCGATAAGTTTGGTCTGTATGTAGGGTGAAGAACGATTTCCCACAACCTTTATGTCAGAGCCGTAGTGTCAATAGAGCTGTATGTGGCTGGGCTTTGTCATGAATGAGATTCACATTTTTGACGGATTGGTTCCGTCGTCTTGATCGAAAAGGAGATTTAATCTTCTTTTCTAAGACCTGAAATAGTCCAGGGTTGTATGAGTTTTTGATGAGAAATCTTTGCAAATGACACCTTTCATTTCCTAAAACACTGTACCTATTTTCTGCAGAAGCAGCCACATTCGCTTTCTTTTGTGTCAGTGAATATTTTTGCCGCCATTTCATGCATGCCTTCTTAGTTTCGGGAATGAAGTGATGCACTCCGGTCACGTTACAAGTTACTATTTTTCGTAGGAAAGCACCTTCTTCGTGACTAAAAATCGCTTAGCAAGTGTCTTGGCACATGAACTCGGCGCTCCTGCTCAACACTAAGCAGTTTTGGGATCCACGTTGCACAAATTTTCCTGTATTTCAACTTTTCGTGGATAATACGTTCAATACTGCCACTGCTTACTTGTAATTGTTTTTAATATCGTAATACGTAAACCTGCCGATCATTGCTGACAAGCTCTTAGATTTCTTGAATATTCTCAGGAGAGATTGAGTTATTGACCGCTGCATGTGATACAAACCGTTCTCGTCCTTCTCGGATACATTTCAACAGTTGAGCATTTGGGATTTTGAAAGGGTGTTTTCTCCAAAATGTTGATAAAGCCATCTCAAAATTTCAGTTGTCTCAAATTTTTCGTTGCACATATATTTCATTATAATTCGCTGCGCAAGAGAATGCACTGTTTGCTCAGATATTTGCATTTGCATGGAAACCTTGGAAACCTAGCAGGATGTCCTTAGCAGCTGACGCGCCCGGAATCGCCAATCAATCAATCAATCAATGAAAAAATGCATATTAAACCGCATTATCAGCAGTAGCCTAAGACAAATATTGCGAAAAAAATTCTGGATAAAAGAGCAGTTGCGTCACAGCCATTTAATCCATACTTCCCATTAACCAGCAGCCTCCGCCTCCAGAAAGTTGGTGCGCTCCGAGCGACGCCACGCGTCGTCGGCGCCGCGCAGGGCATGAGGCGGCTCCGCGAGTTCCGGCGGCGGCCGCTCCGTGGCGCCTCCGTCGCCGTTCGCGCCATCCGTCCGGCCGAAGGAACGGGCGGGCGTCGGGACGCCTCACGGCTCGGCGCAGCGCGCCGTCCGTGGCGGCGACAGCAGCGTTCATTTAGAAGCGATGGTGTTATTTGTGAAGGAAATGAAACTCTCCTTAAGTGGGAAGGAGGGGACTGAAAAGTTTAAAAGATTCGTTTTGAATAAAATGACTGAAAAGGAATATTTACTTTCGAAGGGAGAATTGTTAATTACAAACCGCTATTCGTCTAATCAACTTCAATGGCCAAGTTTATGTCCAGAGACGAGGTGAAATTTAACTTGAAAAAAATGCCACTCAAACAACTTTTTAATTTTATGCGATTTATGTTATTTTGGAAATTATTTATTCTTCCTGTTTGGGAGGATTTAATGGACATATTTAAGTCTGCTCAGAAAGTTGCGAACAGGCCTGCCTGTTTCTTTACTCATTCTTGAAATTTTCACTTATCACGAACCACTTTGTGAAATGCTGAATTTACGAATCAATTGTGATAAGTCTGTTTCTTAAGTGAAGTGTATAGTCCATTTCACCTAGGCAGTGTTTCTGCAACTTTGAGTCGTATTGTTGTTTGGAAGAGGCAATTAGTCGAGTATCGAAATGGTAAACAATTTGGAACTAATGTGCAAATTACACATTCCGTGATTAATGAAAGGTTTTAATGGCATGTAGTCCTACCTAATATTTCTCACGTTCTTAACTGATCTTATAATATGATAAACTTTATTTAGTTAATCTTTGGACATACAAGTATTATAAATGCCTTAAAACATTGGCGATGACATCGTGAAATATTTTCTCAGATATTACATTAAAGGGATTCTTTAATTTCCAAGCATTTTATCTTGGTTGGTTAGCCAGCAAAAATAGTTTGTGAAACGAAGGAAATTTCCTTCGCGAGGGGATGAAACCAGAGATTCGGGGATTACGCGAAGTTCAGACGAGCGGAACGTCAACATTAATTAAATAATCAACTGTGATTAACTTTCGGGGCCGAGATTGACGATGATGAGTGAGCGCACAAGATTCTCGCGGGTATTACATCCGGCGGCACCCGCATCACCCCCGTCTGAAACATATTAGTATTAATGGCTGTTCGCTTCTTCCTGCCCCCATCGCGAACAGTGTCGAACCTTCTTTTAAAGATGAATTAAGTGAACATACAAAGACGATATAATTAATTCTGTGTAGCGACAAAAAGCGACGCCGCAGCCACCGCCGCGCCGCCGTCGGCTCTGAAAAGGGCGCAGGGTGGGAGCATGACGCGTGGCGGGCGGGGAGCGGGCGGCGGGGGCGCGCGCGGCGGCCAATGAGGGACCCCTAGCGGAGTGCGCACGAGCACCGCGCCGCGCCGGTGCTGCGACCTGGCGGCGGCTCCACGAGGTACGCGGCGAGCCCGCGCGGACCTCCAGTCGTTACGCGACAGCCGCCGAGGTGACGCCGCTGCCAGGCCGCCGCGCCTCTCGCCGACCGCAACACACCCGCCTCTCTCTCTCTTTCTTTCTCTTTCGCTCTCTCTCTCTCTCTCTCCCACACATACACACACGCTCCACTCACACACAGGCACGCTCTCTCTCTTTCACGTCCACTCTGTCTTTCTGTCTCTCTCTCTCACACGCACCCGCGCTGTCTTCCGCGAGGGCGGACTGCCTGCCTGTCTGCGAGTGCACGCCGCGTGTGCGCCGTGCCGAGTGTGAAGCGTGGGGCAGCCGCCGCCGCCCCGCACCGCTCCGCACCACGCGTCCGCGGCCGCTGGCGCCGGGGGCGGCGCGCCGCTCGAGGGACAGCGAGGGATGCCATCGGCGCTACAGCCTCTCCACGCGGCGTGAGCCCGCTGCCCCGCCCCCACGCCTCTCCGCCTGTGACAGTCCGCGACGCGGCGCCGCGCGGTTGTTGACAAACACCCCGTGGATGTCTGAGCGAGGCCCGGCCGGCGCGACCAGCCACCTGCGCTCGCCCGACCCCCCGCTTCGCGCCGCACACGCCGTCTTCCGAGAAACAGCGGTGAAAGTGTGAGAGAGCAAGAGCCTTCGACAGTGCAAAAATAATAATATTAATATTTTTTAAAAGAGTGTGACGTGCCATGTGCAAGTGATAGTGCGACCGCCAAGTGGTACATGTCAACGTGTCAAGCGTAACTAAACGGTCGGCCGGTGGCAGAAACCTGTGTGGTGTGTGTGAGTGTGTGTGTGAGGTGACGACAACACTTAACTTCGCTTTTATGATTGTGGTGGTACTTCGACGTGACAGTTTCAAAATTGCGTTCTCGATATCGACTCGTTTCCACACGTGGGAACGGTGCCTCGTTTAACAACGGTGGATCCATAGTTGCGTAGGTTTTTTGTTCGTTGTTAACTAGTGTGTTGTTTTCGCCTAAGTGGATACCTTCACCGACGACGCCACGATGGATATCCTGCCGAGCGGCAACATCTTCCGCGAGTTGCAAGACATCCACGACACCGGCTTCTTCTCGGCGCAGCCGTCGCTGGAGGACCATTGGCAGCAGGTACGCCCCCGCGCCGCGCCTCGTGCGATTCGGTGCCGCGGACCGCTGCCGTCGACGCCGCCGCGAAGCGACGCGACGCGATGCGATGCGACGCAACGCGACGCGCCCTCCGTCGCCGCGCTCCACGGACCCGGCGTCGGCGGTGGCGCCGCGGCTCCCGCCCGCGCAACGTGCATCGTGCAACAAGGACGACCACTGTAAACATAGAGCATGTGCAGTGTGGAAGCTAGCTTGTGACGCACCGGGCGGCACATAAATAGTGTCGGCTCCGCGAACCGATGAGTTTAATATCTTTTTTTTTATTATTTTTTAAGTGCTACGCAATCGGCGAAAATGAAATTCTGTCACATCCGTGGGTTATGTAATTAGTGATGGTCTCGAGCCTTACGTGTTGTTTTGGCGGCGATAGGCTCAGAGACAGTTCCAGGTGGCGCCAGTGTCCGGAAGTGTAGTTTGCGTCGCGGATGGTTGTGTGTAATCTCGGCCCGTGAGTGAATCTGAATCTGATACTACTGAACTACTTTTGGGTTTTGTGTTGGAGCATGAGTTGACGCGTTTCAGCAATGACTAGGGGTTTCGGAGGTGTGGAAAAAGCGACTCCTGTTTCCTAAGTGAAGACGTTGTGACGACACAGTGTGCTTTAGAGTAGCGGTTCTAAGACTTTTGTGATCAAGGAACCCTTTGGAGAACAGTTAACAACATGCATCGTTTAGGAAATCTTAAACATCTATCAGCGTTCTGTCCGTTAAATTAGTTCGTAATTTTTTAGCTGTGTGCGTACCTTCTATTCTTTACTGTGTTTGTGAATTTAGTTCTTTAGTATTCTGGCTTAACCCTTAAAAGACTTCAAAACATCTGCTTCCGAGGATTTCAATAATGCGTAAACGTTTCTCGAAATATATTGTCATTGAATTCATCATATATTTCGAAACTTCATTGATATGATAGTACGTGTTGTATTACCTCAGTTATGTTATACATCTGGGCGAAATCTCTGTCAGGAATAGTAGACTGTATTTACGCTACCTAGTTTATCTTATATTTTCTAATCATTTCGAATATTATAGTATTTGGCGGATTGTAATTGCAAATCGGAAACAAGAGAGCTTCTGAATCAAGTGAGACCGTAAAATAAGAGTTTACAATAAATAAATCGGTAACGACTTCAGATATTCGAACACAAATACGTCATATATTGCAATTGTAATGAATGTTCAGTTTTCATTCGCCACTCATGTATTGTTATGAAATAGGTGCACACTTAAAATTTTTGGTGGCAGTCATTCCAAATCAGAATGAAGGATAAACGTAGATGTACGTGTTATTTTTAAAGCTAATTTCGTGCAGTAAGTACAGCAGTTCATCTATTTCTTGCTAATTCTGTGTTTCCGCCTTTTGGGGTTTCGTGCAGTTGTAAACATGACTACTGACCCACTCCTGGGAACAGAAACGGTTAGACTCGATTCCCTATTGACACGGTTTGGAACTTCCAATCACATCTTCGCGTGTTTACACTTATGTATGATCCAGCACGTCGATATATCACATCTGTTTTCTCACCCCATGACAATAGTTTTTACATCTTTCAGTGACTGGAATGTCGCTTGTTTCGGTAACAAGAGTTTGAAATGTACAGTTTGCATTTGTGTACTTACATTCGTAGAAGCTAAATAGAATAAACGAGCACTCATCGCGCATTTCTGACGTACTAATTCCGGGTATAATGTTAGGTGTAAAAGATGCACGGAAATTAATACGCTATTTGCGAAAGAAGCGTACTAACTATACTTCAATAAGAAGATTGACCTTGTCGGCTTGGTAATATAGGTAGTGAAATTACTTGACAATATGTTTCGTGTATCGTAATTGCCAGCGTAATATTTTTCAGTTGATTAAATGGTGTTTAAGTAGTTAAATTCTTTGAATGACTTCATCGTTACTCGATGCTAAATAACGCAACCGTGGTTTTCGGAAGAGTATCTTCGTTTCGTTCTGAAGCGGCTCATTAGTGTCTAAACTAACGTTCTTGCAGTGGAAGGCTAGCGCTTTCTCCGCCGGCGAAGGTCACCGCCGTTCCCGAGGCGGCTCCCGTCGGCGGCTCCGTCGGCCGCGTTGATTTCCTTGCCGTCCGCCGCCGGCGCAGTTCGCCCGATATTCCTCGCGCGGGGCCCCGGCACTCAGACTGGGAATCGGTTTTCTGCCATTGTCGCGGTTTCGGGCCGGCTCTTTCTCTCTCTCTCTCTTCCTCCCGTCTGGCCGCCTCCCGTGCGTCTGCCGTCGCCGATTGATCTCCTTCAACGCCGCGACGGCGTCGGCGGCGGTACACTTGGCCCGCCCTCGTCGAACGAATGATAATGCCCGAGCTTATTTATCGCTGTCGGCAGCGCAGACCGCACAATGCCGAGTGCCGAGTTCCGCCAATCGGATTTCGTTGCGACGACGCCGACGGCGGCAACCGAAGCATCAGCCGCAACCGCGACCCCGTTCTCTGCGGAGACTCGTGCTGGCGATCGCGCATAAGCGAGCCGGATGGGCGGCTTGTGATGCTCGTGGACAAGGCGAGATGTCGCGAACTGGGGAAAGAGAGTCAAAGAAGCGGTTTCGCCCTGGTGTATGAGGTGGTCAGTTTTGAAGATCCCCACCTGCCTCGATGCAAGTTATTGTGCGTGAGCCCTTCGCAAATGTAAAGATTGCCCGCCACTCGCCTGACTTTTGCCAACGACTCGCACGTACCTTTGCAGTGCTGCGGTGATGTATACCAGACGGTTTGATTTAGTGGCCGCTTTATCAGCCGCCTGCCAGACGAGAACGTGACTAGGAGACTTGAGCCTTTCCACGAATATAACTATGACTTTCAGCAGTTGCATATTTTAAGTGAACGCGATGCCTCTACAAGCTAAAATGGAACGTAATAGTTATTAATGTCAGTAAGGCGATAAATTTCAACCAGCCGAGTCTGTTGTTTGTGTTATTGACCGTGGGTCGTTAAATGCTTTTCGTAATACCATTTTCTTTCCCACAAAAATTATCGTATAAACAAGAAATAGCATTTCTCGGAAGAAGTGTACTCACACGCCATCTTTAGCTTGAACTCATTTGTTTCGATTGTTCTGAACGAACGTCGGATTGTTAAATTCTTAACGACTAGAAGTGGCTTTTCGTTCCTCTGGCTGCGTTACGGCAAAGGTACATTATTACGAAGTACAGTATTACGAAAAAATAGCAATTGTCAGTAATTTCCTGAACAAAGTGCGTCAGAATTCTGTAACCAGGTCCCTCTGGTATTACCATGAATGACTACAGTTCTCCTCTCACCTTCCCCTTGCGACGGAACCGCGCGCCGCGCCGCAGCAACGGCCCGGCTACTGGTGTCGCGCAGCGCGGAAGAAGCCCCACCTCCGGCGGCGCACGCAGTTGCGGAGGCGACTCCCCTGCCATCGAACCCCGCTCACTCCACATCGCTATGGAATGTTTTTACTCCGGATCGGCGCGGGGCGAAATCTGGCTTCAGCTCCGTTTCTCCGTGCATCGCGACTCCCTTTTCATTCCGCATAGTGGGAGGGGGGGGGGAATTGTTGGCTGCTGTTCGTTTGTGACGCGGCGGCGGCGGCGGCAGCGGCAGCCATGTAACCGAAATTCTACCGCCAGCGCGAGCCCGCGCGCACACGCTTAGTTAGAGGGCCGCAGTGAACTAGGAGAGCAGGTTGTAAACAAACCTGTCGACGGGCAGAATGACGCCGGGGCGGCGCTTTGTGAAGTCTCTGCGCGTTGGTTTTATTCGCCGCGCAGAGAGGGGCTGCGGGCTGCGTTTGAAGAGGGCGCAGCGCCGGTGCACGCCGCTGGACGGCCGAGCTGCGCCGCTGACGCAACCGCCGCCGCCGCCACCGCCAGCTCCAGGCGAAACGGCAGGAGATTTTGTTTGCAGTTATTCTATTGCGGTTGGGAAATAATTAGAGGCCGGATGTTGTGGTATCTGTTTGTGAAGTTTGCCACACTCAGCGAAGTGAGTTTAATGGAGATTAAATGCCTTTCAGGCTGCTGACTTTTGGAGAAAGTGGGTACGTTTCATGAGAGCGTCTCTGAGTTGGGTTTTCGCGCAGATATGCTATTTGTAGTTCTATTATTTAGGTTCACGTATCGGTTTTTATTACTGCCAAGGATACAGGTTCGATGAAATAACACACCGGAAATTTTTATTTATCAGTGTTGGTTATAATAACGCGTATAATCTCCTCTGTGAATGGTTTACCCTTCCAGAAGATTTTTTTAGAAAGTAACTTCAAGTTTCTTCGCCAAAATCGAAACTTCAGTTGTTGTTTTTTTGTCATATTTTTTGCATCATGAACTTAATTCAAACTTGTTTTTCGATCACGTCATTAAAACCCATGTTGTAACCAGAAGAATAGGCCAGATACCAACAAGCCGTCGGTGATAAGCGAAGTGCTCCGCGACTCACATTAACTCTCAACGTTTTACGAGAAGTTTCTTCTTTCTCCGTAGTAATAGCCCTTCGCGGTACACCGCGTTCCCAGGCTATTAGTGGAGTGTCGTGTGCAGATCCGTCGATAGTAAGGTACATAATCGCGTGGGGGGGGGGGGGTAGGGTCGATTATTCACTTGCCGCGTGCACGCCAGTGCCACCGCGACCGGAAGCGCGCTTGCGAGCCGCCTGCGTTGGCCAGGTGCCGATTAAAGGATGTTGCATGAGCCATAAATCCCGTGCCGCGAATCGGCACACAGCCCGCTCGCTGCATTCACGGCGAATCGAATGGAAGGACACAACTCGTGTGTTTGCGCCGCCGTGTGTGGGTTCGAAGTCTATTGGCGAGCGAGTAACCCGAATGCAGTTTAATGTACTAAATCAGGACCGGATCGAGGCCAAGTAGACCTTAGTTCATTTAGTGAGACTCCCCCTTTTTCGGTAATTTAGCAAAATACAAACTTTATGTATCTGTTTACTGTATTTAAACTGTAAATAATAACAAGGAGGGTTGAGATAGTGTAGTACTATATCTATAATATCACAGTTCGTTCATTAATTAAGTATTCTAGAAAACAGATTTAAGACATTCTGGAAAATTCTTGACATTTTCATAGTTTTCGAACATAAGACACTTTTTCCAGTGGTTTTGGGGACTTTCTGGAATTTTTTAACAAAATAATATCTTGTTAGAATCTTCGATAAAGTTGCTGAACTACCATTTACATATTTCCCGAATATTCCATCTTATGGGATTATTCTAAGAAATCTTGTGGGAAGGTAATGTGCTTGGGAAAATGTCAGGAATAAAGTATAGGAGTGATGTGTAACATACAAAAGTAAAGAATAATTTCACGAAGTTGCCAATTACATTTTTTAAATGCGGTTAATTATTTTCTAAGAATCATATCCTTGTCATGTCGCTCCCATTCCTTGCATTTCGTTCAACGGATATTCGCTCTCTGGTGCTGGGAGTCAAGGCGAGTGGTTTATTTTGTAGGCAGACCACCTCCACATCACACTGTTATTTTTACGCCGAAAGTAAAATTTTCAGGATAGATTTCGCTTTGAGATGTGGCGTCTGGTGGTGTACAATCTAATAATACGGATATGCTTCCCAACTGCACTGACGTCGATAAGACTTTTTACGGGTCGCTAATGACTTCTAACTGTCGAACATTTATACGAGCAGCGGAACACGCATCCTCGGGCAACATAACTGGCAGAGGCTGCACGCGAGGTGGTTGGGCTTGTCTCAAAACAAATGCGCCTTCGGGAAGTGTTTCTTTCGCATTGTTGGCTAGGTTCTACCTTATCTATTGCCCTTTAGTACTACAGCGTCATAACCGTGAAAAGAGGAAGACATTTCGTAGGATGCGTTGAGTTGATTAATATTTCATTATTCGTTTTTAAAAATACTGTTTTTGAATGTATTGTGAAACTGTTGACCGATATAAAGTTCGGTATGCGTCGAAGCAATTGTCCAATAGTTAATTGAGCGGCAGTTTTAACTGATGGCTATGTGATGACAGGCTGGACTTCCATTGCGTCATAGTAAAAATACAGAAGATAAATTATTTTTTAAACGGTTAAATGAAGTTTGGTGTGCCACCAGGCAATTTCACGAAATCCATTCCATCGAATTTTCAACTAGTAGAAAAAAGTACGGAATAAAAACAAAGTATTGATGTCCGTAGTATTGGTGATGAATTTCACCCAATTTTTGAATTCTAGAATCGCCTGAAAATGCTTTGCAAAAATAAATTTCGTGAATGTATCGTTGTTTCATGAACTAATCCATAAAACACATTTCATAGGTGTAGGTGTGTATTAGATTATACGTTTCAATATTTTAAGCAATGTTCGTTCGTATGCAGAATGAAAAACGAAAATTAAAGTCAAATAAAATGGTACTTATAACTCTAGGAATAATGCTTGTTGGCGAACAACGGTTAGTTTGTGGAGTGTAATGGCCACAGCAGCACACCATTGGTTCGAATATTTACGTGAATAAGAAGAATTTAGTATTTAGGACATCGCATTTTTGCTGCGAATATTGGAAGTGCTTTTTGTATCACACAATGTCATATGAGCATTAATTCATGTTCACCATTAGAACAAAATATTTTTGATAGTTATGAAACTCTGTTTATCCTATCCTTGCAAATCCGAAACTGAAATAAATAACAAATTTCTTCGTTCTGTTGATATTTTGTAAAAGAAGTTGGCATTCCAGTAATCGATGTAGTAATGAAATTCGAATATCAGAGGATTTCATTAATGACAGATGATACTTCAACTTACCAACAAGCTGCCCATTTTTTTACGTTTTCGTGAGCTGTACATCCGATGCGATTGTCCTGGGCTGTACATCCGATTGCGATGGGATATTTGTTACATCCAGGGTTTGGCTATTTTCGAGGAAATGGCTCCAACATTACGCATTAGAGATGAAACAAAGCCTAAAATCGTGGAATTAACGTCACGCTATCGTCTTAAAGTCTTTATTAAGGAGAGAATACAATATTTCGATTTGTAGGGAGTTTGGATTTGTTGATGTATTAATTAATATTTCTCTAATTGCTTTCCTTTCCAAAAGGTTACTTGCGCATCGCAATCAGTTTACCAACAAAGGAAGAATGGTGTTTTCAATAATGAAATCAATTATTTCGGCCAATTATTGAAATTCATTCTCTACATAGAATTGATATGATTTCGGAAAACTTTTAACGTAGGAGAAACATCTCAGAGGAAACATTTTTTTACACAATTTGGCAGCACAATGGAGAATCCTTTAGAACATATTCATACGTACGACTATAAAGGTAACGGAAATGGAGAAGTAAATATGAAGTACTGAGTAAATTATGCAGTATAAACAAAGGACGAAAAAGAAGAAAAAAAAGAACTTGATCAATTAAACCCTTGGTTTGACACCCATTTACTCTCTGAATCGGCTCTCTCTTTTGGGTAGTGGGGGTGATGGTATTCTGATGTGGGGCCAGCAAAAGGAAAGAAGTGATCGCGCGTGGTCCGTGGCCCGTTGCTATAGATACTGCTCCAGTGTGGGCTTGTGAATGATGGGAGCTTATCACTGAAACAGTCGATGAATGCAGATGGCTTCTAGAATACTCTGTGAGGCATCGCTGGAACCAGCTACGTAATCGTCAAATGTATGCAACCGTCGAAAGTGGAACCCAGAGCTTCGCGGTTTATGAATCGTTATAGATACTTCACTCAGGAAGTATTCTTGGGGTTTCGAGTATTTTTAATTTTGGGTAACCGATAGCCTTAAGGCGGGAGTAATTAGAGATGATTTGATCATGAAAGAATTTTGAATTTCTCTATTTAATCCGTAGTGCTAGATGAAAGAAATGCAAATGAGTCGATCCATTCATTATACGATTGAGAAGGTAGGATATAAATATTGTTTAGAAATTTTATTTCTCAGTTCACTAAATTTTGCTAATCGAGTTCCGTTAATGAAAATATTATTACCAGATAAATAATAATTTTTGTGTTTGAAAACTAATTTTATAAACGAAAACATACCAGAAAGCGATGCAATCTCTCGTACAACTCTAAAATTGAATGTACGTAAAATCGACTGTAATATAGAAATAAAAGTTACGGAAAATATATTTAAATTTATGAGTAAAGTGTTTATAGTTCAATTAAGAACCCATTTTTAGTTAATCTTGTGAAGCCAATTTCTTTTACGAGGTGAATTTTCACACGACGAAACGTTGAACCTCTTAACGCCAACTGACTCTAGCGGCTTCCGTATTTCCACGTTACGGCTCATGAAGATGAGTCAATCTTCGACGCAAACCCAAGTTTAATTTCATCTTAAGACTGACGCTGAGGTCCTTAAATATGAAACAAGTAGACTTTGCACGAACTGTAAGTTGATACACACTCCTACATCGATAAAAATTTCGTATGAAATAAATTGAAATCTTCCCCTGTTCTCATATTGATTTTTACTCATGTGCTGTTACCTACTAATGAACTCCAACTCTACCAATTTGACATAAATGATGACAGTCATTATTGAATTATTTAAATATATATAACTTTCTGAGGCAGGAGACCTAAGATGCCGTTCATTGTAAAAATCGAATACAATCCAGGCGTTAACTTAAGTTTTGGCATCTCAAACACAGGCTCAGCCTGAAATTCAAGAACATTCTGGCAACAGAGCCATCTGGTCATCGCTCAACCCTGCCGCCGAACACCTCCGCCCCCACAGCGCTCTAGTCGGCGCAGAGGGTACCACACATTTACACTCCACACTCTACTTCACATTCCACACTCTACTCTTCACTCCGCAATCCTCTCTCTAACACCACACTCTCCACTCCCCTCGCTCTCCCCTCTCATTTCACTCCACTATCCACGCTTTCCCCTATCCACACTCTCCACTATCCACGCTCTGCACTATCCACGCTATGCACTATCCACGCTCTGCACTATCCACGCTATGCACTATCCACGCTCTGCACTATCCATGCTCTGCGCTATCCACGCTCTGCACTATCCACGCTCTGCACTATCCACACTCTGCACTATCCACGCTCTGCACTATCCACGCTCTGCACTATCCACGCTCTGCACTATCCACGCTCTCCATACTCCCTACTTATCATTCTCTACTCTATCCTCTTCACTCCGCACTCACATTCCACACTCCACACCCACTCCGCCCTCACGAGAGCTCCCGTCGCCGCGGCGGGCACGCCCCCGGCAGCCGCCAATTTCTGCCATAATTGACGCTCGCGCGCACCCAAACAACATAATAGACGCGGAGGGTAATATGTCCGCAATTTCCCTTTCAAATGCCACCGAGGCGATGACGACGGCGGCGGCGCAGGCAGCGTCCGCGTCCTGCTCTGCCGTCCCCGCCCCCCCCTCTCCGCCGTCGCCACCCACGCTACTGTCCTCGCCTCCGCAGCCGTCGTGGTTTCCACCGAGTTTTCCGCAACAGGAAGCAAACTTTGCTTCTTACCGCGTGCAAAGAAGTTACCAACTTCGGTTAGCCAGTAATCTGATTTTATAGCTGAAATATTTCTTTGAATATCTAATGGAAATGCTGAGTTTATTTTCTGATAAAGTACTTTCCGTTCGGGAAGACTATTTTGTTAATATCCCTTTAGCCAAGTTTTTAATCTCCATGGCACTTGTTACGTCCGTCTCTCGTCGGCGAATCGTCTTCCATCTGTAATTAGAAAGAAAGAGCGAACTATTCATTTCTAAAAGTTGCGAAGTATTCTTCGGCCTGTAGGGAGCTGTGTTGGGGGAAACAGATACACAATGAAAAGAAATAAAACCTGGATAACCAGTTTAGGCGGGTTAGGAATAACGCATTTGATGAAATCGCAAATTCAATAGAAAACGAGGAAAATGGAGAAACTGCGTGTCTGGAAACAAACATACGAATTGATGCCAAACATTCCTAGTTGATCAGTACATTACATTTTTTGACAAAACGAGTAGAATGAAAAAAATACTATGTCGTATTTTTAATTGTTTCCTAATGTTTTGTTTGATGGCATTGAACGTAGATGAGAAAATTGTTTTGTATTTTAAGGACCTTTCACTTTTTAAAGCAAGTCGCTTTTGCACAATATTCTGCTAATCATCTACGTTATAATGCATCACATTCTTACTCTTTGTAGAGTGAATTTGAAGAACACTCAGTATTTATCTTTGCATAGTCCACGCTCTGACTTACAGCAAGTCTTCCTGCTTTGTAAAGTCTATTTTGTTTCGTATATTTTGCACGGCTGATTTGGTCATCCATATTTGACTCCCTTACACGTCCCCTCTTTCTGCCAGTGGTTGTGGAGTAAGTTGTAAAACATTCGACAGTCGCCCGTCACGACCAACGACGCGGGTGCGCCGTAATCCCCCATTTGCACTGGGAGAGATGGCTCAGGGCATCAGCTGATGTCACTGCAGTCCCTCTGGCCGAGAGGACCTAGGTTCGAGTCCAGATGTTGGCAGGAGTTTCAACTCTAGCTTGTCAGCTAGGTCGAATTCATTCGCTATCTGGAGAAGAATTCTAGCGGCTGGCTGCTCATATCGGTAGTTCCTGAGTTCTCTGATCAGCACGAGGCGAATGCCGGAATTGTACCCTAGCTAACAGGCCCAGGACAGCGCGCGATATTTTCTACCCTTGTCATATCCTCACCCCTTACACATACACATTAACATGCACAATACTACCACACATGCCGAGAGTCCGGTCGGGAGCGTAGAGCTGGTCCGGCTGGTGGGAGATACCTAGTTGGGGAAACCCCCGCTATCCGACGGTCGGCGCCGGATCTCGCCATGCAGCGTGAGAAGACCACCGCCACCTCCCGAGCAAAAAACACCCTCGTAGTTGACGCGTGCGGAATCGCTAACAATCAATCAACCCCCATTTACCCGTGGAAGTGTCCACCGGAATGCTTGAACCGCTGCGCCGCGAGAGCTGCTGCGTTCGCACGGCCGAGCGACGCGCTCGTGACGGCGGAGAGAGCGCCGCAACCGGTGGGCGGTTGCGACAATCGGCGCACGCGTGCGCACGCTCTGTCGCGGTGGCAATCCGCCCCCATTAGTCGCTAACGACGCCTTAATGCGGCGCGCATGAGTAATTCACCGCGATACTCCGCTTCCGCCCTCTCTGTCCCCTCGTTCCTGCCTCCCCCTCGCCTTCCACGCCGTCACCATCGTTCCCGCCATCCTCGCCTTCACCATCCCCATCGCCACTCTCTCCGCCATCTTGCCACCTCGGATGCCATACCAACCTCCGCCGCTACCAACGCCACCACTGCCACGCGTGTATTAACAGCGAGTTACACAGTAAACTCTTGCTTCGCGTGCTCCAGCGCGGGAATGCGTGGCGTCGCTGGGGCCACAGCGGTGGCGGTGGCGGTTGCGGCGGCGGCAGAGGAGGAGGAGCGCCAGCGCCCACAACTGCCTCGGTGGCGCTTCACGCTATACCCCAGTCGCTGCCACTGTTTACATCGCGTGTCTGGGGGGGCCTCCTTCTCTCATTCCCCTCGTGTTCCCGTCCCCCTCCTCTCGCGACCACTTCCCCTTTCACCTGGCCGTCATTAGACAGTGGGTCACCGCCACAGCGCGACCAAAACAAAACCGGAATGACTCCATTCACGAGCGCTTTTTGTCGGCGCCGCCCGTCCGCCCGCCCGCGCGCCTCGTGGACCCCGGGAAGGCCACCGCCGCCGCCGCCACCGCCGCCACGGATGACAGAAGCTTTTACGTTTTTCTGTGCGTCGTCTCCGGCGCTGCGGTATTAGGATCCGTGGGTTTTGTGAGAAGCGCCGGGCTTACGTTGCCCGTTTTCCCGGAAAGCGTGACGTTTATATTCTGGGAAAGCCGGCTGGATGGCTCGGGCGTGGATTTCGTTTCGGGGGCTGGGGACGGAGGCAGCTAGGGGTTGGGTAACTGTGGGACAGGGGGTTGTGTTGGTGAGGACGGCGGAACCGCCGCTGGTGGTGTTGAGGACGGTTGGGTTGCCGCGGACGAAACAGGGGTCGATTGGATCAACGTTTTCGAAGATGGGTCACGGTGACGGTGTCGTTGGCGAGGACGTTGACTGCGACACTGGTGAGGATGCTGATGGTGACGGTGACGTTCGCGATGTCTGGCGTCCGTTGACGCGAGCCGAGTCGGAGGGTTTGGGTCAGTGGCCTGGATAATTCATCAGAAGCCTCCACACTCTGCGCGATGCCGCTGCGCTGTTGGGGAGACGGGCGCAAGCTTTTTTTCTTGCCCCTTTCTTCCGTTCTCTTTTTTGCCGCTGGGCGCGCCAGCAGCGGCCCGTTGCGTCACAGCGTGCGTTTGCTCTGCGTGGCATCAGACGCCGCGACGCGACATCGCGCTCCGTGAATAGAACGCGCCTTCCGGTTGGCTAATGGGACGGATGTGTGTTGTTTCGGACGTACATCTCTCAGCCATTCATTTTTTTGGAGCATGTCAGATAGTTGTGTTTCTTAATGTTATGTTTCCAGCGTTTCATGTGTGTGCTGTTTTACTGCATCCGTTGCGAAGCTAGGACTTGTCATATTTGAAGTACAAAATTGTGAGAAACGGCGATGTTAGTCCCATGTGGAATTAGATTTCTGAATATCATTATTTTAATATTTCAAGAAGAAAAAAATGTGGCCGTGACACAGTGTGGTGGCTATTCTTTAAGTGAGAAACAAATGAACGATGCCTTTCATTCGAGGAAGAAATAAGCGATCATTCATAGAGAGAGAAGCTTAATACGCTATTCATTGCACTTTTTATTTCACGACTTCTTGAATGTGTTGGCAAAATGTTACCTGGAATAGCTTCGTAATAATGTATAAATGTCTTATAAATGCATTGAAATGAACGAAGTAGTTCTAGGAATTTTCTTCGCGCGAAGTGTAAGGGGGAATAGAACGTACGACCTGGTGTAAGTAGCGCAATCGTTAAACCAGAATCCATGGCAAACTCCAGTGTATATTTCCGCGACGTCGTATGTACTTACCTAGGAGTGTACCATGAAACATCTTGTCAAAACAGAAATACAGAGGGGTAACTCACAAATTACTTCCTCACGATAGAGGATAGAACAATCGTTGACATACACAATCCTTAACATAAATAGTTATGCACAAAATTCCTAGTTAAATCATTGGCCAACGCAAAAGATAATCATATATTACAGTAACTTGAATATTTTCATGTAAGAAGATACTCCACCAACAATTATCACATTTGTCTTTGTCTTTGCTGGTAGCGTAGTATCCTTCTGCAAAGCATGTTCATTATACATCTAGTGCCCTTAGCACTGGTAATGCACTTGCTATCTGAGAAATAGTTTTATAAAATATAATATTATAAGGTCTTTCAATGTTATTTAGTATTCAGCTTAGTTTACACATTAGATACTAGTATTTCACAATATTAGAAAAAAATGGAGTTTTTATTGGTAACATATTTTAAAATGACTTTATTTCACGCAAAATTACGCGAAAACGACTCATATTTTGAAACATGTTCAGGGTCTTATTTAAAGATATAATTCTAAAGAATATAGTTAACCGAAACAAATCCCTGATCTTTAATATTGTAGTTGTAGGAAGACGCGGAAAAAATTAAACTTTAGCAATTTTTAAAATTCAAGGAATTAAGTGAAAATCGGCCCTGCGCCATTTTTATAAAAGGTTATTTGCTTTACACTCTCGGGGCAAATTCCCAAAACAGTAGACTAGACACACACGGCAGCGCTAAATTCTCACTCAGTCACCCACTCTAAGGTTTGCAATCGGCGAATGTCCCTTTGCCGCTACACCTCTGGCTGGCGATGCACCGGAAGCGCTGCGGGGGAAGGAGGTGTGACCCTGCGCCCGGAAGCGGATCTCGTAGCCGTGTGGCGGACGCGCGGGGGGGGGGGGGGGCACCCCGCCACGCGTGGCTCCGGTGCAGCAGCATTCCAGGCCGCAAGCGAGCGTGGCTCCTCGCGCGGTAAAAATAGGTTCCCGTACGCGTGCGCCCGCCCGCCCGCCCGCCCGCCCGCCCGCCCGCCCTTCGTCCGCCCGCCCGCCCTTCGTCCGCCCGCCCGCCCTTCGTCCGCCCGCCCGCCCTTCGTCCGCCCGCCCGCCCGCCCTTCGGCCGCCCGCCCGCCCGCCCTTCGGCCGCCCGCCCGCCCTTCGGCCGCCCGCCCGCCCTTCGGCCGCCCGCCCGCCCTTCGTCCGCCCGCCCGCCCTTCGTCCGCCCGGCCCCCCTTCGTCCGCCCGGCCCCCCTTCGTCCGCCCGCCCGCCCGCCCGCCCGCCCGCCCTTCGTCCGCCCGGCCCCCCTTCGTCCGCCCGGCCCCCCTTCGTCCGCCCGGCCCCCCTTCGTCCGCCCGGCCCCTCTTCATCCGCCCGGCCCCTCTTCGTCCGTCCGTCCGTCCGTCCGTCCGTCCGCCCGCCCGCCCGCCCTTCGTCCGCCCGCCCGCCCTTCGTCCGCCCGCCCTTCGTCCGCCCGCCGCCCCATCGCACGCGGAATGCGACTTTGTCAGACGCAAGGGCCGACCGCGAATTTGGGTCGGAACCTCCCGGAGACAGTCAAGGGATAAATAAAAAAGGAAGTATTAACGTGAAGGAAATAGGTATGCCATTTATGATTGTTCAAACTAAACAATCAGAAAAGTATACTAATAAATTCACAACAATTATGTACCGGAAATGTGGTAGTTTCAATAAATTTCTGATCAGATCCCAGAAGAATCAATGACATTCTACGTGTATTCCGAGCGTTTGAAATGACTATTTATGCATGCAAAAACGTGGGCTACGGAACGTCACAAATTCATGAAAAGAATCAGTCTTTGATCCTTCGAATCTTCGCAAAAATTTCGCGTTTGTATCCTTCGAATCCTTAATAACTATTGAAATATCTATTCAGCTGCTGCGTGGGGCGTCTGACCTACTTTCAAGTTAACTATCAGTGGCCACATGTATTTCTAGGAATAGAGGCGACAAGGCTGCATATAGTTCATCATTGGGGAGAGAAGTTTTAGGTCCTAAAATATCTTGAAATATGCTTTTAAAATATGCACTTAAAATCTAAAACTTATGAAATATGCATTTAAATCTGCAATTAAAATTATCAATATTTAATTTCCTCAGTAAACCTTTCTTGATAAAATTCAGGAGAAGCGTGCTTGGAGTGAAAACATATATTTTTGTGCAAACATAATATAATCTGCACTATGTCGCGACAGAAATGATTGAAGTAAATTTTGGCATTGAAGTACATTGTATGTCTCGTACTCCTAAGTGATTTAAAAAAAATATGTTATCAAGAAACATCCTACATTTGCACAAATATTTTATCATCTATTGAAAGAAACAAGCTCTTTCAAATCAATAAACGATCACAAATAAAGAGATTTTATGAAAATGAACGTTTTATAGATAAGTATATTTTAAATGAAATATACGCCTGTAATTACACAAATATGTACCAAAAGGAAAAATTGGCCAAATGTGCACTAACATAATCTACATAGCATCATATTTCAACCAAATATCAAGGAATGTCACTTAGCTATTCACCGAAATAACGAACAAAAATATGCAAAATCATAGAAATCCGTTCCCTATTCATCACATTCACAGTTAGTAAAAAAATTAAAACGCTTGTTTCGTCATGTCGCCTCTGATTCTTCATTTAAAAAAAATTGCCGTTCCCCCTGGGGAAAAATCTCCGTCTCCTCCCCTTGCAACTTCGTCTCCCGTGTGCGCTGGGTTCGTCCCCGCCCGTTGGTTGGCGGCAGTGGCGCGTGCGGAAGTGCGCGCCCCGTGGCGTTTCGAAAAGCAGCCGGTGGCGGCGGTGACCGCTGTTTGCTTGGCCCGGGTGGGCGCGTTGAGCACGTGGGGCGGAGTGAAAGTGCGACAGCCGTAGGCTCTCGCTCTCAGTGCTCGTTTTTTCTTTTCTTTTTTTTTCCTCTCCGTCGCGTCGTCAGGATGACGCGGCCATCTGGACGCTTTTGGCAACGTAACGGCTGTCTTTCTGTCGGCTTCTTCGCGGAATGAAAGTAATGGAATTCGGTTCTTGGTGTAGGTTGCGGAAAAGATTATTATCTGCAAAGCGGTGTCCCTCGAGTACAACTATACAAAACGGTGGTCGTGAAAATTACATGATTAACTTGACGTTATCATGATCAGATGTTACAGAATCTCTTGCGCAACTCTCTCGTTCAGCTCTCGTTACAAGATGAGTAGACGCACCGATGAAAAAAAGGCAATAAAGTGAATCAATGTTGCGTAGTTGTTGGATGTGATGTCGAGTGATATCGTAGTTGTTGGGTTACGATGACGAATATCATCAATTTTCACGCAATTGCAAATCGCAATCAGGCAATTGCATTCAGCAAAAGACGTGACAATGTGAAAAGGGTGGCGGCTTCAATTTGTTTTGTTCTCTCAATGGTTGATTTTCACTCGGGATGGGCGTGAAAGCTTAGATTAACTGCAAACTTATGTTTCCATTCAATTACAAACACATGTATGCTTATTTCAATTTTGCTTGAAATACTCTGTTTGAAGAGTCATAACTAGAGCTAGGAAGTTTATGCAAGATTTTAACTCTGAATTATGCATGCAAATATGCCACACAACTGTTGAAATATGCACACAAATTGTTAAAATATGCTGCGTTTGAAATTAAAAATAGATTAGTATCATTAAGGTTATCTGTTGTTAGGTTCTGTCTTCTATCACACAATATAATTTTGTTCGTAGAAAATTATATTTCGACATCACATAATGGTAGGCACCACATCATGTTATGGTAGGCACTGTTTGTCCTCAATACATTGTCTGGAAGACGAACACTATTTCCTTCCAAGAATTTGCCCATTGTCTGTCAAGTACGAAGCCCTAGATTGTTTCCAAAGTTAATTTGTTTTCTTCCTAGTATTTGCAATCTCCATTTCACCTGGAGCTATCACGAATTTGTGCCTTGTCTCCTGAATAATTGTAGGTGCATTTTCTAAGGGTGTCATTGAATACTTATCTTCTTTATAAACCGATGACAGCAGATATTACTTCGGCGGCGCTGGCCGTCAGTAATCTAAAACTCATTGTACGAACTTACGTGAAGCAACAAGAAAATCCATACTTTCCATTAATAAATATTTGATGTGGACATTGTTATATTTATATTAGGCAAAAAGTCGAAAAATATGCAAAAACTTTCATTTATGTAACAAAAAGCTCTAAATATGAAAAATATGCTTTATATGCAAAATATTTCTTACCTTAATTTTCAATATTTTGACATGAAACATACACATTTGAAGTTTCTGGAACATATGACCATTAAATTCTACTCTTAACAGCTTGCATTCGTCTCACGAGAGATCTTTTATTACTCTCTTTATTACATTCTTCCTATTTTATCGAGGGAAGAGTTTCTGTTACTTAATTTTCTGTTGAGTGCAATTGAAATTACATAATTAAACTTATTCAGCACGAAACAGGTACAAACTCCGTGATTCATAAATGTCACTTTCCATTTACAGTCTGTGAAGCCTGAATACCTGTTTGCTTGTGCTCCGGGAGCTCGCTATTCTCAGCGGCCGAAGCGCTTGTGCGCCTGCATACGTTTCCCAGTGACGTCGCCTCGTGAGTGTGCGGGTTCTTTCCACGCCGCATTGTGTTCCAGTTGATCTTTCCCGACGTCGCGGCGCCCAGTGCTCGCACACCTGCGTCTGCCGCGCCGCCAAGAAAGCCGCTCGCAATCTCTTGCGGCAGACGAATAAGCTCCAAGTGCGGCACTCGTGGCTCGTCACGCCTGAGCGATTGCTGTGGCTCGCAAGGCGGTACCCGTTTTATGCGCTCGCTGAGAGAAGGTCTTCGAAATTCGATTTCAATATTGGAACATTTTTTTCGATGTCTGTACCGGCTGTTTAATGATGAACAAATGCATATATCAATGTATTCATCGTAATCGTCACTCAGTATCGGACACCATTCATCATCCATGAAGCTGTCCACGGACAGGGCTCAACCGAACTATTTCCTCCGCATTGTTCTGTCTTGTGCAGCCTCGTTAAGGCCTCCTTCGTAGTATATTTTTCGTGTAACATCCTCTGTCAACACCCTACACTTTCTCCTACTATATGACCCTTCTATTATTTAAAATTATTAAGTGCGTAATAAATCCAGCCAAGGTGGACATTATCGGAAGATATGAAACAAAACACAACCTGAATCAAGTAAAAGTGTTTATTGCCGTGTACGGTGTAGTAGAGAAGGGGGGACCCAATTTAAAATCGAACGCTATTCAAGCTTTCAAATGACACTTCAACCACATTTGTAGGGTGTCTGGAGGGGTTTATAATCGGTGACAACTTTAGGGTCTTTGTATGCAGATAAAATGTGTTCCAAACAATTCTAATTTCTGTTCATTCAAATATCTTGAGTTTAATATTTCACTCTTGTAATTTAATAGAAAACAGTGTCTTTGAATATAATTGCTAAATATTTTTCGACGATAATACGAAACTTCCAAAACAGTTACCTAACATTTCATTATCAAACACAAAGGGGAGAACGGGTGGATTTTATGGTTGGCGACGGCGGATGTGCGATATCAACAGTTTAAGTACGGTTGCACTAAAGATTCCGCTGTATCGTGTTTGCCTCTGCCTCCGCGAGAGCGCTGCGCGCACAGTCGACGTGCGTGGGCGGTGTGTACGGCCGGCGGCACACCATCACTCGCCAGCACGCGAGGGAGAGAGACGCAAAGAGTGGGCGGGCCTATCACAAGGGCCGTTTGATGGATTGCATTTCAAAGTGGTGGGTGCCGGGTTCAATATCCGGTGACGCTGCCGCACCGTCGGGTCAACATGGCCGCCGCGCGCTGACTCGACAGGGGCGAGGCGGGGGGGGGGGGTTGGGGGGCGGCCGCACTTCCTCCTCGCGGGATATAAAAAGCCTCGTCTGTGTCAGATGCGTCGCGGGTGCTGGAATTTGAGCAAGGATGCCGCTCGCTCAGAGGGCGGTTTGGCGATACACTGTTCAAAGTACCGAACATCAGCACACTTGTGAGGCACATTGAGCGACTTTCACACCGTGGACATGTAAAGATCCAGTGAGGTTGTACGCTTGCGGGGCATTCCTTCCTAAAGTGCTTCGATTATTAAGAAATAACTACATATTACATATACACATATATATTATGTATTATTTATATTACACATGTGTAATTACTATTTTACTGTGTACTAACTATATATATATATATATATATATATATATATATATATATATATATATATATATATTCTTAATCGAAGGTAGACAAGCACTTTAGGATGGAATGGTGATGTTTAGTATAAAGCTTCAAATGTTCTATGGGCGATATCTTTCTGCTGCATTTTCAGCTGTCTTGTTACGCACTAACGCAGGTTTAAAGGATCAAAATGGTTATTTGAATGTGAAAGTGTGACGTTCTCAAAAGTTACGTAAGCGGAAATTTAACGTTCTTATTTAACCTGGGAGTTGCCATGCTAATAAGCACAATGAAGTAATGAAAATTAGGACAATAAGGATAAAGGTAAATAGTATGTGGGTAACAAAACCACTTTGGTATTTTCACAACTAAATATCTGTAAAGATTTTTTCAACTTGTGATGTACTAAGTAATGTCTTAATTACTAATTTATTGTTTGTAATTTAATTTTCCAATGTTGATATTCAACATCTTTCATTTGGAACGATTTCATTTTGAATCAGAAATTGTGAACAGCATTTTCTCTCTAACGAAAGTTACAAACAAATTTAAACGCCGTAAATTGCGTGCTCAACATTTTTACAGTAAACAGCAAAATAAACACTGTCCGTCGACCGTGCGTGATTTGTGGCCGTAACTGTTTCTGAACTCCTAAGTACGTTTCATTTTCGTGATAACTGGGGAGTACTCGAGTTCCACATTTCTATTGGCATCGACGTTCGCCCTCCCTCCCCACCCGTTCCGTCCCCGTCGAACTTGGTACCAAGTTGCGGTTCCCGCGACGGGGGCGGCAACGGCGGCGGCGGCGGCCGCAGTCGTGGCTAACAAGGAAACTGGGTATGAAAGGCCCCCGTGCAGAATGTCGCTGATAGCAAGTACTTGGCGCTTTGTTCCAGAAGTGGATAGTCGCACCCTCGCCGAAAACTCTGTGCAGCGTGTGGATGCGAGGGTGGGCTGCCGAGGGTTGTTTGGGATGAAATGATAAAGATGCCCTTATTAGAGAGGTTTTTACTACGTGACACAATATATCGTATACGATAGTGTGAACATCTGCGCATGTGTGAATACGAACATTACGATAGTGTTAAATTGGGGAAGGATTCGCCAAAAGAATGATCGTATGTTCGGGATAAATGGAATTTGCTCCCAACTGTGACCGCAATGTAAGCTGCTATCTCTTACTAACCGAAAAAATATTAATTGAGAGCTTGTAGCATTATCGAAATTAAACGCTTCCAGCATTCTATTCCGTCACTGTTCGGAACTATATTGTTCGGATTTATTTCCTGAGTCCGTTGACTCTTGATATGCTGTTACGGTGTAATCCAATCGGGAGCTTAAACGCCACTACTGTAGGTGTGATCCAAGCTCGCGGTTGGATGACACCGAAATAGCTGACTTACCTCAACAGATCCTATGTTTAAATCGACGTGTAGTACTTCCATTTATATTAGTCTTGGAACGAAACGCTGTGAAAAAAATGCACTTTAGACTTCAAACGTTACAGATAATGAGATTGGTTCTTAAGTGCTCATATGTTTTTACGATACACCGAGCAGAATCAAGAACCGCTAGCTCTTTGTGGGCCATTGGTGTTCTCGTTGCCCAAGTTAGGACAATAGCATTGTTTTATAATGCCGCCAGATTTTTATTTTTAATTTACGAAATGATACTTTCCTTTGAGGAAATATTTTTGAATTCTCGGTGTAACTGTGCTCGTGTAGTGTAAAGCAGTGAAGACATCTATTGATGCATAAATTTAAGATTAGTGATGGAAATATCATCAATAATAAATATGTTCTTAATTATTTTCAAACATTTACCCAATATTAATAGCTATCTTCAGTATAGTGTGTTTTTTTTGATGGACATGAGAATGAATCGTGCAGCGAAGTTGTTAAGACAACTCCGACTATGCAAAAATTTCCTTGAACAAGTAAGCTACTGTGAATTTCCGGACAACCGTATTTCTTAAATCTGTATTCCACACGACGCCCTGATTCAGTTGTGAATTGTACTAAAGGTTCAACGCCACGGCCACGTTCTTTTCATGCAAGAGTAGTTAATAACTTCGTATATATGACCTGTTTGTGAATGGCGTCACGGCGAGAACATTCTGGAAGATACACTTTTTTTTCAAGTTAAAAAATCAAAGTATTATTTTTCGGGTCATTATTATTAGACCGACGGAAATTGTATTCAGATATTTTTCTCATTGTCATCTCCAATGTTCACATTGTTCAGAGTGCTAAACATAGGAACATTATGAACGGTTACGTTTTATTAATGTTGAAAGAAAAATTTATTGTATCATAAAAATCATTTGTAATTTAATAATTTCCCGCTAACTAGTTGTCTGGTACTCGGCCTGCATTATTCCATGAGCGATACAGCTTTAGAACAATTCAAAACAGCATAAAATGGGTACTTTACGGTGTTCTTAATTACGGGAATAAACTTTTTTAACATGACAACTCGTAGTGAAAAGTAGAATGGCCAGCAAGTAGGCGTACGGAACGCCAATAAAACTGGTGGAGTGTGCGTGCATGTGCAGTTAAATTCTCTCCCGGATGACGTCACCGTGCATCACGTTCAGCAATGCCGCTCCATTAAAGAAAGATTCCATACATTCTCGCCACACGTGCTTGCTCTGTTTCGGTTGTTATTAATGGAAGACTGCTTGCTTGCACCCTCGGGGCACGTACGGTTTACGCAAAAAATACGCGTTTACCATGTTTATCTCCCGATCCCGTTCGCCTTTTGTCTCTTTTTTGTCTTTATTGCTTCGGTACCCTCTGTGAGGTAATGAAACTAATAGTTTATCTAATAGATCATCTAATAAATTCGTAATTTCGTAATTATCCTACTTGTGTTTTCCAGAAGTGTTGCTTGACACCTCATTATGAATATTCCATTAGCGATGCAGCATTAGAGAAGAATTTAAACTGATCTGAGTGTGTATTTTATTCCCAAATAATTATTGGAATAGTTGTTGGCAAAATATGTGACTCGCTAAAAAAAACTCTGATAGTAAGCGAGAAAAAATATATCTAATGCCATTGAACCGAGTGGTAGGCGAATGCGTGCGCTTAGAAATTACCTCTCTCAGTTGACATCTCACCACATCAAGTGCGTACAAATTCCATACATTCTTCCGTTTCGACTGTTATTAATGGAAGCTCGCGAGTACGTACTACCCCGACGTCGACGTACGAACACGACTGCGGTGTTCATCTCACGCGCTCTCCTCGTTTTTCTTCCTTTTTTTTCTTCTTTTTTTGTCGTTTTTGTTTTGCTCCCGTCTGAGAGATCTTACGCGACGCGTCGCGCTCGTATTTACGCGTCTCGAGTGTTGCGTTGCGGGCCGGGCGGGGCGGGGGCGGGGCGGTGGCGGGGCGGGGGCGGGGCGGGGGCGGGGCGGGATGCTTTTCATCCGAGTATGCGGAGCACCGCTGCACAGCGCCGTTTCGAAGCAGCTGGCGGCTGTAAATAACAATTTCCCTCTGCGAGGCTCGTTCGACGGCATCCGTGGGTCGCGCCGGGGCAGCGCGCATGGCCGGAGACCCATGCGTGGGGCGGAAGAGAACCGGGGACGGCGGACGACGGAGGGTGGAGAGGGTCTGCCGGTTTATTTTACTTACCTACGTTCTCCTGTTATCATTTACACTTTCCTTCCAGTTTTGCACTCGTCTCCTCGTCGTGGTTCCCGTTCTCATTTTCCTCTACCTCCCATGCTTCCTCCTATTCTTTCTCTTGCTCCTCGTTGTTGCTCCTTCTCCCAACACATTTCCTTCCTGCTCTCTGCACTCATTATCTTCTTCATCCGCCTTCGTTGCCACCATCTTCTTTTGATCCTCCTCCGTCTTATCTTTATCCTACCCCTCCCCTTCCTGCGTTCTCATCTCCTCTGCTCGTGCTGTTGTTTTTCTCCGTGCTTTTCTGCTTAATCTTCTCACACTTTCCTGTTGGAACAATTATCTATAAAGAAACACTTCACTTAAAAATTTCTTTCTTTCTGGATAATTGTTTATTAATTCAATGTTTTTTATTTCTCTTTTCATTATTTATTACTGTGAATTTAGATCGTAATGAATTAGGACTGATTCTCTCCGGTTGTACCTTCAAGAAGACCTCATGAGAAGTGAAATTGTTTTTTTACGTTCAATTTTTATTTATCTACGTAAAATACAATTTTATAAAATTGAATGTTTTCAAACAGTGCTCCAATGATAATTAGGTATTTTAGTTTTTAATTCTATCGAATTCTCGGATGAGAGTCTAATACTGAAAGTACTGAATTGAGAGTTATTTCATATATTCTTTTACTGACATTTCTGACATCTCCTTGTCTTGACCTGTTCTAGTTTTATAAAGCCAGTTTTCGTGAAGAGTAGTGGAAATTTCTTATCTGTTAATTGCATATCTCACAGTACGAGAGCTCTTGAATGTTTACAGCATTGTCGTGATGTGGAAGTAAATCATCGATTGAGGAAAGCGACTAGAAAGCGAATGAAACACGTATTATTTAATGCAAAAGTATGCAGCTTAAAGTGGGAAATTATTTTTCTTCGGGTGGAATGCGTCTATTCGTCCTTGCCTTGTTAGTGTCGGGCAAATAATATTTTAGATTCGTCGAGTTTGTCTTGCATCTGTTTACTGCAAGTACAGTATATCTTTGTAGGTGAACCGTGCGATGTACATTATACGAAATTTACGTCGTAACACGTGCTTAACACTTAATTTTAACAAACGACGCATTGCATTATGGTCCCGTCATTCCGAAATTCCCGTGTCGTCAGAGACCAAATTCCCAGCTCCCTCGCTTTCTCGTGCCTTCCGATGCGCATCGAGACAGGTTTGTGTTATCGCAAGCACTCGCGCATTTGAGCAGAACGTCTCAGGAAGGTCATTTTCTCTGCAGTTCTGATTCGTCGGAACCGGCGCCAATGCCACTGCGGGTCGACGGACTCGTGTTTGGAAATTCTGACATTTACAAGCTCATTCGTAAAGGCATTGTGCAGCCTGACTGGCACAGTGGGAAAGTTGGACTGTAGAAATGAAATTATATCGTAATTTAGTATGTAGTTGACAACGAAAGAAAAAATACTCATGTTTAAGTGAAGTATACATTTCTCAAATATCCCAATGAGATGCTTAAAATTTGAAGGATTAGTAGCTCCTCTCCCTTATTAATCAAGTAGATGTATTTTCTTTTTAATACTTCGATGTTTTTAAAAGTGGGCGATACTGTAAGCCATTCTGATACCTACGTAAGCCATTCTGATACCTCCTGCCTTATAAAATGAAACGTTTTAATTAATTCGACGACGTCCTTCTCAACAGGGCTCGTGACTTTGGAAATGTGTTTACCGCTGTTAAAAAGATTCATTTTATACGGAAGGAGGTGTAACAATGACATAATCACATCGACCCCTTTAAAAAAAATCGAAGTATAGTCAATTACAATATTTCTTTTAATTCGGGTATGTGTATGAATATTTATTACGATGACTCTGCAAGCGAGAAACGTCGTTATGGAAGAGTTCTTGTAAATATCAATGTGATTAAAGCATCTATTAGTCATATCGGATGCGCCATCTAAAGATTTCGCGAACAAAACCTTCTCCTATTGTGCTGGGTCTGAAAATAGAATACTTGATATTTCCATTCGCCAGCAACTTCCTCCCTTCCTGCCCTGATAATTTGTTTCTTGTCTTATTTTTAGTTTTCGTTTCTAGTGTACTTGATTTTGCACATCTACCATTCGACAAATAAGTTTATGCAAGGAATTTGCAAAGGAGCTCGCGGAAAATGCTCCCCTTGAAGCGGTTTTAACGTTTCGCAGGCTTCGAGACCAAATAACGAAGCAAGCACGGCCAGAGGAGCTTTCCAAGATTGCCCAAGGCAGTGCCTTTGTGTCGCCGAAATTTCTGTGTAAAACCTCTCGAAATTACGGGGTTTGGAGTGGCTACGTGACATTAACGTCGTAATAGTGTGTTCACTGTCCTCGACGCCCCTCAGAGGTCTTAATTTTTAAAAAGGCTCACGGAACAGCATTAACATTTTGTACCACGCTTTCCTTTGCCTCGAGGAGGCTAATGTGTTTAGCCGTATAGTAATCTAATTATCGAGTGGCTCCGAGGCGAGGTGGTTAGCACGTCGTGAGCGCGCCTAGCACGATGCTTTGAGATGACCCACATTTGCATGGGGCAGGAGGAGGGAAGAGGGGGAAAAAGAGGAGGCGTTGTTGTGGGAAATAGAAAGGCGGAAGTGACGCTTATAAGCAGGACTAGGGTTTGTATGCAATTACATTTTCGTTTATTCATTAGTTACAATCAAACTTTGTTCATTTGTTTATCAATTAGACTTTTGGAGAAATTTCAAACCTATTTGAGAATCCATATTGATCAATGTTTCCTCGAATATTACATAAAGTTTACGTATTGCAGGAAACCTCGGAAATAGTAGTATATGTAAACAATTCAAGTACAATATGTTCCCTATTACATTCTTCCGAAGTTATTATTGGATGATTTTTTAAAAACATTATTGCAGTGTTAAGTTGCCATTTAAAAGTAGATTTTCATTAAATTCTAAAGGGATAATGGGAGTATACCCCATTCCTTCTGATGTGGAGAAGAGTTTTAGTTAGTAAAAAGCAATATAAAGAATCAAAAAGACCAATGTCATTTTTGAACATTTAAAAGCAAACTCACTGATTGGTACTTGCACAGTTGGCAGAGAAAGACCGCAAAATTGGCTTGTATGGTACTGGAAATGATTAAATCTTGTTCTATGGCTAATATTAAACTTAAGTTGGTGCCATTTGGTCGTAATATTTATTCAACTAACACAGACAATTCATTAATTTTTATGTTTTAATTGAATTTTTAGTTACTATTTGGCTTAATAATGTGTAAATGTACTTATTTGGATATAAGTTATTCCAAATAAATCCTTCCTCTGTGTATTAGTAGCATCGCCGTGGTCTTTGGGTCTTTCTTTTCTCTAATTCGCAGCACTGAATCCTGTGTTGCAGTTCAAGTAGTAATCTGTTAAATTGAGAAGCGATAGAGCATTGTTGTCAAGAAAAGTAACTGATTGTTCACAAATTGTCTCTCTCCGGCCATTTCTTTAGCGAGTGAAAATTGTAATAAAGTACGATGTCAAATGATATAAGTCAGGCATGTGTTTATCACAAGCAAGACATAGGCTTTAATTCTTGGTTAATATAATTTATTTTATTTTCTTCCCTCTTTGTGGCCATATGGTAACATATTTCCCAAATCTGAACATGAACCCTTTCGCCTAACAAAGAGGCCGCCACAGCAGCATGTGTCGTCTAATCTGCGGTAAGATTATTAAACTTCCTGACCTTTATGTTACTTCTTAATGGCGTATTGACTATTTCTCTTGTCAGAAAATCATTATTCTCACTAAAGATTCTGTTCATTCGTAATGAAGTTTGTATTACAAGTCATTCTGAAACCAAAACAGCGTTGACTAGACTTAGTAATTTCTTTTGATGATACCACCGTTTGATAAAATAAATGTTTGATTTTGCATTGTGAATGTCTGCAGTCATCTGCACACTTCCCCGTTGCGTAAGGAAAAGTGACGCTGGTGCGAGAACAAACAGTTGTAGCGCGAACGTTCGCCTACTGAATCACTTGACCTTCTGAGCTGTCGCCCGTGATTCACTCCAAATCTCAAGACACAGGTTATTAGTTCCTCCTTGGCCTCCGAGCGTGTCCGCCATTTTAAATCCTTGACTCATCACGTTAAAGTCGATGGGTGCGAGTGTACCATTTATTGTGCATTTCTAAGTAAAGAAGTTTCGTATGACATAGTTTTCTTCCCCAGCGAAGTAGTTTATTTTATCTCTGGTCTCAAGGGCTCTTCGTAGACTTGTTTTGTAAATTGCTGCTGCTGCGCGCAACTGGGAAACAAAATGGTGCAGTTCTGGTTTCTGGGTTAGAGGTATCACGGAAGCGAGAACATTGACCCTAGCGTTACTACCTTCTATTAAAATGTCCTTACATTTCATTTTGTTACTTCAAATATGGCAAAATATATATTACACATTTGTAGCTGTTAGCCAAAAGATAATGCAACGAAAATTATTGTATGTTTTATCAATATTTGTATAATGTTGACCTAGTTGTTCAGAATAGGAAAATACCGTAGAGCATATCAACATCATTGTGTCTATCTCGACACGTGAACCACACTGTTAATGAATGCAATAAAGTGTTCTATGTAAATCAATTTAACAGCCAAGAACGATTCGCGTAAGTTGAGAAAACGGACTACTCAGAACAGAACGCCGCTTGCGCATTCGCCTTAGATAACAAACAAGAGGTCTGTAATCTTGCAAGTTCACTGACCTCGCGGCCGTAGCCGCAACTCAGCAAGCGCAGCAAGCCCGTGATTGTTACCCGTAACCTATTGCAGAGGTTACCTGATTACGATCTAGAGCCAGACTTCTCAATCTGACCTACGTCGTATTTGTTGACCTGCCATAAATATATAATGTGTGAAATATCAATAAATATGTTTAAGTTTTTTTTAATGCAATTTTTCTTCTATTAGAATGAAGTATCTAGCAAATCGAAGGCCAATAGGAACCTCGTGGACTACTAAATTAATGATTTTAAATTCCACAAACCAGAAATGTTTGATATGACAAAAGCACATTAATGACCATAGGAATTGTGTTTTGTAAATGTGAAATACACTTAATCCAAATTATAAATACTTCCATAACTACAATTAGTTCTTAATTGTTCATCATAATATATGTGTTAAAGATAGTTTTATTTGTAAAACAATTATTGTTAGTTAATTATTTTGGAATAATTCATGATTATTTGAGTATTATGACGCCATTCAGAATGTAAGAACTTCTAAAATTATTTTTTCGTGTTATCATTAAAAGGAAATTAAAGCGCTAATATCGTCCAGCAGACGGGCGTGCAGTCAATTCGTGGAGTGTATCGTTGACCGCGGATCTAACAGACGCAAAGTGATCGCAACGTGCTCTGACCGGCCCTTCCACCCAACGCGTCCCCTTGCGCCCTCTTCGCGTGTCACTGTCACCCCGGCCCTTGCCCTTGCCCTTTATTCCGCTCCGCCCCTACCCGCATTCCTTCCGCGCTGCCTTCTGCAGCCGCCCCCGCGCCCTTCCTTCTTCTCCCGGGGCTCCGCATTCTTGCGCCTGCTCCTACAACAATGCTTCTCATTACTGGTTTGCGCTTTACTATTGTGGTTGTAAGGTGGGGTTGGTATTGTAATAGTAATGCAAGTTGGTATCATCTTTACCAATCCTTATTGTACGGATAATGAACAGCTTTCAACGGTTTATTCATCACTACATCAATCGAACTGATTACAAGGCAGTAGATCTGATGATGGCCCTGATGCTCGTCCTTATTCCCTTTGCTGTGCAGCAAAGTATTGTTGCAGTTTTTTGATGCCTATGCGATCTAATTCACTTTCGTAGATCTTACAACATTGAAGATTTTTCATGATATTTGAAGTATTTACAGGTACATACAGAGGTGGTATGAATCAAACTGGCCACTTTTTTCTATATCTTATCGCAAAGCATCTAAATGGATGTTGATGAAATATTCGTATCTTAAAAGAGGGCAACAAAAAACTGCGTTTTCCCATGCATTTCCTCATTGTTACTCATATACACGAACGCCGTTTAAATGTTTCAACTAAAGCAGAACCAGAAGAATAATCTTCTTCCTCATTGACCTGGATTTCCTTCTCGCTAACATCGCCCACCTCTTGGCCGCTGACTCTACGTTCGCCCCTCCGCTCCCGGTGCATTTCGCTCGGCGCGTCACGCGCCCGCCCCCGCCCCCGCCCCCCACCACCGCCCTCATAAGCGGCTCCAGATAACCATCTCTGGCTCATAAACCGTCTGGCTCCGCCGCCGCCGCCAGCGGCCGTCTCCCGCGAGCCGCCACGCCCCCTGGGAGTGAGGGAGAGGAAGGGCGGAGGGGGCCTTGCGCGAGTACGAGGGAAGAGCGGTAATCGATGCGCCGCGCCATTGATTGAACGCCGCCCCCGTCCCTGCCCCCCTCCCGCCTCCGCCCCCCGGCCCTGCCCCGTTGGAGAGGCCGCCCCCGGAGTTTTGGTTCTTTCGCACACAGCCCACTGCCCGCCCACGAGGCTGCAGCTGTGTGGCCTGAGGCAGAAAGACCACAGAGGACATTCTAGCACGGTGGAAGAGTTACGCCTGATGCGCGCACGTTACATTAATAGCCATGACGCGTCTGTTCGAATGTGACATTGGGTGAAACCCATTCAGCAAGTGAATCACTTTGATGATGGAGGACGAGTTCCCATACGGCACTACTTCTAAATTCCCTCTTCGACTCACTGCGCGCTAAACGGTCCGGTAAGCGGTTGTTCTGTTATGACTTTTGAGATACTGTATCCTGGTCTTGTAATCGTGTGAAAACTAAGTACCGAACGCAGCTAGTGGTGGAATTAAAGAATGATGCCAGTGCGTAAGAGCGCGAGAAATATCAAGTATCTAAAATTAAAATCAATTCATTAAAACCATCAGATGAAAATAACTTCGCTCCCATCATACAATTTTGTTGTTCTGGGGAATCCCTTTATTGCTGGTAAGGACCTTTCTAGCCCTACTCCTTGCCGGGCAAACACCATCATATCTTTGAAAGTTCGCTGCATCATACAAATCGTCTTAAACACCTATGATTTTCGAGAATATTCAATTTAAGGGAATTTTATTGCTTTTATTTTTCACTTTGTGCCATGTTCTCCCATCATTACATTGATTTCATTTCATTTTCTCCAGGAAATACCATAAGCAATGCTCTTCCTCTATCAAGATGCGCAACGTGTTAGTAGGACAAACGTGTACTTATTTCCTTTCTGTTTCTCAATTTATATATACGAGTAACATTAAAGATTAGAAAAGTACTTATTTGCAGACGTACAAAATGAGAGGGAAGCATGTTACGAAATGGGTGTTACACCCTTTCCAAAGGAATACAAATAATCAGAATCAGGAATGTGCTATTTCCAAATCTTTTCGCATTGGGTAGTAGAATTCACGTAATTGGTCTACAACTAAAGTTAGCACAAAGACTGAAACGTCAAAGGAACGTATTAAAGAGTGAGGTTCTTATGCGTTCCCCTTTTGCTGGTTGCCAGTGCTATTCGTAAACAATCTCTTTTAATTATCGACGCTGCGTACTTCACCCGCGATCATGAGGGTTATTTACTGCCCCTGCGTAGTTACTGTATTAGGAGAAATCGTTAGGATATATATATATATATATATATATATATATATATATATATATATATATATATATATATATATATATATATATATTTCATTTAAAGGTATGGTAACTGTGAAGATGACATGATATGGTGAGAAACAAATTCAACCATGACCGAGGCGAGACTCGAACCCACGATCCTTCGGCCTTAACGATCTCCGCCACTAGGACCGGCAATATTTTTCTGTTACTTTTTTCCTTGTTTTCTGATGCGACCTACACTTTCCAAATTATGGCGTCTGTTTTTCATAAAGCTATTTAACATTTTTTGGATTAAAATAGTACATTATGTACGTAGTTTATAATGTTGGTATACAAAACTCTTCTTCTAAATAGAGCAGGTAATCATTATTTCACGCCCATTGGTGCTGCAGAGATGTTAGAGGGTTTCATTGTATTTATAAGGCCTTTGGGAGATTTGACGTATTTTGTATTCTGATCAAAGCGTTGCTGTTATTTCTGCTTACACCATATTGTCAACGTTCTTGCAAAATTGAAACCATTGAACGTCCCACACTTTAGTTTCTGTTTTGGAAAAGCCGTTGCCAAGCCTCCCGGAGAACAATGGTCCAGAGAAACGCAGTGGAATTCCTGTGAAGCGTGCTTGTGACGCCTGTCCGAACTGAGCAGCTTGATGAAAGGCCGATAACAGTTCTAGGAGCCACGGAGGCCTGCAGAGGGCGTTAGGGCAGAGGCGGTTCCTTCGACGTTTTCGTCTCGATTGCTCCCGTTGATTAATCTGCCATTCAGAGCGCTAATGACCGCCATGAACCGATCGAAGTCTTCACTGTAACATACTGTTTTTAGAGATCTTTCTATCGTCTGTTAAAAGCTGCTTTTCCTTTCCGAGCTGATTTTAGTTGTTTTAAAGAGTTCAAAGGCTTTTTTAATCATTTCAACATTTGAAGTGTAAATATTAAATCTTAATCGATGTTTTTAATTGCGACAGCTTGAAGGTTATGAAAACAAGTTCTTGTGCCTCTGTTGTCTTGCCCTGACATTGAAATGGGTTTAAATTAAATAGTAAGAGACAACAAGTCATACTAAAATATGATGTACTAGCATTTTTAATTAAAGTAAAAGCGCAGAAGAAAATAATGTTAACTTTTTAAAATAACTTTTCATATTTCACTGGTGTAAAGGCAGGACTTTTAACTTTCTCTTTATTCAGTTATCATAAAATGTATTGTGTTCATTAAATTGGGCTTTTTTTAATCAAGAGTTGGAATTCATGTCAAGTGCAATGAGATCATCATTTTCAGAGACGTTTGTTTAGGCATAACTGACTACCTGAATGTAATAATGCATTGAAAATATCTGAATCATTCTATGTGTGCAGTGGTAGAGTTCAGTTCGCACTGAAACCTTTCTTAAACGTTATACTTTCCATTTTTTTATTCATCGAAATCCGCTACGACAGTCTGCTAAATCGACGAAAGTAGGAAACGATTGTATACATAGTAAAGTGGGTTGTCATTTTCAGAAATATAAAAGGCTTAGTCATCTATTTTTTTATAATTTCTTTTCTATTACCCATTTTTTCGTGTTATATTAAATCAACCTTAGCTCGGTTCTGTCATTTGACATATGAACGTCAGATGTGCACACCGACAAGTTCTCCAACCCATTTCGCCAAATCTAAAGTGTAAATCAACATTCAATTGATCAGCGGCAAACCAGGGTTTTCCTGTGGAGAGAATATACGAGTAGATGTAGTATCCTGCCGTCTTGATTGTTTCATTTATATGAATTTAAAATTTATTTCTATTTCTTGACTTAATATTTACTGATGAGGCGCGAATGACGCGCCTCTGCGAATGACAAAGAAAATCTGTAGATTGGCTTGCGGCGTATTTGTCAGAATGAGAAACCATTTCCCACCCGTGATTTCTTTTTATTCCTTGGAGTCGGCTGCGAGGGACGCCGCCGTTCGACCCGTGAGTGGGGACGCGCGTGCGGGCGCGTCGGCCGCTGGCACACTTCGCGCTCGCGACGTGAAAGTTGGGGTGGCGGTGGCGACCTCTGCGATGGGAGGCGGGAAGTCCGCGCACCTTTCTCTGATTCGCAGATAGCGGCGGGCCCTTTTCGTGGACTCGCATCACAACATTTGTTGGCGTTAGTATTCTGTTTGTGTCGTCAAATGTGGTGGTGTATAAAAAAGAAAGCTGCTGATTATTAATAAGCACTGTGACCGACTCTTCTATCGATCTGCGATATTAGGAGTTCCAGGAAGATCGTTGTCGATCAGGTGTCTTTTCGACAATTAATTTTTTTGAGAATAATTTAAAAAAGATCTTTGTTTTCATTTATAAACTATCTCTTTTTTCGTGCAAAATCACGGATGTTATATTTCATCAACCACTCAAACCAGAAACACATTGTGTTCTTCACTTTCGTTTCAATTTAATTCTTTCTATTGTTAGTAAGTGAATAATATCACTGACTACGTGGAATTTGTGTTCATTTTAATGAGCTGCGTATACATTTGCTTTCCGATTGAATTCCCTTTTTTTATCGCTAGTTTCTATTTTCAACGTCCGCTACATTACCAAAAATGAAAGTCGTTTATTACAAAAAAAACATACGCGCTTATGACGAAGTGAAGTGCAAAGTAGGGTGCAACTAAGTCTTTCCAATGACTGACCGAGCGTAAACGGCAAGGCCGTTATTGCATAGTGCATTTGTATACGCCGACTGCATTCCTGTTGCAAGCGGAAATCCCAAAGATCCGGTTGTATGCGTTCACCTTCAAGGGAAACCACTAGCATTCCAAAAGCTCTCCCCCGCCACTCCTCTCTGCATCACCAGCTTCCCCGGTGCCACGCCTCCTCGCCCTCTGCGCTCTCACCAATGTTCCCTCAGGTTATTTACGTTGAGTGCTTTGGTTACTCCCGGAAAGCCGCCTCTCTGCTTCCCCGCCATCTGCACTTGGACCAATTCTATAACGTTGTTTATGTTTTTATTGGATTTTTGTTTATCCCAAGAAACTTTGTCAAGTACAACCTTCGAACAGTGAAGGTCTCGAGACATGTGGTATGTTCCAACGTTGCGGCAGGCTCCACAGTCGTCGCCCTTGTCACTGCCCTAATCACTGCCCTAATCACTGCCCTAATCACTTCAGACCTTCATCTAAATCGGCGTTTATCGCCACCGCAACTTAAGTCCTGTGTACCGCCATCGCGACTCCAGATCAGCAAGGCAGCATACAATTTGTCCTGAGTACTGCATGGAGCTGTTCAGGGCTTTGAATTATAACACCATAAAATGTATATAACAAATAGGTCTAATTCAAACTATAAAAAATAAAAATATAAGTAAATTACTATTATTTTTTAATATTATTATGGTTTTCGCGAAGACCATTTATTTACAGCTCTGTCGAATGAGATCTTTTCACCGCCATCATTTCCCCCTAAACTAGCACTGAATCTCACAATTTCCTTCACACCTTTACCACCATCTTAACTCTCGCAGCTTCATTGCCACATCTGATCCCATTGTACTTCCCATATCAATTTTGTTTAAACGTTGGTGAATGTGTGGTGTGCCTCCTCCACAGCCGTCGCTCCCAGCCGCGTTGCGCCGGGCGCCAGGCAGCGAGGTAGCGGCTCGGGCGGCGGCGGGCAGTTTGCGGCGGTTTGCGCGTCGCCTCTCGCCGCGTTGTGTAACCGCGGGGAAGAGACGCGCGCGTGCTCCCTGCCCCATCCCCCACTCCCACTCCCACTCCTACTCCCACTCCCACCGCAGGAACCTCACGGATCCTCCGACCGCACAGTCACAGTGGTCCCGAGCAGCCACTCGTTCGATTCGCCAGTGAAACATCGACGTTAATAATACCTCCCTCGTAAACCTTTGATATTTTTAGACATCGATGTTTTGTAAAATGTAATCATTTCCAACAATAGTTTTGGAACGAGGGGTGGGGTATTTACTATGTTTTTTAAAAATTATTTTTGAGATTCAACATTTCAAAGTCAAAAAATATTAATGAAAATTCAACTTACGTACTTTCCATCCTTGGAGACTTCGGAATGAAAGAATGTTCCATTTACTGAGACGTGAAAAAAGTTCTTATAATATTACTTTCCCCTTCCTAAAATTATGCAACGAGCATAGAAAATCCGTGTTTAAAACACCTCCCATATATTATTTGATGATGAAAAATCGACATTTTTACAAAAACTTCTGTGTTTTGAAAACATCAAGATCAATGTCGTATTGCTACCTCGCCCAGCCGCGCGGAGCGCCGGGGTGCAGGTCTGATTGCAACCTGCAGCGGGGAGTGTATCGGGGATTGGGAGGTTGCGGATTCGATACCGACAAGGTGCTCGAGATATGCTCGATATGTTTAATATCAGTAAAAGTTTGGAGCCTGTTGAAATCACACTCGTAGGCCCACTGGTCTGGTCAATGGGTACTGTTTCTGTTGTCACTGTCATGCTGGAGCAACACTTTACAACGGATCAATTACAGCTCCCGACCTTCCCGGTCGCTTTCCCTCTTCAGTCGCCAGGGATCATTGCTGTTGAAGCCTCCCTAAAATCCCTAACAATGCATCAAAATAAAAAAATTAAACAATCAATTTCCAAACAACCTATTCATCGACATTTTCCAGTCTGGTATGCAGTATACATTGTGGAATATTGGAACTTCCATAGAACTCTTTTACGTGCAACACAAAGTTAAGTGGAGTCCCTCATTCCAACGAACTTTTAGATTTTTGACAAATGCGAATCAGACTCAGACGACGTCGAATTAAAATATATATTATCTCAAGAGAGACTTGACAAGCGTTTCAGTGCATTTCCATAATTCCTTTAAACATTAATTTTAATTATTATGAAGTCTCTTAAACATACACACAGATATCTCTTTATTTCTTTGGATTCCTCATTCATTTTTTTTTCCTTTTGTATTTTTTGGGACTTCTCCTGTAAGTATTCTCAGTGATCCACACAAGATTGTAAACAATAAAAGCATCAAATTCACATTTCTCACCATTGTATTTTCCCCTCTTTTAAAGCGCCAATTTTACATAAGTTGATCACAAGCTTGGAGCCGTGCATAGTCCGTCCGACTGCCTTCAAGTTTTCTTCCATTGTGTTATTGCATGGCAGCGCTCCCAAACAGGCTTCCTTTGCCTCAACGAGGCAGTGCCTCACCGGCTCCACTCCCACTATTGTCCCGCTGCGGTTCCTGCAGCCCCTCGCTGTCCCGCTTCACTCCCTCCTTCAGCTGCCGTCCGCATCAATACTTCCGTCCTCGTTTTCTCAACTGACACAAGACGTTCTCGCATCCTGTACTTTCCACCGCGGCTCACCTGTGATTTACTTGACAGTTATTTGCTCATGGAACAAATGGTGTTTTCTGTCACGTGGCGGAAGGGCGTAAAAACGAATGCATTCTCTTAACAACAATCAATATTTTTGTAGTTCTTTATGAACACCCTCCCATAATATATATATATATATATATATATATATATATATATATAATATTTCTTTTAAAGAAAATCACCAGTAAATGTAAATAATCTTCCCAGAAATCTTTTTCGTTTTAAATCATAATCGAAAACGGCATTTTCATATGCGTTGTTCAGGGATGACGGAGACGTACAATATTAACACAGTTTCTAATGTAGAGGCTACAGATCCATTTTCTTCACCTCAAAAAACTGACAAAGTTGTTGATGTAATAAAGGGAGCAGTTAATAACAATTAAATTTTTGAATGAAGTTTCGTGTCAGAATTGGGCGACTTCATACTTTTTTTCAATCACGAACGTCTACTTACAAAAGGAAACAAAATGAACAACTGAATTATATGATTTTCACGGAATAATATTCGCAAGAATCATTTAAGACATGTACGTGAGTACTTTTACTAAAGCTTTTGTACTTTTAGTATTTGTCTATCGTTTTTTCTAGTAATATTTAATGGGATTTCATCAATTTTAATTCATAGTACACTTCTTTTGATTTCATCTACTGAGGATACCTTAATGTGCATTGAGTACGGTTCCTAATTGGTTCCATTCCAGTGCATCTGTCGCTAATCCAATCTGTGTTCGGTTCAAATGCGAGTCTTGGTCGGATCACTGTAGAACCTTTATTTCCCGCCTGGCCTCTCGCCCCTCGTAGTGGGCGTGCGTGAATCAGTCCCATCTTCCTCCGCCCCCCCCCCCTCCGTCGCCTGTCGCCTCGCGGCGGCCGTAAATTCCGCTCCGCCTTCGGTGCGTAATGGCCCGTGAGATCCTGCGGCTGCATTGTCTGCGGCGAGTCGCTTACGGCGGCGCCGGAAATATGTTTCACTTCTTCACTTTTTCCTCCTCCACTTCCACCGCTTCCTCCACTGCATCTTCACCACCGCCTCCGCCTTCTTCACTTCTCCTTCCATGGCCACCACCTCTTCCACCGCCTCCTCCTTCACCTCTATTTCCACGGCCACCTCCACTTCCACCGCCTCCTACTTCGCCTCTACTAGCATGGCCTCCACCACTTCCTTCACCTCTGCCGCCTACTCTGCCTCCGCCTCCGCCGCCGCCGCCGCCGCCGCCGCCGCCGCCACCTCCTACTCCTCCGTCCGCTCCGCCTGCCGGACGGAGTCGCGTCGCGCGTCGACTAGGAGGCGGAACCGAGGAAAACAGTAGAGAGGAGAGAAGAGGCGTATTTTTGTTCCGCGCACGCGGACTGCCCGTGGCACGCGCGGGGAGCTCCGGCTAATTAGCACCGCTTTGGATTTCCTTGCTTGAGGTGGCCGAGCGCCTCCTGCCCCGCTCTCCGCGTTGATGTGACGAAGGTAGAGAAGATGCCGAGTCGTTTGGGAAGTGAGCTGGAAAGGCGGAAGCATGTCCTTCTCTCCGATGTTAAATGACGTTTCGTAGACCAGACGAGTAATTTGAAACCGTAAAGTATGATTGTTTAATAATTTAACAAATAATACAGCATAGTTTTACGTTTCCACACGGAAACATGCTATTTTTTCTTCCTAGAATAATTTGAACATTTTATAGAGAACCGAATTGCATATGTAGCACTAACTATGCATTTGAATATTAGCGATTGGGAGATTTAACTACTAATAACGACTGTTAGTATTAATAAATTACAGGTATTAATTGGATAAAAATGAGCCTTCAGACGCCATCTTAAGCGTTCAGTAACTGGGATTTCAGCTGATGACGAAATTTAATGTTTCATTGACAATACATGGCGTCATGACATCTCATTCATAACGACAATCGAGTTCCGTTCTGCTACTGTGGGGACCTGCTTGTTCTATTATCTGTGGTAACATATTGATCCCACTTTCTTGCTATCAGAACTGAAACCTTAGTCGAAGAAAAATCTTTTTTACTTCTATAAAAGTTCAATTACCACCTAGAGAATTCCCGCTTTCGATTATACGTCGATTTCCACCCTTCTATTATTCGGCAAGAAGGTTTTACCCTCCTTCCTTCCAAGGAGACCAAGCACAACGCATTGATATCGCCACCTGCGGCTTGCGCCTCCCGTTGCTTTGGCGGCGTCTGAGGAAAGCGGGCCAGCGCGATCCGCGCCGCGCCATGCGTTCCACTTAGGCGTTCCTCAGGGCCTCGGCTACGACCACTGTGCACGCCGGTTGAATAGACCGAAAACGGCAGGCAGAATTCACTTCTTTTTCAAAACTGGACTCCTTACATACTTCAAGCACTTGAGAAAATGTCAATAAGTAATTGTCAAATACTATTTTTATTTTTTGTCTTTTATTATTTAAGGGATCGGCAACAAAGGAAAACTTTTAAGAAGCCAAGAGTTCATAATTTCGCCCAATTGTGGGATCCACATTTTATAGTAATTATTAATGTTAAAAGTTTGCATTTTCACTTGTCAATCCTTTTTACTTTCTATGTTTCTTGCATTATTCATGCAGGCGCGAATCCATGGGGAGGGAAATGAGGGAAATCCCCCCCCCAATTTTTTCTGTAACTATTAATTTTAACTTGTCACGAAAATTTCAAGCAAAAAATATTTTCGGATTGTCATTAAAACGAATGAAATCGTATTGCAGCTTTATCTGAGTGTATGCTGCGACACAACCAAAACATTTTTTTAATTTCTCCTCCCAAAATTTGTCTCTGGATCCGCCCCTGATTCACGTGTAGTGCTTTCATTCTTACTATGAATATTTAGTCAAATACAAGTCTAGCGTGCTTTGAGCGTACATTACATCTTCGCTTCTTGATTCATAAAAAAATTCATACCTATGTACTGAATTAATGTTGTTGATACCAGTAATAGAACAAAATATAAAATGTGTGCATGGAGGTTTCATTTCCAAGCCTCGCCTGTTATGAGAGATTCGAATTAATTTTTATGTAGTAGTAGGTAATGAAAAGTTGTGGGTAACGATAGCGCACTGTAATTTGATGCTGCTGTAGGCTGATGCGTAAAACCTGCTTCTGCATCCGCCTGAATGCAGACCTGTGCAACACCTCAAAAGATCGTTTAGAGCAACATTTAGAAATCGGAGCAGACAGCGATCGACTACGTCTTAGCTTCATAATTAGCTTGTGTCGAAAATGCCCCACTATTAGGGCTGAAACTTAGAACCTTTCAGTATATCAAACTTCAGTTGCGAATTTACTTTCTTCTTCCTCTTCTCCTTTTTCTTCATCTCATTGAGGCCAGCACCCGGACCATAGTGCATCGGGGAGCCGTAAGGGTACGCCGTTGATGACGACTGGACAAGAATCTTTGGGCGAAGAACGCGGAAGAGTAGGGGGCGGAAGACCGGTCATTAGTAAGTCACTCTCCACTCATTGGATCTTGTCATCAAAATCGTGTACCCATTTCTAAGGCAGAATATGTAACCATAAAACGATTAGGAAAGTCATAGAAGTAACATAAAAACAAATAAATTGCAAAGCCGCATGTTGGACGGAGGTGCGGCAATACACACTCGGAGGAGTAGAAATAGTGACAAGTCATCGAATGACTGTTACGATTTCAAATCAACGCTTTTGTATTTTGATAGCTGAAAATTGCGAGGTTTCGATAAAATGTAGGAAAATGTTTGCTACCGGTTCTGAATGAGGGCGAATTTTGTAAATGTTACGTTAAGTGGATGATATTTCAACGTGAATTTTTGTTTGATCTTCTGAAGCACGTATCTGCTCTTGACATCTTAGTAACAGGATAAGTCGCATTTAGAAGAAAAAATCAGTAATTTATAAACCTAAATGTCATTAGGAGTACTATTACTATACTGGTTCATACTATTAGGCCTGGTTTTTTGTTCAGCGTGTGACGCACGAAATTAAACATGACTCAAACGAGGGATTTACAGTGCGACATTAGTTGATTGTTTGAAATTAAGTTCAGTTCTGTCATACATGAATTTCAATAATTTTTGAGACAGAGTTTCAAATAATTAACTGGCTTTTATCTTTGTGATAGTCCCGTAATTAATATATACGTTTTCACAATTGATTTTTAATATCTCATTTACAACGAATGTAATATTTTATTGACAGGAATCCATTACTAATAGATTTCATGTGCATCTGTTTCTACCTCTCGTGTATCTCTCTTGTCTGTACAAAAGTGCATTTCACAACAATGAGTGGGTGAATCGATTAAAAAAGAACCATTTATGGTGTTCGTGATGAGGTATGAATCCGAAATTATTGAGGGCAACTTTCCTATCAGTAATTGCCCTGTGCTATCAGCTTGTAGGTTTTTGAAGTTACTATTTCTCATTTATTTTCTTCTATACCAAATGTTTAATTAATCATGTCGAAATCTTAACATTTTCGTTTGTTTCGAAGTGCCTGTCTCTCTCGTAAATGTCATTTCAACCTTGTGAGACGAAACATTTAGGAAAAATTCAAAACTGTTCCCTACTCAATCATTGATGAAATGGTTAAATTGAGCGATTGCGAAAGCAAGTGCACGAGTTCGAATCCCGACTTACTCAAATACGTTTGCGGTTTTGATGTAGTTTTCCGCTTTCGAGTAGTATTACAATATTACGTAACCGTTACAGATAATGCAAAAAAGTATATGTTGTGTGGCTGTCCTCGTTTCGCAGGGCGTTTCCGCGAGGCAGCCACTTCCATCGTCAGGCAGCCTTCTGCTAGTGGTGCGCGAGGCGCGACTGCGGCGCCGCAGCTGGCTGCCGAGTGGCTTTTCCTTATTCGCCAAGTTCAAGGCGGGCGAGCGGGCTGGCGAGCGGGCACACTAGCCAGCAGTGCCAGCGACAGAGAGAGAGAAAGAGAGAGAGAAAGAGAGAGAGAAAGCGCGATTAAGGAAAGAGAGAGCGAATTAATGAGATAGTGAGAAATAGAGAGCGAATAGTGAGAAATAGAGAGGGACCAGTGAGAAAAATAGCAAACGGAAGAGAAAAGAGAACACACGGGAGAGAAAAAGAGAGCAAGTGAGAAAGAAAGTGAGAAATATAGAAAGAGCGCGTGAGAAAGAGCGGGCGAGTGAGAAAGAGCGGGCGAGTGAGAAAGAGCGGGCGAGTGAGAAAGAGCGGGCGAGTGAGAAAGAGCGGGCGAGTGAGAAAGAGCGGGCGAGTGAGAAAGAGCGGGCGAGTGAGAAAGAGCGGGCGAGTGAGAAAGAGCGGGCGAGTGAGAAAGAGCGGGCGAGTGAGAAAGAGCGGGCGAGTGAGAAAGAGCGGGCGAGTGAGAAAGAGCGGGCGAGTGAGAAAGAGCGGGCGAGTGAGAAAGAGCGGGCGAGTGAGACAGAGCGGGCGAGTGAGAAAGAGCGGGCGAGTGAGACAGAGCGGGCGAGTGAGAAAGAGCGGGCGAGTGAGACAGAGCGGGCGAGTGAGAAGGAGCGGGCGAGTGAGAAGGAGCGGGCGAGTGAGAAGGGAATCGGGTCGTCGGGACGGTTGGTTGCATAGATAGTGTGCAGACCAGACCACGATACGACATACTGAAGGGACATGAAGTAGCCCGATGACACCCCCCAACAGAAAATGCACCATTCGCGTCTAATCAGGGAGGATTACACTCCCGTATGCAATGCAAAACAGTCTTGAAAGACCTGGTCGAGGACGGAGGAGGAACGTGTTCTTTACACCAACGAATGAATCTCTAGTGGAGTTAAAACGCTATAAAAATAAAATAAAATACTGGTGAGTAATTGAAGCCACTGTGATAACATTTTTCGTGTCATTTTTATTTTTACAACCGTACGAGTACTCGTTCATTACATTGCACTTGTTTTTCTAGTTGAAACTACAAAGAATGTGTGAAAAATATTTCCCTCAGCCATTCGTGTACTACGTAGAAGTCTGAAACAGTTATTGTTCTGGAAAAGGTTTATTGTTTATTACTATTATTATTGTTATTATTATGGTTGTTATTATTATTATTGTTATTAATATTGTTATTATTATTATTGTTATTAATATTGTTATTATTATTATTGTTATTAATATTGTTATTATTATTATTGTTATTAATATTGTTATTATTATTATTATTATTATAATAAGATACCGTTAAGGGAAAGGGCCTCCTGCTTTTTCAAGGGAATCTGAATAAAGTGATAGGGTGATGATGGTGAGGGGTGAAAGGATCTGGATGATGGTGGCAGGTGGAGTGGTGGGAAGTGATCGTGGAAATATTGAATCACGTATGACCAAGGAAAAGCCACGAAAACCCCGGTCAGGATGATCGGCGCTATGCACTGAGCCACTTCTCGCGGTAGTTTAGTATTCCTGAGAAAAAAAGAAAAACGTTGCCACAGGTGTTTTTAAGTGAGTCATAAAATTAAGACTTCTTTTTAATTTTACAACGGATAAATGCACGGCATCAAAAGTTGCACCTTGTCAGGAATTAACCTTTTTAGGAGCTGAATCAGAGGCCCCGCCGAAAGCCGAAGCCCTGCGTCAGCCAGCTGCCAGAGGGGCGCCGGTCAATTCCGACGCGTCTGGGTTAGGTGGGGCGGGGCGGGGCGAGGCGAGGCGGGGGGAGGGCGAGGCGAGGTAGGCTGTGGCGGGTTCAGGCGGGAAATGAGGGGCGTGCTGAGGTGTGGTGAGGCGGGGAAGGGCGGGGCGCGCGGAGCTGGGTTGACGGAGCGGAGCGGTGCGTTGCGGGGAAGGGAGGGGCGGGGCAGAGGTGGTCGGGACGGGCCGGGACGGGGCGGAGAGGCGTGGGGCCAGGGCGCGAGGCCCGCACGCGGGACGTTAACGACGACAGGCCGCGAAGGCAGGGGCGCGCGAACGATGCGTTTGCACTTCATTAGCGGCGGAAACGGCGCGCGGGCGCCTGCGGCTCGGGGGCGGTAGGCGGAGGGCGAGCGCGAAGGAAGAGCGGAATGCACGAAAAACTACGAAACAAAAAATTAAAAAAGGAGGTGTATCAAGAGATAAAGGAGGGACAGAGAAAGATGGAAGTGGGGAAGTGAGGGATAGTGGTAAAAAGGGAGAACTGAGAGGAGGGAAACGGGGAGAACACAGAGAAAGATTGACAGAGAATGACCAAGTCTCCACATATTAGAGGGACAATACCTACACCTAGTGAAATTGACGATGTGTCACTTAGCGAACAAGGGAACGTATTCAAGGCGTGCCCGGTGCGCACACGCGCGCCCGTGAATTCTGGCGCGGAGCGGCGTGTTCATGGTGTTCAATGTTTTTCAAGTTACTGAACGTCACGGGCGGCACGTAATATATAAGGGAATTTTATATATTTGTTGGTACATGTTATTTTGCAGTTTCAATTTCGCATTAGTGAGCTTAAACGCGCTGTAAAGTTTTATGCGTATTGAAAGAATAATTACGGACGGTATATATATATATATATATATATATATATATATATAATATATATATATATATATAATATATATATATATATATATATATATATATATATAATATATATATATATATATATATATATATATATATATAGCCGATCAGATGGCCGAGATCGCTAAGGCAGTAGTGCCGGAGTGGTCTCGGACCAGAAGATCGCACCCGCCTCGGGCATGGGTGTATTTGTGTGTGTTTGTATGAGTGTGTCGTCCTTTCACCCCTCATTATCATCATCATTTCATCTTTCATACCCCCAGGACTAACAACCCTGGGGGATAAAAATCGGATCCAGCTTAATGCTGATCCCCCCAAAGAAGTGTTCGCAAGCACCTGCCACCGTGATATTAAATGAAAAACTGAGCCACGGTAATTGCAGGTTGCTTGCCCTGCGTGGTCCTAGTTGGCCGAAACGAAAATAATATATATATATATATATATATATATATATATATATATATATATATATATATATATATATATATATATATACTCATAGTATATAGGAGTACTATCTCCTCATTTATCTTGCATGAGTGATTTTTCTTTATTCCGTAGGAATAATTTGTTAGAGAAAACAGGTTGATAATTTTCTAAATTTGCAGTGATGAATCCAAACCCGTGATAACTATAAACGATGTTACGTTACCCTAAATATTGTATTTGCCTTTCTACAATTTTAGCCAGAAGTGTGTGACGAATTGATGGTTCAGGCAGTCTAATAGTTGCTAGAATCGCCTAGGTGTACACCTCCTGTCGAACGTCCTCATGGGAGCGAGTGCCTAAGAGATATACGTCAGAGGAAGGTTGGTTCTGCGCTATCTCGCATCTATTTCTGACCACATCATCGCTGCTCTTTGCATTCTTCTGATATCGCAATGGCGCTTTCGATTATCTGGGACTCTCCCAACAACTACAGATCTCTTTAGCTCCGAACTATCGGTATAACCAAACGAGTGACATTTTCATTGTGAACTGGTGTTCTGTGCTTTTACTATTTCGTCTTACTTCGTAAGGAGAGCGTCAGGCGTATTGTAATCGTGCGCGGGAAATGGGCGATTTTTCGACTGAAGAACTCTCATTGCAGGGCTATAGCTTCAGCTACTTGGTGAAGAATTCTAGCCCCCGGCTGCTCTGATCGGTAGTTTTCAGTGGCTTCACTAATCAACTCCAGGCGAATGAGTATGCTAACAAATAGACCACGATCATTCCTTCCTCTTCTTTGTGTTTGTACCTTTACATCCGGCACTCATGTTGGAAGTCCACTCGCGAGCTTACAGCTTACTCCAGCTGTGACAGTGCACCGGTGGGGAGATATCTGGACGGGGAAACCCCGACGTGTAGCGCAGCTTCTGATCTCTTCATCCAGTGTTGAAGGAGTACGGCCACCTCCTGCGTAAATACTTTACTTTGCTGAAATGACCACAGTAGTTGAGTTATCGGAGACGACAATCCATCAATAAAAAGAGAACACCCATCAGCGTCATAAAATAATGTTTATGGGGAGAGACGTTTTATAATCCGCACGTCTGAAAACGAAGGTTTTGTAGCCTTATCAACCGGAACTGGAAATATCTAGTAATAGGCCAGATATGACGAGCTCTTTTCTACTGTAGAATGTACTTTTCCTCATTTCAGATAGTTTCCTTGGTGCTTGAATTCAATACTAGAATGCTCGTATGCACAAGGAGGATTACGAACTATTAAATAAGAACCATTTTAATGGTATTGTAAAATAATTTTTAATAATTTTGATTTATATTGGTTTTGCATTTCAATCATATATGTCCGTATGCGACCAGGAAACACTCAGCGTGTTATATTCGTGTAATGAAGTGTCAGTTTAATTTACTACGAATTTTAGCCATGGATTTTAAGTTCCAGAGAGTGGAATCCTCTGCTCATAAAATAGAGAAAAAGCGAGTTTCAATGGCCTTAAAAGAAATAAAAAAAGATGATGTACGGTCGCAAGATAGCTGTAGTAATGTGAAAACCTTTCCTATCACAAAGAAACATGAAAGATGGCGGCATCGGTGAGTACGTGCTGAAGTGGAACATTCCACCTCTGAAACTGTCAACGTATTTCAAAGCTGCAATATTGGAATCGCGCTTGAATCTTCGAAAAGTTTGCTTTTATGGCCCGACTTATAGACCGGATGGTCGCACTTTGCGCATTAAATGAACTGGTACTGGGATGAATGACGGACATTTTGTGCCCATATATTTTGTTGAAACGAGATATGTTATTGCCCTAATCATTTAATAGAATTAAATCTGAAATTATTGCTACGTTTCATCTTTATACATATAACTGTGCTTCTGATTTAATTGTCTCGAAATTCTGGTGAAAATGTCGAATACGTTCGTAACGAGTTTTGAGGATCTTTTTAGGCAAAACAAACTGCGAATAAAAAAACAATGGCTGCAAATTTTGGCTTCTTCAGTAAGTAAAAGTTCTGATAATGCAAATTGTGAGCCTATAATTATTAAGGAGGAGATGATTTAACGTACAGATGATAATTACCCAAATGTAATACAAATGAGACTTGAACATGCATAAACTGACATTCACATGATGCAGTGATGAATGTAAGGCGGTCTACCTCCCTTCACTGCAAAGAAAGAATGTTAAAGCACTGTCTCTAAACAACGACCGATTGAGACAAGCGACGAAACCCGTTTTCCTGTAAAGTGACCTCCCTGTTCGCGTTGTGGCGCATAAAATGGGCTATGTTGTCTACGTAGTAAAGCGCGTTTACGTGACCCTCGTCTGTTTGCGCGTCCATGCAAACTGAGCGCGACCACGAACGGCCACCGCTGCCGCATGGCGCCACCGCCCGCGCTCCCACCTCCCCCCCTTTCTCACACCAGCCCGCTCCCGCTGTCGCAGCAGCCAGACCCCGTTGCTCCCCCGTGCCTCCCCCTTGCCGCGCGTCACACTCTCGGCTCTCTACGGTCCCGCCGCCCCCACTTCGTCCGACAGCCCGCCACATTTATGCTCCTCGTCATTTATGTAGTGCTTGCAGCCTCCTTTTACCGTCGCCCTCTACCACCCTCTCCACCCCCTCTCCCCCCTCTCCTCCCCCTCTCCACCCCCATCTCCACCGCTCTCCACCCCCTTTCCACCCCTCTCCACCCTCTCCACCCCTCCCCCTCTCCCTCCTCTCCCCCCTCTCCACCCCTCTCCTCCCCATCACCACCCCTCTTCGCCCCCTCACCGTTAATCTCCGCCCCTCTTCGCCCCCTCTCCGCCCCTCTCCCCTCTTTGCCGCCCCTTTCCGCCCCACACTCCATTTCCAGCGCCGGGCGTAGCGTGCGCCGTGCGTTCGTGGTGCGTGGGCCATGTGTGCGTCGTGAGCGCGCGCTTGGCGCCGCGTGCACACCGTGCGGGCGTCGTTAGTGCCGATTCGCGGCGGCCGCGTCCAGGCACAAGCGCTAACGCCCGCGCCGCGCGCCGCGTGCCGCGAGCCACGCCGGCTATTGACACGCGGGTGGGAACCACGGCAACCACGTGCGGAGAGAAAGGAGAAAACGTCCAGAAAGGGAAATATTGAGAGGTGAAAAGCGTTAGGTGAGCTGTTGAAACGCAATATATAAGTAGCGGAGTTATCAACGTCCTCAGTTCGATAAACGGCCAATAAAAGACACAGTTGGAGTTTGCAAACCGTGGCGATAACCAGAATTTATATCAGATCGTAGTCTGTTATTTGTGTTGTCACTTGTGTCTCTTTCAATAATTTCTTAATACCACTCCCTTACAAAAAATTAACGAGATTTATATTATTTATAATAATTAGTGATAACAATTATTGACGTCGGCCCTGAAGAGTGACTTTTCTGTCTTCTGCGTTAAAGTCGATATTTTAAAGGTACAGTACTACAATAGCGAAATTATCAACTTCTCGTATGTACTCCATTCACTGGACAAATGACAGTAGTTGACGCACCCCAGAGCTATTCCTCTCGCACTGCCCCCTCCCCCGGAAAAAGAGATTTATCATAGCGTAAGCGACGCACGGCCAGCTACGAGTGCGACACCCGTCATCTCTCGCTTAGTAATAATCAGCGTCCTTCCGCAAGAAAAGCGCAGGTAATCGTTAACGGAGCGATCGCAAGTGGCGAAAGTCGTCGAGTGCCCAGCCGCTTCAGCTGCGAAACGGCGCGTCTGAATCAAGTGCAACCGCCCAATGGCGGCGACGACGTCCGGGGCTTTACGAGCGGCGGGAGTAAATTCCGGAGGCCCTCCTCGTAAAACGTACTGCGGCAGCAGCCTTCCAGCGAACGATTTGTACTTCAAATTGAGTAATCAAATCCGCGCCCGTTTAGTGTTGGAAGTTCCGTACCGCTTCGCTCGAGAGCCAAGTTAAAGCAAATGCGAGGTACCTGGAAATTGTGTAATTTCCACGGAGCTGCTAGTTCTACAAACTACGCAGTTTTTACGACTTTTGTGTTATATTGCTATTGAGTTCTCCGAAAATTAAATAAGGTCGCGCGGCAACTGTTTTGTGAGTACACACGGTTTGCGCGTTTGAGAGAACGTGTGACGAATGCGTTGACCGGAAAACTATCGAGAGGAAAACTTCTACAACGAATATAGTCCCCGCAGTTCCGTACAACTCGATAATCCGGAGTGTCGGATACTAGGGTATGAGGACACTCAAACACTGTTTTAATTGTGCTGAATTGAAATGTCAATTATTACGTCTTTTATTTTTTTGTGCTGATTCGTTCCGAACTGATAAAGATGAGATCGGCAGAGAGAATTGTTGTAGATGTACATGTTTATGCAACTCTAGATTTGAAATTATTAATATATGTAGCTGCGGCAAAGGAGAAGTCACTTCGTGAGATAAACATTTGTTTTTTTAATTATATTATTACACCAAACATGAATTTTGACACCGTTCATACATCATTTTTCCATCGATAAAAATCAAGCACTTAGGCATTACAGACGTGAACAACCATTCAAGTATCACCAAAAAGGGTTCTCTTTCAGTATATCAAAATAATTCAAATCGTCGTTCCCTTTTCTGATGGTAGTCCCACGTAGGAAGGTTATCACAGGGAACCAAAAGAGTTATCGGAGGAAAAAGTCCAGTAATTAATAAACTAGTAGTAAAATATATTTCGTACTCAATGAACACAGTTTTAACTATAACTATTTTTCCATGTTCTGGGAGTAGGATTTACTATCAATGCGAAGCAGTTTCCATAAAGATCAAAAAGGTTCAACCTAAATGCCAAAACTGATCATTTAGATTAGTTAAATACAAAAGAGGCACGTTACGCATTTCAACGCTCGAGCTCATTATTGTCTCGCATTGCTCTCGCTTCTGAAAAGCCTCTCATGATCCTGCCTTCTTATGTAATCTAGTCCTGTTGCCCGTTCGCAAACGTTTGTCGGGGAAGAACTGCCTCTCTATGTAAAAGTGTGCCCGCAGCTACGTCAGTAGACCAGCGTGTGTGGCTTTTTCATTGATGCTTCCAATTAGAGAAAGTGAAGTTCTAATTGTGAAGTGGCTCCAACAAAGACCAGTTACATCCTTCGGAGGATGAAATTCGATTCATATCGAGTACGAGTATTATTAGAGGTCTCGATGGGAGTAGACTTATTTCGATAGTCAGTTACCTTACGTGCAACTACTCTTTATAGTGGTATATCGATTTCATATGCACTGGTAACATCATTCATATGAGTCTGGCATTAATGCAAGGAGGTGATCTCGTAATACTCGAGAAATGTTAAACTTTTATGTATATATGTTGAGACATATTAAGTGGTAAAAAACACACCAACATTTTACTTGTAATATCAGCAATAAATAATTCCTTTGCCATTTTGATTTCAAAAGCATAAATTCCCATAGAAAGTATTTTTTGTAATTTTTCGATTTTTTTCCGGACTGTACATCACCACACCGTAATGCACATTTCTAAAACTCGAAGCTCTCTTGTAGACTGGAAATGGCGTTTGAGAATTACTAGTGCGCTAAAATTCTGACGGCCGGCTGACGTTCTAAACTCGGTCCCGATTGCGGGGCCATGCGTGGTAATTTGTGCACCGGCCAGGGCAACGCTGCCGTAATTTGCACACCGATTCCGTCCATTCATTCTTCTTCGTTTAAATTCGAAATTTGTTTTCGGCAATACTTAGGACTATCCTCAAAGCCCTGACTCGCTATAAGCACAACTTTGTGTACGTTGTAGAATGTAGAAAAACGGAAACCATCAGGAAACGTCTATGCAGAAACGAAACCTTTCTCAGAAAATGCCGGAGGAGCAATTGTTCCTCGTCTCGAGGGGAATTTAGTGATGCACGTTTTTATCCCCTGAAATGACTCTTCCTCTACAAGAATGAAAATAAACTCACCTTCTCCCAGAATTAAAATACATCAGTTGCCGAATTCTTTCTTCAATGGTTTATTATATTCGCCAAAAATATTAAAATAATTTAAGGTACTTGAAAAAGCCAAACTGTGGTCTGAATTTTACTCTTAGTCTGTGCAGTTGCTACGAAGAAGACGTTTTCCACGAAAAGGAAAGGAAAAAACCACGCTACCTTTACCAGGTTTCTTTATTCACTCGTTCTATTTATAATGAACAGACCACGTCGTCTTCCATATAATTAACCGTCGGGCAAGGGGAGACAACGCCCGAGTTGCAGCCTGCTCGGTCGCGAAACTCAGCCATCGGCGACGGCTCTGCCTCGCCAGGTCGCGCGTCGCTCGATCACGCGCCTCGGGCTGCTTGCTCGGCGTAATTGTGTTTTTTTTTTCCTCCGCCCACCCCGCCTAGCCCCGCCCCGTCCCGCCTCCGCGCCCACCCCGCCCCGCTCCTGCCTCCGCGCCCACCCCGCCCCGCCCCGCCCCGCCCCGCTAAGCTACAGCTCCGTCTTTGCGTCTCTCCCACACCATGCTCTCAGCGCTTTCTGTCCCCGTGCTCGCCCCACCTCCGACACGTCCACGTCCCCGCCCGCGTCCCCACCAGCGGCCCCACCAAAGGTCCCCGCCGACGGCCCCTTACCCGCTGAAGCACACATACCCGCCCATGTCCCCGCCCCGACCACGGGCACGACCCTACTGACGTCCTCGGCCCCGCCCCGACCACGACCCTACCCCCGCCGACGCCAAGGCCCCCGCCTCGACCAACACCTCTCGCTTCCACTCACGCCGGCTTCCTCCTACTCCCTCGCCCACTGTTCCCACCCGCCCATCCTCTTCCCCGCCCTACTCGCCTCCACTCGTCACGCCCTTCTCCGTTCGTTACCACTCGCCAGCCCCACTCTGGCCACTCCCGCCCTCCCGCTCCCTCGCCCACCACTCCCACTCCCACCCGCCTCGCGAGGCCGGGTAGCTGGCGGCGCGGCTGCTGTTGTCGACAGATAGCGGCATTTGTTGACGTTTTATACCGGCGCTCTCGATGTCGCGCGGCCGGTTTAACAAGTCCTCCAGAGCGCGCTGCTTTTACTCCGCTGGCCTCGCTGCGCTGAGTGCTTCGCGCGCCGCACGCCCACGCGCGCCGCTATGGCACTCCACGTGACGTGCAAGTTCTTTTCATGCAATTGATTAGTATGTAATAATATTTTTTCAAAGGTTAACCTCCGTGATGGGTGACAGCCGTTGAAAAATGGAAGTCACCTATAGATTTTCGGGTGTTATTTGTGTATTCGTTCATTTGAATAAAAAAAGGTTTTGTCAGTTAGAAAACGTAAGCTCTTGTATCCAGAACGGAACAGGATTTGTTTCTAAGCACTCTTTCACATCAACTCCGTGTACGGAGCTTTAGATACTTTCAGGATATTAATCAATTCTCTATTCTTTAGTTTTACCTTGAGTTTATATTTGTCAGTGAACAGTAAAAATTATAAAACTGTGTAACCTTGTGCATAATGAATATAATAACGTCCAGGCTTGAAGCTGGACGGCTTGAAGAACTATTTAAACAAAAGGTAAATCCTAAAAAATATTTATGTCGTTGGTATTAATTTGTAAATAGTATTTAACACATTAGTTACTGTTAATGCATTTAATGCAACGCGATGAAGGCGTAAGTGAAGGTTATCTAAGAGAACTGACATAATTGCCTTCGACGCAGTCATGTCCGCGGAGACTATTTTCCATGTGCTGTTGTGCAAGTTCCGAGTGCCCGCGACAGCCATTAGTCGGCGTCGCGTCTTGCCTTGCGCTCTCCTAATTTCAGGCGGCGCTACCGGCGCTTCCTGCCCTCGCATCGGAGGCTGACGGCGCATCCGCGTGTGAGCCTGGAGGCAGCGTCCCGCTCCCTTGGGTCTCCTCCACGCCCTCACTGACCCACCGTCCCTCTCCCCCACCCCCGACCAGCCGTGCCGATCAATCGTCTCACTGTCCCTCCCTTTCCCCCTTTCCTCTTTCCCTCCCTTTCCCCCTCTCACCCCCTGGGCCCTTGCCTCCTCCGCTTCTCTGCCACCTTACCAACCCTGCCACCTCCTACAACATGCTACCACCGCTACTGTTGCCCCGTGTCGTTCCCGCCACCTCCACTTCCTTTCCAACTCCCCTGCCGCCCCATGCCCTTTGTTACATCTCCTTGCCCTTCCTTCTGCCTTCGCCTCCTTCATACAACGTACACTCCCTTTCTCTTATTCCATTGCCTCCCTCGTCTCACATTCCTCTACTCAAGAGTTCCGCACCATCGTTTCCGCAACTGATTTCTTCACAATTTCCATTCTTGGTGTGTGTGTGTGTGTGTGTGTGTGTGTGTGTGTGTGTGTGCATGTGTCACGCGTCACCCTCGCCGTCAAATTTCCCACTCTCCTCTACATCCTTCTCGTTCCATGTCATCTCGTTCTCCTCCTCTGCCTCCTCGGCTTCTGCAACGTCCACACCGCACTCTCCGCAAACCTAACTTGGTTGTTTCTGCCTCATTTATATGAGTTGAAAACAACCGAGCTTCAACTGTGCGCTCCGCAGTTTCCACCACATGTGCCAGCACCGCCACTCCGCAACCGCTCCCCTCCCCTCCCCTCCCATCCCCACCCCACTCTTCTCTTCCCCTCACTCTAGTCGGGAGAGTAATTGCTTCCCCTACGCCCTCTGCTTCCCCACATACCGGATGTTTGGTAACATTGCTGGACTTCCCGCCGCGAAAACGAGTCAGCCGTCAACCAAACAGATGAGATGAGAAGTGAAACGCATGCAAACAAAAGGATTTTCGGAGGATATTGCTGGATATCTTCGGAAATGGTTTAACATACAGAGATTAGAGTGTAGTTCTTATTTGTATTGCTTTTGGAAATAGATCGTACATGTAGTCTACTTTTCAACTTTTTGTAATCACAATTTGCAGAACGAATCTTCAGAGTACTATTTGGAGGTACTGAACTCTTGAATATCGGGCGAATCGCGATGCATTAACTCTTGTCTCCAAACATTAAACATTAGTTTTACACACGGCTAAAATAACATTTATTTTTTCACTATATTTAAATAAACGCGTGTATATTTTTCTGTTTAGGTTTTTCAATAATTAAAAGGAATTTAACCACTCAAGTCGTTAAAATATTTTTTAAGAGTGATTATCACTGTCAAGAATCTATCTGAATTTGGATAAAAGTGGAGGGAGGAAGTATTCATTTCTTAACGCCAGAAAACCGCTAAAATTACGTTAATTAAGTTATTTATTCAACTGCAATATGCCATTTATAATTTCTGTTTAAAAAAATTATTTTCTACTCAACATTTGACACTAGTGTCCCATACTTCAAAAACGTGATATCATACGTTATTTCAACAAGCGTGGGCATTCAGCTAATTGACAACTGCCGGATTCTTTCCAGCGTCATCCATATTTCACACTCAGGAATTGCCTGCTATTTCGGGATGTGTCAAAAAAATCGCTGTTGAGCCCCCGTGCGCGCTCGGGCGGGCGGCGGCGTGCTGACGCACGGCCCGCCGTCATAAGTGGATACGTCACGCTTGTCTGAGGCGGTAATTGGCCCGGCAGCCGCGCACTGGTGTCGCAGCGCGACGCGCATGGACGGACGGACGGACGGACGCACGCGTGAGGCGGGTGTTAGTCGCTAGATGAAATTGTGGGCGTATTTACTTTCAATTCGTCCTCCGCTTAAGCCATCACACATTCTAAAGAGGGTGAACACTGATGAAGGGTACCGATCCTGTGTTTGGGTTTAAGCTGTCGGGAGCCGCGGATTTTTCAGCCGTGTGCAGGCTGATATGAATTTGCGTGACTGCAAGCAGACCCTTCAAAATGCGGCGTGATGTTTCTCCCAATCAATGATTCGGAGAGACAACACGCCGCGTTTTGAAGGGTTTGCTTGTACACGAACAAATGAAATCGTGTGACAACGCATTTGAATATCGATAATTTCGTGAAATAATGTCCTCCAACCTGTTTGAAAGCGGGGGACGTACCTGAATACATCTACTAATTATGCAAGGGTAAGAAGTTAAAAGAAAGAAAGAAAAGCTATTCAGAAAGAAAGATTTTTGTTTCATTTACGAGAGTAGGACCAACAGTTATAATTAAATCGTGAATTTCAGAGAATCGTCTATATTTTTCGAAGGATAAGAAACTCTCATTGAGACTAGGGGATCTTTCAGCTACGGAGCGAGGATGGTATTGTGGGGTAAAATACAAAGAACTCCCTTGAGGCGCTTGAATATTTTAGTTTCTTTTTCTTCCTTTGGGGATTACCAAGTGCTTACCACTTGAATCAAAGTAATAGTGCCTCGCACCGGGAGAATCCTATTCTAATCTCTGAGATAATTACCATGCAGGTAGAATAATTTCAAACAAAGGGTTACGCTCCGCATCTAATGAGGCGCAATTGTATGAACGTTTAAATTATATTTATTTTCAATTTGGGATTAAACGAATTATCTCCTATTACAAAGCCGATACCTTTTGTGATTTGGAAGCGAACTAATTTTACAAGTTGAATGCACGCGGAATACAATACTGATTGAAGCCTTGATACAATCGCTTCAGCGCTTACTCTTCTGTGAAACATGATATTTCGTGAATCTTTCATGCAACTCTGGGAGGCATTGGCGCATCGAATTGAAGTGAAATAATGCAATCACCATCGTCAACGGTTGTGATCGATAAATAATCTCTCATGTTCCGAGGAGGCCGATCGAAATGTCAACACAATGGCTTATGATCTTCATGTCATTTGCAATCAAAGCGCTGTGTGTACTCCGCCATTTGAGAACATTATGCAAAAGAGAGTACGTCTGAAAGGCTGATTGCTTGGAGTCTGCCTCAATGGAACCATTGAAGATGAAGGCAATTCTTGAAGTTCTATTTTAGCCCGCGATACTTGGAATATTTCATGAATATTACTTTTTCGTAGAGTGTAGAGCAGCAAAATTAATAAGAACAACTGCTGCCCGAAAATAATTACTTTCCAGAACCTCGAAACTTTCGTCGAGTTGAAGGTTCGAACTGACGGCGCAATTTCTCGACTGATTCTTTCGTTAATTGTTTCAATTTAAACGGGAAGTGCAAGTTACTCTGTCAGAGAAAATGGTCATATTGAGCGAAAAGTTTTGTTATCAAGTTTTCATCCAACAATGGAAATATTTGCACCGGGCACACATACCAAAGTCTCCGAATTGTATTTTTATATGAATGTTCTACAAAAACACACATTTTGTGACAACTGATTGGAACACCATCGATTGAAATATAATAAAGTCTATTGTGTTATTGGTTATATTTCAGAATTAATTCCGTGTTTGTTGTAATTGCAAATTCAGTTATTTTTGTGCTTTTGATGGTTTTCTTCTTTGAATGTTACTAATTGCCAAGTTAATCTGATTAATTTTTATTTCATGACAAGACATTATTAAATGTAAAAAAATATTACATTTGCCTACGAGCGCGTAATGTCTCATGAAAGAAAATTATTTTGCCTATAGACCTCAACGAACATCATTGAAGACGTTTCTCTAGACGTATGGTTTCCGACACAAAAAAAGAAGCGCGTTCCGCAGGAGGCACTTCATTTTTCTCGTCGCACCTCCCCCCCTCCTTGGGTTCCGGTAGCGGATGCGGGGGCGCGGCGCGGCGTGGGCGGAGAGGAGAGTGGAAGACGGAGTCGGAGCAGGCGAAGCATTCGGGTGGGCGACGGGCAGGAGGCAGGCAGGCAGACAGGCTCTGGAGTTAAACCGGCGCGTGTCGCATCTTCTACTGGCAGGAGGGGCGTTGCGGCGTCTGCTCTGCCCGATGCCGCCAGACGCGTTTCTGGGGCCGCATATGGCACTCTCGCGTCTCCTCGCCTCTTCCAAATGTTCGCTTTCTCTCAGGTTCGTTGTCAAAGAAAGGATTTGCGAGCATGGTGCAACTGATACATCGGGTGGGATGTGTTTGGAGAAATTCATCCAACTGGATAATTCACATCTGTAGGAAATAAGTGTTCTTTGGGATAACGAAGTTGAATGAGAAACCGTGTAATAGACGTCTTCGAGGGGTGTTTTGATGCAGTTATGTAAATTCAATTTGGATACACCCGATATTCTTCACGCACGAGCCATTTACAAAGTCCACGTGAACTGGAGTTGTGTGTAGCAGCTTGGTCTCAAGGTTTCTTGCATAATGTTTGGGCGTCCGTCTGCGCGATGAGTTTGCTACCCCTCCTCCTAGTGACGGACGGGCGCTTTCTCACTTTCCTGAGGCGAAGGGGGAAGGGGTGCCGGGCGGGCGGGAGCGCTTCTTCAGCTGCTGTGGCGGACGGAGCGGGGGCGGGGGCGGGGCCGGGGCTGGGCGGGCGTCGCGACGTGTCGCCATCACTCATCGGCGACGGCGGGAACCATGTGTGCGTATGCGCGGGCGGCGGGCGCGTGCTGCGCGCCTGATGAGCAGGGGTCCCAACCCACGCCCATGCCCCGCCCCCGGCCCGTCCCGTTCCCGTCCCCGCAGCCGCCTTGCCGTCATCCCCGCTGCCACCCTCCACCGTCCTCCTTCCACGGCGTCCCTCAATGTACTGATCCTCCCCCGGCTGCACGAATGCTGGGCAAGCCCCTTCCAACCATTCACATTTCTTCATCCACTTGTCCTGCTAGCTCCTCCACCTACTCAGCTCACTCCTACCTTTCCCCACTTCTTGTCCTCCGTTGTCTCCGCCAACGTTTCTCTACCGCCCTTCTGCCCGACTAAACCTCTCGCAACCGCCGTCTCTGCCATCGCCTCATCTTTTCTTCTGCTTGGCCCTATCTCCATCCCACCTTCAGAATATCCTCTCCCATTCTCGCCGTTGCCTTCTCCACTTATTCTATCCGCCGCTGCAAGCCATCTTCCTCGTCCTCCCCCAAGCAGTGCTCCCCAACTTGCCCGTCGCTTCCGCCCGGTCCTTGCCCTTGCCCTGCGTCGCCCCTCCGCCTCCCCTCACACGACGGACGGATGAGCTGTCGACTCGGGCGCGCGCGTGCGGCGGCTGCGTGAGCGCGTGTTGGGGGCGGGGTAGGGGCGGAGAAAAGTGACGACGGCGCGGCGCGGCGGCCGTGGGGCCGCTGCGGGGGTTGCAGATGCGTGAGGCGGCGTAAGCCAGCCGAGGTGATGAGGGCAGTTGGGGGAAGAGGGCGTCGGGAGCGGCGGCGCACGCCATCTTGGATTAGCAGGGCCTTTAGCAAGCGGAGGCGAAGCAACGGTTACGTGTGGGTTTCGAGGAAAATCTTATAATATTGGCCAGGTTCTTAGTGAATATAAAGGAGGAGATTCTGAGAATTTTTCACGAAGTCTAATATGCTGTAGCTGAGCTTGGAGTGACGGAGAAACGACAAACTCGAGTTTCATTTGCAATGGATCGCCCGATCCATTTATGCTTTTGGGTGGTTATTGCAGTCAGAAACGTCTAGTTCGAAAGGCAAGTATTGCAGATGAGTAGCAATAGTAGGAGACAAGTAATGCAGATAAGTTTTTTCTTGGGTGCACAAGTACTAGTGATGTAATGAAATTCACGATGGCAAGAAGCGACGAATCGAGTCGATGATGTACTTGGAATGGATGAGGCATTGCTCAAGACCTTCAATGAAATTGTAGGAAGCCCCAAATAGAAGGGAACCTCCCCATCATTGGCTAGCGTTTCAAAGTGTGCGATCGCTACAGATTGAATTCTTTAAAAAAATGCTGATATAAGTAAAAGATGATGGATGATTTACTGCTTCCGGACGCGGTCCATAGCTATTGTCATTATCTTGTAAATGTATTTCCCCGCGAGACGAGAAATCCGTCACCCACGTACTCGTCGCCTTGCTAGGTTTATCCTTCCTCCCACCAGGTGTATAATCAAGCGACATCCCGTGCGGGGGCAGCAGCTGGGATATCGAAGGCTGTGCTCGCGCGCCCGGTGCCGGGGTGGCGTCTGGTGAGCTCCGCCTTGGGGTCCCACAGCAGCAGCGCTTCGTCACAAGGGCGGCGGTTCTGAGCGTCGCCCGTCGTTGGAGAACGAGGGCGAGGGGGAGGGGGGCGATGGCGGAGACGGAGCAGAAGGGGCCCGAAGCGCTGGCGGCTGCCTTTGTTTCTCTGTGAGACGCGACGGCTGCGCGGCGCTGCGGCGCGGTGGAGCGATGGTGCTGCAGGGGGCTGGCTGCGGCGGCGGCGGCGGCGGCGGCCCTGGCGACTGTGGAAGCGAGCTGTACAACGTCCGATGTGTAGACATTGCAACATTGCGCTGTTTAGAAATTGGTATTTCGCTGTGCTTGTTCTGAAAAGGACATATTTTTCTTAAAAACGTATTAACCCCTTTAGAGCCTGTTTGTATGAGGAGCAACCCGAAGGAATATTTACCATTGTTCTATGTCTTTCCACATCTGGGTGCAGGTAATCTTATATCTATATGGAAATTTGGTTCGGAATTTGCACAAACGGAGCCGCGTCAGGTTTTCTAGAAGGGCTTCCGTTTTCTCTTCGTGGCACCACTCACCCTCGTGCACATGTTAGTTAATTATGCCTCTGTCATTTACCATACGGAACATGCCCTCGTTTAAGTTATTCAACTACACGCGGCGCTCTCTCAGATGCATAATTGACTTTGCAAAATGAATGGGGTGTTTGACACAAACACGTTTACTGACATCGAAATTTAAAAAGTGTATTAATCCACAATAAGCTATGACATTTGACATTAACAGAGGTTGAGGACAGTGATTTCAAAAATGTCTGTCGCTCCGTAAACGGAAGAACAACCGTCATCGGAGAGGACGACCGCGTTTGTCGCAGGGTTAAGCCATCCTTATATCTCGACGCACAATAATCTTGTATGTGAAATAAGTGTACTACGCAAACACTATTCTTTATCGTACTTTCTGATATACGAGCAACGTTACTTTCTTCTTGCTTCATGTATTACTCGTTTTAAGATTGTGGATGTAAACTTTACTAAAAACTATCGGGTCGGCAGCCGTTGGGCACTTGAGCCTATTACATTTGTCCATTAGTACTGGAGCGAACAAAGAAAAACTAGTATCAAATTGACCCGAGGTGTCAGCCGGGGTCTCCTCCCGCGCTCTTCTCACTTGAAGGTCCCAAGCGCGTCCCAGGGGCGTTTTCTCGGGCCGCCCACCCAACCACCCACTCGGCCGGCCGCCTTCTCAGTCGCACACCTGCCCACCCACCCGCTCGCTCGCTCGCTCACCCGACCACACCGCCCGCTCGTCCCCGCGCCCACGCCCGCGCCCGCGCCGCCCGCACACCGCCATTCGTCTTCATTTCACTGGGCGCTCCCCGCCCGCCCGCCTCGCTTCGCCTCGCCTCGCTTCGCCTGGGCGAGCGTCCTATTGAGGACAATCGAAACAGCTGACGATTGACTCGGCGCTCCGCTCCCTCGCTCTGTCATCCCCATTGTGGCTCCGCGCGTCAGCAACCCCCAGCCCCCCCCCCCCCGCGCCGAACCGAGCAAGCGAGCATCCACTTGATAAGCTGCGCTATTCACGCATTCATGCATTCCGGCGTCCATTACTCTACTTCCGGTCCCCCCTGGCGCGCTTCCCAGAAGGCGCGTCGTGCTCGCGTGCTGCGTGCGCACGTGCGCGCTGCGTGCGTGCTCGCGCGCGCGCGTTGGTATGCCGCGCGGAGGAGGCGGATCGCGGAACCCGCATGGGTTCTTTGAATTGTCTTTTGTTTGCCGCGCGGGACGTTCCTCGTGTGTTAGTCGGCTCGGCGGGCGCGCGGACTGACTTGCGGGATTGTCCTTGCTCCCGGCGCGGAGGGAAGGTGTGTGCGCGTGGGGTTATGAGAAGAGGTCTGCTCTCTGGAAGTGAAGTAGGCTCGGATTTTGAAAGAGCTCGATGAACCCGAGGGGATTCAAGGTGCTAATGTTTAGGGGAGCTTTAAGCAGCTCTGGTTTTAACAAACGGGGTTCGAAAATGTTTAAAATATTAACATGCTTATGACTCGGTGATACAGCGTATATAAGTATGCACTTGTTTTTTAAGAATACAAATTCTAACATCTGTGCGAATCGCGTCGTATACTATTTTTTAAACATGTTTTAACATGATTCATTGAAGTGTGTTCAGAAAAGACTAATGCGTTCTTCGTACTTGACATTGCATTAAAAATGGAATCCTCAGTTAATTGAAATAAGATTTTCTAACTCGGAAATCAGGGCCTGACACAGAAATTCGTGCCTCCGTGTATCTATCGTTACATACTTTATTCTGTCATCAAATGCTACAGTTCATTTATATGTCAAAAAGCGCAAGGTTACCATTTAGAAATACAACGTTAAGCCTTTCTTCTTAATGAGCATGTGTGTGCAAAACACTAGTACGTAGTGACTGTAGTGGCTTGTGGATAGGAATGCGTATCCAACGAAGTTCGTGTGCGGAAATAAAAGACCTCTCGTAAAAACGGCATGACAGGTTCGGTGTGCGGGCATAACAGACGCGTCGCGCGCTGCGCCAGCTTCCTAGCCAAGGAGCTGGAATATACTACTTGGAGTGGCTGAAGCGCCTCCGTCTTTACAGCAAATGGAAGCCATGTGTTTTGCAGTGAAAGCAGCGCCCTCTGGAGAAACAGAGTGGTCTAGTATTCCGTTTTCTGCTGGTTAAGGCCAGGTGGGCGCGGGCCACGCGTGATATAAATCCTTTTACTCTGTGTTTCACGAACAAAAACCAATCATTTCAATTGAATAAAAACGAAATCACAATATGTAAGGAGAACGAATTGATAAACTTGAAAAACAGGTTGATTTCTGCATCGGTTATTGTCGTAAGAACGGAAGATGTTGAAATGTTATAGTAGTTACCATAACGCCCGAAAGTGAAAGTTCTTGCGCAATAAAAAGCAAACAGATCACAACTAAGGCGGAAAACTTGAAAAATGACATATTTGTGGTTTGATGACTTCTATTTTTACAGTTATATGACGAACATACTGAAGGGATTGTGAATGTTGTTATTATAATCACTAATGTAATTTAAATACAGATAAACGAAAAGACAACAATATAGACATTGGATCTCATACGAAAGTCGATTCAGTTTAACAGTTCTAACCATCACAGGCACTTCTCATATTTTTGTTGTATTGTTGTAGAATTGTTTGTGTGCTTCGATGATATTCTAGAGTAATCAGTTTTAACTGCAAAAGACATGGCGGCCTCTAGTTTTGCGAACGTCCACCACGACCACTGAAACCATAGGGACTGCCCTGCGACTAGGAACAACAACCTGCAAATGCCATGTAGTACATTCGAGCTCGTTGTTCCTAGCGAACGCGCACCGATGGAACTTGCTCCGCCCATACCAGCAGAGAATCTTGCTGCCTCCTTCACTACTTCTTTTTTTTTTTTTCATTAAACGAATTTTTATATTGGTTAATGTATGTTAAAGAAAAAATATTTAATGTTGCGTTAAAAAACGTTTTTCAAATTAAAAAAAAAAACAAATTTCAAAGAAAGCATGAGGAGTCGCCTCCGTTTTGTTTCCTCGATATTTTTTCTGACCACAAGATCTCTTATCTCAACCTTCTCTTACCTCAATCTGCGCTGGTGTTACGCGATACTGAATGAGTGAGTGAGTAGGTAGGTAATCTGGTATTTGTTATGAATTGAACTATGAATTAAGCCATTCTTCATTGTGATATTGAAGTGTTTGAATTGTTTGAATGCTTTGATGATTTTCTAGAGTAATCAATTTTGCATTTCATTTTTCTAGTTTGATTATTATACTATTTTTGTGATCTTTCTAAAGACAATTATGTTATTTTATTAATCTTTTATGTGATCTACGTGATCATAAATAAAATCGAAGGATGACAGAAGTAGAAAACGCTGTTGCGCCCCCCGATTGTCACCGCCACATTGACGACGAAATTTAAATTTTAATTTATGATATTAGCAGTAAGAAAGGAGTTAACGATGCGTAAGCTAATGGCAAAAATGTGTAAATGTGTATGTGTAAATTAAACTACGCGGGAGAAGGAAACGTTAATATTCAGGCAGCATTGAGGGCGTGACAGAACCGACTTTTCAATAGCACTTGGCAACGACCATAGAGTACTGCCCTAATGTTGCGAATTTTAAATATAGTACGTGGTTGTGCACGTCTGTCGGAACGAAAGCTTACCAGCTCAGAGCGTGCATTCTCCGCGCGTGGGGCCGCGTTTGTTCAGACGCCCACCTCCTCGGCAAACGCGGGTCTTATCAGAGACGCGCGTTCGTGCCTGTGTGCCGTAGGATCTGGCAGATAACGCTATCATTTTTATCTCTCCTAGCACGTTGTAATTCGTACGCAACTTTTTCTTCGCGAGCAACAAGTGTCGTAAGCGGAACAATTCGGATCAATGGCGTATCCAGGATTTTCGGCTGGAGTTGGGCGAGTGAATAATTAAATTAGAAAACATTCAAAACTTCACTAGGAAAAATTGTTGTAGAATTTTCATTTCAAAGAAGTGTGCCAGTCCATGGTATCAATTATTTATTAAAATGTTCAGGCATTAAACGTAAAACAAGTTCACCTTATCTTTGCAATTGTCTACAGACATGATCAGGAATTGATCGTATATCTTTTAGGCGACCGGGAAGGGTAATCACAATGTATACGACAAAATTGTAGTAATTAACTTTTATGTACTTCTGCATATTTTTGTGATTATTCTCGCTATTTCGATTTCAATGATTACATTGACACTGTTGTGTAATCTATCTGTCTGTCTATCAATGTCTAAGAAGCCTAAACAGACGACTTTAACATTTTAATAATCAGAAAAATACAAAAAATTAAAATTTATGATGAAATGATGAAATTACACAAGATATGGACTGGGCCAATACTAATGATCGCACATAATTGAAAGGAGTTTATTTATTATTTCGGGGCGATTGCATCCCTAGTTCTCCCTGTTGCCCCTAGGCCGGTCATGATTCGGAACCTCTCAGTGTTCGAACCGGCGACGTCCTACGTCAGACAACGTATCAGTCGTCTTATACGGACCGCCGACGAAAGCTATATCCGCCGGTTGCTACCATTTATCATTCGGAAGTATCGTTAGTTTCTTTTATTGGGTAGCCATTCAATCCAATAAAGAGGTGATTGGCGTTATTTTCTAGCCGTTGTTTGGCGCCTTTTGTCTTGGGAGCCTTCAAACGTTTGGCAGAGGAGGTGTTTTTTTTTCGACGACTCACCCGACGAGTTGTGATCAACGATAACAAACAACAAAACGAAGTACAAGAGAGGGGCTGCGAGGGCAGGAGAAATGGAGGGAGGTAGGAGGCAGAGCGAAGGGTGAGGAGGGCAGACCGCCAAAGGGAGGTTTCACGCGAGAAATGTTTCTCCGATTGGTCAGATTCGAAGCAGCAGAAGACGCCCTCCCTCCTGCCGATCGCGGAAGTGAGTGAAAGAAATGGGTTCGAGCTTGGTTTCCGGTTTCCGGAGAGGACGCGGAATTGTTTGGGAGCTGGTGCGCGCCGGCAAGAGGGGAGCGGAGGGCGTGGCGGCGAGGAAATCCAGGAGCGACTGCGTCCGCCTCCAGTATCATCTCCCTTTCCACCGATTCTCGTAGGTGGGCACCCAGGAATCCTGTAGTCTTCCTCGATATTTTTGAAAGGGGCCCCGTAGCGTCAAATAATACAACATTGTATTTTGTTAAGTGTGTTCAATCTATGATTTTCCCCTTTTGTAACCTGCAATTTGGGAAATTGTTATACGTCGTTTGGGGAAGAGACCCTCCGATTCATCTGGCAACCCTTAAAACGGTTGAAGATAAAATCATAAATTATATCAATAAAGCTATAATTTCATTCTCCTGATAGTTTTATTCCTTGTATATTCTACATATCAGATATAAATTTAAAACGTTCAATGGAAAAGGGGGCTCAGAAGCATAGTTGCCTCTCGCCCTCTTGTTTTGGACGGCTAGAGGCTTCAGGTTTCGGCGCCGGCTTTTGTTCCATATCCTCAGTTCGCTGTGCGTGGTCGCCCCTGAGGTATCATTTTTGACATTTATTGTACTTCTCTCCTGAAACAGAATATTACTATTATTTTTTCCTGCAAGCTCCTTTGAGCCGATCCGGTGGTCGAGATCGCTAAGGCAGTCGTGCCGTAGCGATCTCGAACCCAAGGATCGCGGGTTTCTAATCCCGTCTCGGGCATGGGTGTATTGTGTTCATCCTTTCACCCCATATCATCATCATATCGCGTCATCCTCACAGTTACCACACCGTTACAAGCAATAGTGGTCGCTAATCACCTAGAAGTTGATGCGACCGTAAATAACACAAAATTTAAAAAAAATCCTAATGTGGTCTTCTATAAGGACCAACTTCTACTGCTACTTTTCAATATTTTAAACCTCGACCTCTCGCCTTGGTGTGAAAATTCTGGGCGCCGAGAATCCATATTGTTTTCGAAAACGTTAGACAATCAAATTCCTCAGCACCTCTTTAAAACTGAGCGTTGTACATAATGAATTGCTCATTAATTTCGGAAGAATTCAACAAGTTGCAACGAATATTCTTTTTTTATATTCGAATTCGAGCACACGATGAATGTATATTCTTATTTATACAAAATGCTGCATCCCCTCTTTTCTCGTTCTGAAACACTGATTTTACCACTGCTTCTTTCCCTGGAAGTCTCTGAAGGGGCTAATTCGTTTAAATACATTTAATTACCTTTAGTTGTGTAATAGCGGTTTATCGCAGTTTCGTCAGGAATTACCTTTACAGAACAAGGTGAATATCTCAGTCCTTCGGCAATAACTTACATACGAAAGCCTCTTTGGGAGCTATTTGCATTCGCACGCGTGCGCCCGGGACGCGGTTTCTTATTTTATGAAATTTCGCGCCTTTCTTGGCAGCTCATTCCTCTTGCGGAGCCTATAAGGGAGACCAAAAATGTTGATTAAGTAATTTGTATTCCTCTGGATGAGATACGACTACGTGCGGGGAGAGCAGAGCGCAAGCAAGGGGCGCCTAGACGGGGAGGACTGGGTGAGGGATGGACGGCCGCCCTCTCAGCCCTCTAGACACCTCGCCCTCTCGCCCACCCGTCCCCCCGTCCCCTCGCCCACTCGCCTGTCCTTTTGACCGCTGTGCCGTCCTCTTGCCCGCTCGCACGTTCTCTTGTCCGCTCGCCCGTCCTCTTGCCCATTTGCCCGCTCGTCCGTCCTCTTGCCCGCTCGCCCGTGCTCGTGCCCACTTGCCCGGTTTCTAAACCGCTCAGCCCGCTCGCTCGTTGTCTTTCTCACTTACCCGACCTCTTGTCCGCTTGCCCGACCTCTTGCCCACTGCCGCGTCCCGTTGCCCGCTCGCCCGACATCTTCTCCGTCGCCCGCTCGCCCAAACTCTTGCCCGCTCGCTCGTCCTCTTTTCCGCTCGCAAACCTCTAGTCCGCTTGGCCTCACCCTTCGCTGTGTCTCTCTCTTCTCTTGTCCTTTCTGTCTCTTGTTGCAGCCCTTCTGCCCGTCTCTTCACTCTCACGCGAGGACGGCGCAAGTCCTGGAGGCGACGCGGCCGCGGCTCTCTGATAGATGTTTTTGTCAACTTGGGCGCTGTCCAAACACGAAAGAGCTGGAATCATGCTTTTGCATAGCTTACATTTGACACGTCCGCGGACGCTCAGAATCAATAAAATCACCATATGCATGGGGCGCGGCGCGGCGCGGCGCGGCGCGGCGCGGCGGCGCGACGACGGCGAGACGCCCCGCCCGCGTACAGCGCCGTCCAAAAAGGACTGCAACAAAAGTGTTTGGATACGAAACGGCAGCGACAATAATGACACGAAACAATGCGCCGCCGTCAGTTATTCAGGGCGCGCGCATACGCAGAATGCACTTTGTCCAGATGTTTATATTAACATCCTATTCACGGCGTTCGTATGAATTCGCGCCCTCCGTTAATGCGATTTCGCCCGTCGCCCGCGCGCGGCCCGAGGGGTGGGACGGCCTATCTGCCGCCTTTTGTTTCGCGCGCTCAGGTGCCTGGCAAGTGCGGCGGCCGGCGACGAGCGCGGGCGCGGGCGCGGGCGCGGGCGCGTGGGCGAACGGGCTGTCGCGCCGGAGCGAGAAGGCGCGCGCGCGTGAGAGCGGACCGATGGAGCGGAGGGCGGGGTGGGCGGGAAAGTGTACATGAGAGGAAATGTGAGCCCTGAGAGGGGCGAGAGAGAGAGAGAGAGCAGGTAGGCAGACGGGTATTGAAGGTAGGCAAGTGGGCAGTCGAAGGATGGGCGAGTCGAGAGAGCAGACCGGGACGAGTACTTGAGAGTGAGCAGGCTGGCACTGTTTGTGTGTATGTGTGTGTGTGTGAGAGAGAGAGACAGAGAGAGATGGGGGGGAGTACAGGTTGGGCAGAAGGGTGAGAGAAGGCAGAGAGCAAGAGGGCGAGCGAATGAACGGGCTGCAAGGAAAGAGGATGAACGGGTAGTGGAGAGGTTTTACACAGAACGGAGTGGAGCAGTGAGCGAGTGGCCATGTGGGCGGACGAGTGCTCGGGTACACGAAAGTGAAAAGGCGACGAGGGCTGTCGGCTGGTGAGGGGAGAGGGGAAGAGCGAACTGACGGGCGCGAGGGCGGGTGGCCAGGCGAGCGTCACGGGTTCGGCTGCCCAGCGAGTATCGACAGCGCGAATCGATATTACTCGAATTTTCTGAGCGGCGATAGCGCCGTGATAGCGGCTGGTTGGTCGGGTCCGGCGATGGCAGCGCTCCGGCGCATGAGATGCCTCTTTTGTGCCCCGAGTGTCGCTCGGTTGTGCGCCATTTTTACCGTCCTCGTGTTTTCCGCGATTTACGTTTCTGTGAAAACAATTGTTCTTCACGTGAGTGAAAAAAATATTTTTACGGAGTTTATGAATTTCGGTAAATTAAAGATTATGCGAATTTTAGGAATAAGGTTTATTCTACATAAACGGGAGAACTATTTAAATAATTGTTTAAATTTTGTCAGTTAAAGGGTGCAGAAATGTTTAGTGTCTATGGGATTTTGTAGATTTTTTATTCTAAAAAATAAATTAACCCATTTTGTTAAAAAGCTTAGATAAGTGTAGTTTGAAAACAATTTGTTTTTGGAATGGTTGTGTATACGGATGATGTGGGAATGCAAAGCCGTGTGCTTATTGCACACAAGTAAGAATGTTTCGTCTGACATTAAAAAAAGCGATGAAAAATCGACACATTATTTTTGCAGAGTAGAGAGAACTGGAGCTGTATGTGTACATTATGGAGTGACGGACGAAGAATAAAGAACAGTAAGAGGGAACGCAGCGACTCCGAGCGAGTGACGGAGGAGAAGGCGTGCGCCGACCCTGGTGAAGGGTGGAGGGCGGAGGGCGGAGGGAGGGTTGGGAGCGACGGGAAAGGGTTGCTGTGTGCGAGAGGTTACGAAGGGGTTGTGGGCGGGGAGGCGGCGTGGTAACTTCCAAGAAACACGGCCAGACTTTCCTTCTCACAGACGCCGGCTCTCCGTCTCTCTCCCCCCACGGTTTCCGTCTTGCTTTTCATCTTGTACATGTAAATTCCATTAGAACGTCCTTTAGGAATTGGAAATTTCGTTTCCTTTTACAAAAATAAAGAAGTGGGAGAGGACGACGGACGGGCAACGGGTCGTGCAGAGGAGACGGGCCGCCGAGGGCGGACGGGCGGTCGGAGGACGGAGGGGGAAGTAGCTTATGGTGGCCGTTCCAGACCGTTACGCTGCAAGCAGAGAGACAGTCGCAATTAGCCGAGACCGCTCCGGGGCGAGTTCGCATAAAGAACCTGGACTTATGGCCCATTTTCTGTTGTTCTTACTCTCATCTACTCCTCGGCGTGACAGTATTTTGAAAATATTTTTCATTCAGCATCGTTAGGATCAAGAGAAAGAGAAAAATGCCGAAGGAATTTATGTGGAATCTGTAGCGGCAGTAATCAGTGTAATGTTTCGTGGATAGAAGCAAAAAAACGTAATTTTGTTGCAGCGACCGCTGAGTTTTTATTTATGATCTGCTCGGGGATCGTATTTCGACCCTGCTGCGCAGTTTGCTGATATATACAGTCTCGCCACTCAGTGAACCGCCAACCGGGGAAAATGGAGCAGAGCTCGTTATTGTTTCAAATTCGGAAGATGATGTGATATTTGATATGCCTCAACCAGTGTTTTCATTTTCACTTTTCTTCTCCGAGTGTTTCAATATTGTTTTTATTTCAAGGAGATGGCGTTTCTACAAACGACAGAGCCTTCATCTTTTAGGAATCTATCAAAACCTTACTATGTATTTGTGTATCATGCATTCGCATGTCTTTGGCTGTCTTCTAAGTGACAAAAACCTATAGAAGTTCTAAATATTTTTGTACGTGTTGAATTACACCTTTGTTGTCAGAGTTAAGAAAGACTCGTGTAATTTAACATTTTACCTACTGGCGTGATTCAGATCCTGAGCGATCAGAATCTATCAGTCTGTAGAAAACCAATAAATATGTGTGATTATATAGGGATTTTAATATTGGTTATGCATTTCTCATGAAACGATTCCAATCTGCCGTAAAAAGGTTAGAAATTCCCATCATAAATATTTTCTAGCGAACTGTGACCTGATACTTCCTTGTATATTTTTCATAGATCTAGTACGACTTTTTCTTCCGGTGAGTAAGAATATACACACGTCATATCCTGCATGGATATTACGAATAAAGCTGATCGTTAAACTTCGTTAACACATACTCTTCCTTTGTTCGTGGCAGACCGTATGAAAGTAAATGCCGTCTTAGATTCCTCCTCGTACTTCAACATTCGACGCACACATCCGCCCAAAAGCGAATCTTTCATCTACCTTTTCTTAATGCTTAAGTCACTGAAACCCAGGATTCTATTCGATTTTGGTGATCTCCCTTACTTTGAAATCGCTTTACATTCTCTCTATCTGCTGTAAAACAACACATCAGACGTTAATAAACTGCGTTGTGCTATCATTACTGTACACCATTCATATTTACGTTTCATTGATTGTATCTCTTACACACTTCATTACAATGCCACTTCTTGCACTCGACCTAACAAAGCGCACATCCTTTTAAAAGCGAGACGCTCCTACTATGACGGGGGGCGGGGAGTATCCGTGCTGGCGACGACCTGCGGAGGAAATCGTATTTGGTGCATCTCATCGGGGGCGGGGCGCGGCGGAGCGAGGCGGCGTGTGGTGTGGATTTTGCGCCCGCGGGATAGGCCGCGCTCGTGACGCTGGCAGTCGCTGCGGGAGGATTTCTTCGCGCCGAAACAAACCGAATCCTCGGGAGATGAAGCCTCGCAGCGGGAGCGGGTGGGGCGAGGGGGGGGGGGCGGCGAACGAGGGATGACGGAGGCAACGGGGGAACGATGGCGCGCCGGGGTGGCGAGGTGTGTGGGGACGGAGAGGTCGTCGGAAATAGATCTGAGTGCGGAGTCGAGCAACGTGTTCGCCCCGAGGTGAGCGGGGTTCAAGGAGGGAGCGGGGAGAGGGGAGGGTATTGAACTGGCATCTCTCGCTCGTAAGCCAGTTCTTCCCCCACTCCCTGCGGAGATCAGCAGACGTGCGGGCTGAGGAATACGAAATACAAGCGGAACGGGCATAAGAGTATTTGGTTTCCAAGTACGAGACCATGTGATAAAGTTACGATTGAATACCAGCTGGCATGTTTATTTTTCTTCGGCCAGTCTTCCCCGATACCCATCATTATAAAGAAACCTAGTTGTTGTCATGCAGGCACTGGAATTTCTGAAAACCGCAATCCTTTCAATGAAAATAGATACCTAAAATTTTATCGAATTGTAATCTGCTGTGGATCGACTTTCGATAACCACACGCAGTACTACTACTAACTGCTAGTAATGATTTTTAGTCACTATTTAATTCCAAATTAATTTATGTTATTCAGTCTCAAACGTTTGCACGGGTATGTACTACATATTGTCATGAGTAGTCTACACAATTTGCGTCGTAGAACACTGCCCCAAGGGAGCGTCCCGAAAATGAAAGTTGAGGTACATGGAGTGGAGAGGCGCCGATGGCGAGAGTCCTGAACAGGCGGAGAGGACAGGCGAAGAGGGCGTGGCGTCGAGGACGCGCTGCGAGGACGGGGCGCTCTCCACACGTCGGTGCCGCCGCCGCCGCCGCCGCCGCCGCCGCCACCCGTTCTGACGTCTCTTGACGCCGCCCGCTACTTTCGGGCGACGCGGCGGGCGCGAGTAAATTGATTTCCGAACCGTCAGCTCGGCGAGGCGGAACGTCGGGGCGACTCAACGGCTCTGCAGCTCCTCGGCTCCAGCCCGCCCTCGCACCCGCCCTCGCCACACATACATACACCCTGCCCCACCCGCACTCGTGCCCGCCCCCGTACGCCACGGCAGCCGTTTGCCCGTCACCTCCCCTTACCTCCCTTCAGTAGCCTCCGCCACTCTCCTTCACCAATCGCCACTAACACGACCATTCTGTCGCAATCGGTACCACCTATATCACCACCATCACCAGTAGTACTACCTCTCGTCATTGTCACCACCACCATCACCACCACTACTACCATCACCGCACCCTATCCCCCCATCGTATGACCACCAACCGCCACTAATCGTATTGAACCCCCCTCCCTCCCCTGCCCCAAATTCAGTGTTTCGAAATACCGTCCTCATTTTCTGGTTCCCCGCTCTACCAGCGTATCGAATACTTTCTTTCTTTCTTTCTTTCTTTCTTTCTTTCTTTCTTTCAACCCTGCCCCTTGTCTTTCGCATAACTAGGTCCCAGTTCCTCTTCGTTTTCTTTTTGTTTATTTTTTTCACAATTAAATTCTGGTGTGGTTTTTGTTATTCGGAAATGGCTCTGTAATGGGAAAAATAATGTGATTTTCTTCGTATTTTGAACATATTTGAGACATAAAATATTATATTTTACTATTAATAATAATTATGTACTTCAAAATATAATGGCTATGGTATATTGTCGGGAATGTGTGTATTTGATTTAATTCAAGCCAAAAGTCTGTAAACGTTGTGTGGATTTGCCTGTAACTGTGCACGGTATCTGTTTTCACTTTCGCGATTATCTTCAGTCTTCAACTTTATGTATTTGTTTCCTCAGGCATCCTGTGCATGTAGACTTCAAGTCTATTTGAAGACTGGAGATAAACCTTTACTCAGAATGATTGCGCCTTCAACCGATTACATTAACCATGACCCCATAGGCGTTCTCAGGAATCTTATCTTCTTAATATTTGTAGTCTTGGGTGGCGCGTTTTAGAGAACGTTGGCTTTTGAGTGTACTTGAGAACCTCTTTCCCTCACTTTTAATTGATTTATTTTCTAACGTGTTGCCAATCTTTTATCAGAAGTAAATTTCCTTGAGCCCAGTGCTCTTCGTGTTACCGTTGTCGAACTCCGGTATTAGTGTCATCGGAGGGATATATCTCGTTTATATATTCAAGAAAATCGACTAGTTAAGTAGGGTTTTTAAAATGGCAGTAACTGTAAATACTTTCGAAAAGAAGTTACGGCTCAAGAAATATATACTGGTTAAAATAGATTACGAAAGAAATCTTTATAAATGCTACACCTACTAAGCTGATATATTGAAAAGTGTTAATGTATATTGAAACATTCTTACTTTATCTTAATTACCGTCTATAACAGTCATGTGCAGTATTGCATTTCGTCACCGGTAGAGAATGATTGCTGATAAATGCTGGAACAAATTGAATGTTGCGAAATATGCTCCCCGTATTCTAAAATGCAAAGTTTTCTCACAATATTCTGCTGACATGCAATTATTGTTGTCGCCGACGAATTTAGAATGAATTGGAACATATTTCTCATTGTATTAATTAACTACGAAGTACAGTATTTCTGTTACCTTAAAAAAAATAATAAAAATGGAGGAAAATACCTATTGGCTATTACACATTTCTATAATAAGCAGTAGTACGATTTTTTTTATTTATCTTGCCGATTACTGAATGAAATTAATTAGGTTCGGGGAACAATATACATTGTAGTTCCTTCCTCACTTTAGTATATTTCTTAACCATCATAGTTACATTAGGCTTTGTTTGTTTACGATGTTTATTTTTTGTTTACGATTCAGTAGAATAGGATATATCTGTAAAAGTTTAAAGCGCAATGTAACACTAGCGTATTATATTTGCCTTCGCTTCAGAACACAATTCTAGCAGTCATCGGTTCCTGGTAGCCCGTTGAATAATCGATCAATTAATATTCTGTAGTCACTTTAGCTTTAGTATTAAAGACTGCATAATCATTTTCGGCATGCTGTTTGAAGTTGTCGTTATTACCGCAAAACCGGACGTGATGGTTGTTAATTACATCATGACTTCAAGCTATCTATCCACTTTATAGAGTATAAGAAATATGCCCTTATCTCAGCGGTCGGGTCTAAAGGGTAGTGAGGTTACATTTTTTACAAGGCGTATGTGTTTACAACGACCTATTTCCGTATCAAAGTAGCCTTTGAAATTATTTTGAACCCCTTCATTATATTTCTTGGCATGTGGCTTGTACGAAAAGGAATGTATTAATCATTGCTTGTCATCTTTTGATGGATATGAGGGCCATATCTCTTCTTTTCCAAATAAGGCACACTCTGTATCGTCAGACCTGAGTTATGTAGAAAGTGTATCACTAGTGCAGCGAAATCTGTTTTAAACGGTCACTAATGGTTCCGGCAAAAATTGACCGTTCATAGATGTGGCCGCTTAATAAAAGTGATGAAGTTAGTGGAAGAGTAAATCAAATTTAATTGTGATAAATACAATAAGATGCAGTCTGTTCTCTTTAACATTCTAATTAATTTTTAATGATAAAATTCAAATTAAACATGATATTTAGGTTCATTTGCCTCCTCTAGGATAATAGCAAATCACGCCCTCGACTTATTACACATCCTAGTGGAAATACTCTCGTTCTCCCTCCCCGTAACAAACAAGCACACTAGACTTCCAAATGCAATTCATATCATACAGGAATTTTACAACAGGGCGAACTGACGAAAGAGATAGCAAATTATTTTTAGATGGGATTCGCGCACGCTTATTTATGAGTAGATACAATATTGCTTCGCCCATCTATAAGTATTTTGTCTGATTAGGATTTTAGGCTTGGCCTAATTATATTTAAGGAAAAAACTCTTTTAAAAAATTCTGATGTCTTATTTAAATTTTTAAAAATATTTTCCTATATCATTTGAGTTATTACTCCCCCCCCCTCCGAAAATGTTATGCCCCTACAGTAGCTTCATCAAGGTAATATTTTATATTTCTTCAGGTTCCTTTTTCCTGGGACTTCCTGAAGTATATTTATTGGGCATGTCTTCCCCTAGATGCGTTCACGTTCATTCCTGTGCTTTTTCGTCCCCACTTCCTGCTTGTAAGCGTGGACTGACGGCCGGGGCAGCTAGACAAGCGACCGCTGTTGACCGTCTCTGCGGACCGGGATCTCGCCATCTGCCGCGCTGGATATTCCGAGAAGCGCTATTGGGTCAGCAGCCACGCGCCGCGCGGCGGCCCCAGCCGCCGCCGCCGCCATCGCCGTCATTGTCGCCCCCATTACCACCACAACCACCGCCTTCGCCTTTGCCACCGCCACTGCCGCCGCCACCACCACTTCCGTCACCACCAGCTCCGCCACCACCGCTTCTGCCACCACCGCATCCGACCCTACCACCCACATTGCCTTGGTAATTGCCACAACCATCACCACCATCTTCCATATCTGCTGCCCTTGCTACCGCCATCGCTGCCACCTCTCACTTCCGCCAGCTCTCTTACCTCTGCCACCGCCGCCGCCTCTGCCACTGTTACCGGCAGCATCGCCACTACCGTCGTCACCATTTCCGCCGCCACCTCCCTCACCTCCTTCGCCATCACTACCTCCGTCAGCGTAGTCTCCACCAACACCGCATATGCCACCACCACAGCCACCATTGACGTCACCACCACGCGTTCACCGACACACTCTTGCTGTTCCACATCGTCGTCGTCGTCGCCCCTGCTGCTCCACATCGCGCAGACAAGCGGGCGTGTGTTCGAGCCCGGATGCTCGCTCCGCTCCGCCGTCGATGACGCGCCCCTGTCCGTTGTTATCCTCGCCTCACTGCAGCTGCATCTCTGCACGCCATTGGATATTTGCATAGGCACGATAATTAACAAAAATGGAATATCTCCCTATTTTATTATTTTTTTGGTCAGTTAAGTACTGGTACCCTGCACCCGCAAAAATGCTGCGGAACAAAACCACACACATTGGTTTTCCAAAATGTAGCACGCCCACCGCTCAACAACAACATATGAAATACTCTCGTATAACACTGCAATACATTTAATATATTAACTAAATAAGTCTTCGTGAATACTTCAATTACGTAGTACAGTTGATCTGTATACACAGCGCAATTCGGATACACCTTCATTTACTTATCAAAACAAGAATATTTAAAAAAAATGTGTTTTGTTTTGTAAAGTAGTATGAGAATCGCAAATATGGCATACACAGTTTTCCTTCAAGCCTTGATATCCCATGACGCCAGCTGTGTCGTAAGCAATAGCGAACTGAGAATGCGAATTCACTCGGTATGCGCAATATGAGAATAGCGGAAATAACACGATCAAATATTTGAATTTTTGCGACAAACTGAAACTTTTGTAATGTTTTTGGATTTTCCCCTAGTTTCTGGGTTATAACGAAACCATAAACGTCTATCACATGCCGCAGGTTGCATAGTTGTCTTTCAATTTCTGCGCGCATTGAATAATAGTAATATTGACAATGTAAAGCGGCGACACCGTAATTAAGGTACCTACTTTACTTCCGTAACGAAGGTACCTACACACATGCATAACTCACCCTGCGTAAATGAGCGCAGCGTCGAATGAAAACCGGTGCCGCAATCCTAGCTTTTACAAAACGCTGAAGCCTTTGGAGGCAGCGTAGTGCGTCTGGGCCCCCCCTCCCCCCCCCCCGCTCGTCGGCAACTTCGGCGTGGGCGTTGCGCCGCTCGCAGTTGGTCTTTGCGGGCGGAGAGAGCGCCGCTTCGCGTCGGGCACTCGAAGCTTGGGCCGCGTTTGCGCTTCTTCTTGCGCGCGCCGGAAGTGCTTCAGACACGCCCCCGCGCGGCCCTCGCGTGCTATCAAACTGCACCCGCGCCGCCACCGACGCTGCAGTTGGGCGATAGCCGCTGGCGGTTGCGCTCCTCGCGTTTCCGCTGATGTTTTGGGCGCTTCGGCTTCGGGGACGAGATAAAAAAAAAAAAGTATCTAAATAAGAGTATCTTGGAGTTGCCGGAGGCTCTGCAGCAAATAGTAATTCAAATGCAACCGTTTGAAGTCAGGGAGTCAGGGAGAGGCAGAGATAGAGATTCTTCTTTTTAAATTATATATATACATACATATATATATATATATATATATATATATATATATATATATATATATATATATATTATTGCTATATATAAAATAAATAATTTATTAATAATTATATAAATAATTACAATTATTGTAAGGATATAAAATACCATTAGTTGAATATTCACATATCTCATATTCTACAGTCACATTCATGTTTATGTATTGGTTATGATATTTCTTTAATTCTTGATGCAATTCAAATTGATTTTCTACAAAAAGGTGTTAAAATAATTTTATACATTGTCACATTTTCTTTGTTCAATCCCTTACTGCGATTACACAAGGAGACGGAACGATTGTTTCTGGGAAGATAGAACACATGCTAGCGTTATTTCAATTTTCTCGTATTTCACGAGTAGAAAGAGGAAAGAATAACAGCGTAAATGTTTTTTGCGTCGTTTTTCAGCGTTGATTTAATAGATATCTAGATGATATATATGAATTCGTAGATGGATATAATTTTATGTGCTGTAAACAATGTTTTTTCACTGTGAGACAGATAAATTCCAGTTTCCACGCATTTGTACAACCTTTATAGATGCTGTACGACAACGGTGAGGTTGTGCACGAACGATAGGAATTTTCTTTGGAAGACCTCGGGTCATAGATGCACTGCTTTAAAGTTGCACATATTTCAACCAAATTTTATTACCGCGAGGAAGAAAAAATCGTTCGCTTCGCTCGCGCGAATCGTCACCTCGTCGCAGTGGATGGACAATTTTTATTCTCCTTTTACTCAATTTTTACGAATAGAAACCCAGCCTCTCGTGTTAAACTCGGGAAACCACACGAAGCGTGTAAACTAAACGACTGATGTGGCGTGCGCTGTCACCACATCCCTGAGAATTCCCTCATTCACGGTGTCTTTCCGGCGCGGAAAATTGAGAAAGAAAGCAGAAAAAGAAAAAAAAAAGGAAAAGAAAGAAAACAGAGGAACAGCGCGCGACGTAGTGGGTCTCGGCACAGAACGTTCAGTTTCCTTGACAAGGTCGCTTTTTTCACTTCGCGCCGTGACTCGTGCCGCCTGCGGGGCCGCGGAAAAAGCGCCGAATCGACAATAAACCACTTGGCGGAGGGAGGGGGGCACATTGCAAATGCCGACGGCGCGTCTGTCATTGGCGCGCTTTCTCCCACATTTACTCCGTGATTTTCCTGTTTACTACGCCGCCGCCGCCTGCGAGTCGCAGTTTCGGATCGAGTGCTTCGGTGAGTGGGCGGGGATGAGGGAGAGCGCCTTCCCAACCTCATCCCTCCTTGCACCTATCCCCTCCCCTCCCCTCCCCGCCCCGCCTCTCTTCCTGCCCCGGCCCCTTCTCTTCCCGTTTTCTCCCCACTACCTCCCGTTCCTTCCCCCTCTTCTCGTAACCCTCCCCCCTTCCCCCTTCCAGGTTCGCTAACCTCTCCTCTTCGTCCCCTCCTTTCCGCTTTTCATTCCCTCCCCATCCCCCCTTACCCCTCACCTCCACACCTCGTCTCGTCTCCGGCCCCCACCCCCACCCGGTAGAGGCCTCTCGACGGGGACTGGAGTGGAAATTCCCATTTACTGAAGTGGCAGAATTTATTGAAACATTCTTGCGTGAGGAAAGAAAGTTTGTACAGGATGGCGACTTGGGAAACACGAGTCGAGAGGAGCGGTGAGAAGCGCGCGGGATGAGTCGCGCGTGGAGGCGCGCGGCGCGGAGCGGCGTAAAAAATGAGGCGTAAAATGAAGAAATTGGAGGCAGCGGTTAAGAGCGAACGCGATTTAGACGGGATGTTCGAGGTACTGACCTCCAATGGGCAGGACCGAGGAGGAAATCGCTTTGATTCGAAGACGTTCAGCAAGAAGCCTGACTGTATTCGAATACGCGATAAAATACGAATAGTCACGATGGAAAAAAATATTAATTTGCAAATGTGCACAGAATTAACAGTTGTGTAAAGAAATTATGTTAGTGTGTGCATGTGAGATAAAATGCACAAATGAGATTAAATGTAGACCCTATGCAGTATACTTTTTGTCTAATATTGGCATGTGGGGGCGACTTACATATGGCTAGACGATAGAAAATGAATGTAATTTGAGGCATGAGTTGCATTTGGTAACTTGTTACCTTTTTATCGGTCTATGTATTTTCGATTTTCAAAATATTTGCAGTATTAACCAGTACAGAAAATGAAAGTATTTTTTTAAATCTTCTTTTCGGAAAACAATCTCCCAATAGAGAAGTCCTTGTAGATAAAGAATATTTCCACAGCTTTCATTGGTACTCTTTTTTGAAAATTATCTATTCTTCCTCTTTTCAACGTGTTTTTTTTTGTGGGAGGGGAGACTCATCTACATGTAACGCATCTAAAAGAAATCAATTTATCAAGAAGGAAACGAATTCAAATTGCCCAAGTTAGGTTTCAACCCATTTTCGGACAGCATTTAACGTAGGAGAATCGCAATTGTGATCACAGTATTTGGTGGTATAATGGAGAAGCGTATTAATAGATTCGTACTTAAACTAGAGAATGAAAAGAAATGTACACACATTACTTTTGAATAAGCTGTTTAATTGGTTGATTCGTTTTGTATGGTTGTAATGTGCATGTGCTTGCAAAGGTATCAGCTCTGTTGACTTGAGTGCTCTCGATTTGTTAGATGGGTCGTCCCAGGGCATGCTGGCCCCTCCCCACCAGGGAAACCCTAATATTTCTCTTGCGTCGAGGTCATTGTGCCGCACGGGGCACATGGGGGAGGGGGGGGGGGCTTGCCCCTCCGCTCCTCACCGTCATATTTGTCACAGGCGGGGAACCTCCCCCCCTCCCCCGCCGCAGCCTCCTGGCGCCGCGGAATTCATCACGTGGCGAAGCAGCGCACGACGGATCGAACCCATTCAGGCGCTCGGGAAAAACGTCCTTTCTCAAGTTTTATTAATGCGGTTTTCCGGCACAGCGGCGTTTTTCTCTTCTTATTTCCCTCTGGATCTTTTTTCTTTTTCATCTGCTCTTCTCCGTCCGCTTTCCGCACATTCTTATCGCCTCTCCCGCCCATTATTGGGTGCGTTTTGATAAAAAATGAAAGGCTTTGCGGCCTCCACTTCAGGTATGCCTGGTTGTAAATCGGCGGGATGAGTGGGGCGGCGGTGACGACGCGGATGTTAGTTTCACGACCCACGACGAAGCGTCATAGTTGCGCTGTGGGGGAAGGGTTGAAGCTAGCAAACGGAAGAAAACACGTCTTGGCATTTTGCGACTGAAACGGAGTAACTCTAAATAGATCGCGTGGAGCGTTAAAAAGTAATTACATTATTGAAGAAAAAGTAGTAAGATTTTTTAAAATATTTTTATCGGACGGGTAAATATTTATACGTTTTGGTGGAAATTGCACAACATTTTAACGCGATTGACAATACAATTGTCATATATCGGATCGATTGAAATGATTTCAGCTGCCTACATGCTCGTCTATCAAACCTGAGATATTGTGTTAAAGACTGGCTCAGATGGCATTACGAAAGGATGTTTCAAAATAATTGTATTAGTGAGTTGCAGTGAAATGTATTCAGCCATTCGGTTTGGATATTTTTAGTGAAATTTACGTAGGACAAGAAAACATTACCTTTGGTGGAGCGATCCGTTGAGTTGCAATGAATAACAGTGGGGAGATACGTTGAATTGCAGTGTTTGGTAAGGTGAAAGAGAATGTGTAGAATCTTTCCTAGAAGTAAATGGCAATACTCAGTGTCAAACAAAGGCTATGTCCCCCTCCTCCAGGTTTTCGCAGTTTCCGAAACGAGTCTCGTCTACAGAATTGCAACCACGAGTGGGTTCGCATCTCCCTCTCTCTCATACACACATTCACAATCTTCAACCGCTTACAATCATCCTCACACATCGTTCCACTCACACATTCTCACCATCCTTACACTGACACACATCCGCACACATATACACACATGAGAGTAAGGAAGTGGATGTACGTGTGAGAGAGGGAAAGGGAGACAGAAGTACTCCTGCTCCCAGCAGTGCGGAAGTAAATCTATCGAGATTTATCGGCGCCGCTTGACAAATGGGCGCGACTTGGAGAGAGGATCGAACCCGTAGTTTCCTGTCGCCAAGAGCCGACTCCGCTGCATTCGCCGCGCCCTTGCCAGCGCGCACTGCCAGACACACGCCCCGCCCTGCCCCTTCCTCCCTTGACCCACCCTGTCCCGCCTCGGCCTGCCCTGTTCTGCCCTCTCTCGCCCCACTCCGCTACCGTCCCGGCCCGTCGCGTCCGGTCCCGTCCAGTCCCGTCCGGTCCCGTCCAGTCCCATCCCGTCCGTTCCCGTCCAGTCCCGTCCGTTCCCGTCCAGTCCCGTCCGTTCCCGTCCAGTCCCGTCCGTTCCCGTCCAGTCCCGTCCGGTCCCGTCCGGTCCCGTCCAGTCCCGTCCAGTGCAGTCCAGTCCCGTCCCGTCCGGTCCCGTCCGGTCCCGTCCAGTCCCGTCCCGTCCGGTCCCGTCCAGTCCCGTCCGGTCCCGTCCGGTCCCGTCCGGTCCCGTCCGGTCCCGTCCAGTGCAGTGCAGTCCAGTCCCGTCCCGTCCCGTCCCGTCCAATGCCATTATTTGTAATATTTTTGTGCTGTTGTCATTTTTGTCAATGTGTGCAATATTGCAGATTTTTTCACATGTTCTTTTCTTTTTTGCAGGTGAGTCTGAAATCACTGTTTCAATACAAGAATGAATTCACATTATAAGTAAGTTATATAATTAAGCTACATTTTTATGAATTAGTATAGTTTGTTTTTAATATTATCAATTCAATGTAATATTGAATGGGATGACGAGCGGAATATTGATCCATAAAACTCTAGAAGACTGAGTTCTCGCAACCACGCCCCCTTCTGCGCGTGGCCAGAGGCTGCGCCGCGGCCGCTGCTCGCAGCGCGTAATCCGCGTGGCGAAGGACGCGCCACAAAGAGGGCGACCGGATAATTCCCTCTCAATGGAACGGCGGCGCGGGCGCTTCCCGAAACCGAAGCATTATTCGTCTCTCGTCTGCAAAGTAGCGGGATGCCCACACCCGCACCCATCCAACATTGTTCGCGGATCGCCTGCCCGCCCGCTCAACGCTCGTGTAACTTTTCGTACGACCCCTCCGCTCGACTCCCTCGCTCGACTCCCTCGCTCGACTCCCTCGCTCGACTTCCTCGCTCGACTTCCTCGCTCGATTCTTTCGCTCGACTCTCTCGCTCGACTCTTTCGCTCGACTCTTTCGCTCGACTCTCTCGCTCGACTCTCTTGCTCGGGTCTCTCGCTCGAATCTCTCGCTCGACTCTTTCGCTCGACTCTCTCGCTCGACTCTCTTGCTCGGGTCTCTCGCTCGAATCTCTCGCTCGACTCTTTCGCTCGACTCTCTCGCTCAACTCTCTCGCTCGGCTCTCTCGCTCGAATCTCTCGTTCGACTCCCTCGGCCGACTCCCACGCTCGACTTCCTCGCTCGACTCCCCTGCTACATCTTAAAAACTAACCATCCGTTCAGTCTCTCGGCCACCCGGAAAGGTCAATGCTTCTACATGTGTTCCTGTGACAGGAGAAAGTAATTTATTATTCGGTTTTTCTTTTGCTAAGAAATAGCGTACAATAAATTTTCTGATAATACCAATGCTTTATTTGAAAATATTGAATGTTAACTAAACATTATTCGACGATAACATTAAATAATTGGTTATTGTTGCGTTAATCATTAAACTCCATAAGCATCTTCTGAAATATTTTCTTCGTCGCACCTGTTCATGTTCCCACATACGCAGGCCGAAGTTGACAATAGATGCAGCAGAGGCGACGTATCGGACGAGGGCGAAAGCGCTGTCGTGTCGTTGGCGGGATGTGCGGAGCGGTGACTGGTGGCCTGGAGGGATGGGGGCGGGGGCGGGGGCGGCTGCAGGGCCGACCTGCCTTATTCGGGACACGTCTTTCCTCGCTGGCGTCTGCGTCCGTGCGAAATCTAATATCCTCCCGGGCGGGGGCTGATCGCTATATTTCATTTATGACCCTATTGAGGGCACCGTTTGACGCAGCCTTTGTTTCTTTTCTTTTTTTTTTACGGCGATGTGAATGGCGCCGCGGCCGGCCGTCCCGCCCGGACAGCGCTGCTGGCGGAGACGCACAGGCAATCCACGGCGCGACTGCAAGTGGTCGCCGCTTAGATCTGCGTAGCTCAACTGGCAGTTCCGCGCAGCTCGCCTTCCTTTCGGGGAAGTTTTCGTTGTGGTATACAAATAGATGCTATTCATTCCTCGCTTGATAATCTCTTAACGTTTACACCCCCACAATTTAATGAATCAGTTAATCATACGGTGTTCTTCAAAGGCTAACAGGGTACTGTAAAATACATCGGTTCTTCCAAAAAAACGGAGTGTTTTTTCCTTGGACCATTATATCTCTACTTACATGGCGAAAACTGAGTATTGTTGTCAAGATTCAGCGTATTTCGGAAAGTATGTACTATTTTTTTAAGAATAAGATTTCGTATCTTGTTGAAAAATTTATTAGCGCAATATATTTTAATTTAGCATTAACTTGTGTTCCTGTTTTATTACTAGATGTATTTTGAATATAATTTACATTTAATGTCATTTTTGCTTAAATTCATCCCACTGACCTTACTAGAAATTTCTCTAATACTTTTAAAACTTTTTTTCGGGCGATAATCGTAGGTGCCCAGTTGGATAGACGGTTCTTTCGAAAATCCGAGGACCGGCAAAAATCGCCCGTCGATTAGACCGCGCGCGCTGTGTTTACATGCCACTCGTTACATTGCGGGCTCGGGCGATTGGGCGATGCATCGGCGCGGAATCGTTTTGTTATCGTTTTGACAGCCCCTCTCGGCTCGCGACCTCCATTCCGCTGCGCCTAAACGACAGATAAGGGAGATCGCCGTTATGTAAGACAGCGGCTTGCGCAAGGCCCTAGCAGCGCGTCGCGTCGTAGGCGCTCGCACGAGAATTGAAGTTTTCCGCTAGGCGCGCAGCCAGCGCTGGGAATCCTGCGCCCGCTTCCCAGTCGCCAGCTGATGTTCCATTATCTGCTGGGAAAAGCTGCCCCAACGCACTGCTGAAGGTTCTGGGAACAGAGTTTCCTTGAAGATTGGAATGCGCGGTTATTTGTGACGATAGTACAAGAGGTCAGAGCACGCCTGTTTGGCAGTACTAACTGGATATGGCAGGAATTCTGCTATATCTGCGAGTTTAGAGAAAGCAAACTAAATATACCCATAGTTTTCAACAACTTCATGAAGTGAACGAAAAAAAATGTATTTAAAACGTTAGGTACATTGGAAATCTCATGCACCTGTATCTGTCTCTCACTATTAATGTGTAAAGGACTTAAATATTTAGAAATTAAAAGAAAATATTTAAGGCCGCTTTAAAAAGAATGTTTGATTCTAGATACCTATAAAAACATTATTATATTATTATTAGTATTATTATTATGTGTTATTATTGTTTGTTATTAACAAAAGTCAATAAATGACAAAACAGCGCTCAAAGACTCAGATATATTTACTCATTCATATAAACATTCGCAATTGCGAATAGAAAATTACTCAATAAAGGAAAATCGTCAGTGTATGAAATGACAACTTTTCGCTCATTAAATTGAAGAAATGAAGAGTGCAAAATACTTTGTTGCGCTGCTTTTGTCTCCTTTGCCGTCAAGCGACGGGCGACGCGACGTCCGCGTGACGGTAGCTGCGCTGTGGGCGACGCAGCTGGAGCGCAAAAGATCAGCTACACGCGAGGACAGGGCCACGAACTAAGGGTGGAGAAGGGGTACGTGGGCGAAGGGGGGTACGTGGGCGAAGGGGTAAGTGCGGGCGAGAGCGATGCAGAAGACGAGGCTGAAGGGGTAGGTGTTGTCGAGGGCGATGGGGTAGGCCGTGCCGAGGGGGAGATTGTGGGGAGAGCGTGGGTGTGGGAACTCACATAGGCGAAGGGGTACGTGCGGGCGAGGGTGTGATGGCGTGGGAGGATGGGGAAGGTGTGGCTGAGGGAGAGAGCGACGGCGAGCGGGGGAGGCGTCGGATGGCGCGGGGCAAATTAATTGCAACGCGGCTCTTCGCGCTCGCAAGTGCTCGTTGGCGCGGGCGCTGCGCCGATCGCCGCCTGCCCTGCCCTGCTCTGCCTCCGCCCCCGCCCCTGCGTTGCGTCGCGTCGCGTCGCTCGCCGGAACTGTTATGGGCGACGCGGCGCGCTAACGGCAACGACGCGACGGCGGCGCGGGCGGCGGGCGAAGCGCCGAGGGCGAAGGGCGCTGCGGCGCTCGCGCCCTCTGACGCCCGTTGTTCGCACACGTGCCTCCCCAGCCCCGCCCGCCCACCCACCCGCACGCACGCGCCTGCCTCCTTAATCGCTTCCTCGGTCCGGTCGCAGCGCTCTTGGTGCGCTGCTGCCTGCTCCCGTTTTCCCACTTTCTTTCCTCCCCTTGCCCTCGCGCATGTTCGCTGCTCCTTCCACTCAATGACGTGATCATTTGCCTGCGCTCAAATACGCCTTCCTCGCATTCGACTGTACATTCTTGTAGCCTCTTTTTCTCCTGCGCGGCTTCTCGTATTATCTATAATTTTTCCTTCCTTTTTGATTTTGTATTCTTTACTTCTTCTTCGTGTTCATTTTTCGTACTGGGTTTTGATTTTTTCCCTTTCCGTATATGTACAATGCTCAATTACCATGCGAGTTATTTCACTCTGAAAGATTTCCAGTCATTCTGCTCCGAACTGAACGCCCATTCAGGCCGGGAACCACCTTTTCCATCTCGTCGTCCCGTGGTGTCTCGGCAACGTCTTCTTTCGCCACGGCGCCCCCCAGACGGGATGTGGCCGCTCGCTTCCGCGCTCTCCAGCCCTCACTGCGCGTGCCATCCCTCTTGCCCCCGGTGGCCGTTTGCGGCCCCCGCCCCCGTCCGCGCATCGCCCCGCCCCGAACGGGGAGCGGCGGACGCGGTCGTCGCCGCAACTGCCGGCGGCGGCGTCTTGACGAGATCTCGCTGCTAAGAGCGCCGTTGGGGCCGCCGCCCCGCTAATCTGACGTCTTCGCCGCCGAAGAACCGCCCGCCTCGCCTCGCAGCGCCGCCCCGCGCCGCCCCGCGCCGCCCCGCGCCGCCCCGCGCCGCGCCTAAAGACTGCTCTGCGTTTCCGTCGCCGGTCTTTCTCCTCTCTATTGTTGGTTCTTTCATCACTTTCGTGTGCACTGCCGCCTTCTTCCACGTGTTCTTCACTTTCGCTTCCAAACTCTTGTTATTCAACTCCTTAGACATTTTCATCTCCTTACCTCCTCAGTTCACCTTTTTCTCTGTCTTTGCAATAACCTTTATCTCCTCTTCCATCTCCGCTTTCTCCTCAATTCACGGTTTTTACTCAACGCCATATTCTTTTCCACAATCGCTTTTCTCAGCGTTTCTGCGTATTTAGCTATTTTCTCCTCGACATCCTTATTTTACCTATCTGAATGTTCCCCCATCTCCTCTTCCATTGTGCAATCATTATCGCAACGTCCTCTTCCTTGATCTCCTCCACAGTCGCTTAATCGTGTCTCATTGTTCCTCCGCGTACGTTCTGGACCAAACGATTGTCCAATGACTGATGTTTACTACTCCAATTATGCTTCTTTAGTTCTAGATCCCGTCTGTTAGATACATTCCCATCACTTCCTTTCAATCCTCCTTTCCATTCATGCTCCAACGATGCCTTTGCAATGAAATCTATAACACGCAGAGTGATAATTCACGACAGTATTGTTTAACATTTTGTCATATTCATCGTAAATAGCGTTGTTTGATATCATTTGACTGTTTCTTTTCCTTGGAAAACGTCTCTGATAAAGTACATCAAACGTATTAAATGTTACTAATATTTTTAATTTGTTTCGTATCTTGTAATTTTCGTACCAATTATTAAATTTCTTTGTACTAACTCTTCTCTCCTTCCATATATATTTTAATATGATTTGCTCATGTAATAAGCTATCACTTTTTCGAAAACAAATGCGTGATTAATTATCATTTAGTTACAATTCACCCCTCGGAGAGAGTTCATTGAGCTTACCTTTGCGCATTCCGTTCTCATTCACCCTGAACCCGCCTTTCGTTCCACGCTCACCGTCTTCGCGAGAAGTGGTGGAGCTGCCTCCGCGGATTGCGTGAGGGCGATACGCCCGCGTGTACCCATCCGCCGGGCTCGCCCCATCGCCCTCGCCCTCGCCCTTCGCAGCGAGAGTTCACTCGCCCGAACGCTCGCCCGGGCTGGCGGGATCAAGGCCTCCATCTCGCCCGCCCATCTAGGTACCCCGCCCTTCTTTCCGGACTCTTTAATAAAATTTACATTTTAAAGGGCACCTAGCGAGCCCGTGTCAAAAGTAAAGGGCGATTAGATTAGCCCTCTTTATGGAGGTAGTGTTAATGACGCCGCGGCGCTTCGGCTCAAACGCGCCGTGATAACGCGCGAATGTATCTCGAGCGCGTAAGGGAGTCCGCGCGCCGTGCGCACGCCGAGGCCTGCCGCTGCATTTGCATACGCACGGGAGTTGCAGACGCAGATAAATGAACGCAAGGAATGTCGGTTAATTATTTCCAGGCGATAGCTAGCTTTTCCGGGAACCCTTCTTAGGAATGGTCTATAATTATAACGTTGGCTGCGTTGTATCTTCAATTATCTGTGTTCCACAGTTATGGATACTACACTTCCTGGACTGTTTTATGTTTTTGCAAGAATATGCCGTTTAATTCAGGTCAAGAGTAGTGTGTTGGTGAATTTGTGAAATGAAAGCGACAAGTTTAAAACCGTTCCAGGCAAATGGATCTTTCTAGGAAGTGGAGATATAATCAGTTTATTCGTCTCCGACAGTCAATCGAGAACAGGCACAAGGGAATTGTGAAACGTTTATTATTAGATACAGAATAATCGAAATGCAAGGAGGGTAATTTTCTCCCCGCAGGTAACTCGAGTAATAGACGAGTGCCTGAAATAATCGTCCGTGTCAGCGAAGTTATCACGACAGCGAGACCGCGGTCGCCGGCCAAGGAAGAACAACGCGGCGTGGCATCCGAGAACAACAAAGTGAATCGATGAGTTCCCATCACGAGCGTGATATCTCTATTAACTCGATCGACCGGAGGCGCCCGCGGTCACGATTTTTTGCCAGGCGACCCGGCGGCGGCGCACACTGGTGAGAGTGAACCGAAACGTGTCCATAACGGAATAATAATAATAATAATAATAATAATAATAATAATAATAATAATAATAATAAAAGGACAATTCAGAATTTTGAGTTATCAAATCTTGTGCAAAAACGTTAGAAGGCAATACTTCGGCTCCAGAAACTTGTTTCGATTAATTTTCTTCCTCTCGTACAGTTACTGTTCGTCAAATCGTTCGAATTCGCTTATTTTTGATGACGATATTTATTGCGAAAATGTGTTCTAAACTTCTTTTCTTTTATATTTTTTGTATTTTCAAATATGATACACTAGTGACAACACGTTAAGTATATTTTTATGCATACGTATCGAATGCTTTTATATTAGATACCTATTAATTCTGATTTATGCAACGTAACATTTGTCGTGAATATGGATTGTTTTATTTCACATATTACCACGTCAGCTCGTCTTTATATTTATCAATTAGAATGTTCTATGAATAACACACATTCGTTTGCACATAGCTGCACATTTTTTATCTCCATTTTACTGTAATGTATACTTCGTATTTTGCATACGAAGATACAGGGACCTCGAAAATATATCTACCTCAGTAGGAACTTTTTATGAGTGCGTCGAAGCTTCCTTATATATATACTACACTATTTTATTAAATTTGAAAAGTAAAGTTTTAAATTCTTTGAAAAAGTTCTAATTAACTTCAGTAAGAACACATTCATGTTTTTAAAAGTATTTTAAATTATTGAAATATGAACAATGTTAGTTATGTGTGATTAATTTTTAGTGTACACTTGATGGGAAAGACTGAGATCCCGAAACGTTGTGAAAATTATGTTAATAAATGCCATAAAATAAAAAAAAAGGTGTTTATTTTATGACTCATGTTTGGTTACCATATAAAATAAAATAGGACGTAATATTATTCTATATATGAGACAAGATATCTATTTTTTGGCGGGCACGTAGTGGGGCGTAGGCGAGCGGGGTTCACGTCCAGTGCGCCTGCGACGCGCAACCCGCCCGACAGCCGCCGGCGGGCAGCACGCGCCGGCCGCGCCGCCAGCCGTCCAGGCGGCCAGGTGCCCTGACCTAGCGCACGACCGGATCCGCCTGAATGGCGACCGCCGCTTCTTGCGCGCGCGCCGCCGCGCCGCGGTGAACGGCCCCCGCCGCCGACGCCTCGGCTGCTTCCTCTGTCGACGGCCGCGCGCCGCACCGCTCCTCACCGCCCCGTCCCGCCGCGCCCCGCGCCGCTTCGCATTGCCTCGTTCAGTGCGGCCCAGCTCCGCCTCGCCCCGCACCGCGACGACTCTTCTCTCCTCGTCCCATCCCCGTCCCGCTTCCTCACGGTCGCCCACCGGGCTGTTTCCTGTTGTTATTACTGGTCTGATCGTGTTGCTCAGTGGAGGCGTTTTTGCGCCCTCCTTTGGTTTGTCGTTGCATGCATTTTTGAATAATTTATACTTCTTTCCTTTTTTCTTCTCATTTCTTTCCTTTGCTTTTTTCTTTCTTTTCTTTTCATCTTCTTCTTCTATTTCTTCTTCTTCTTCTTCTTCTTCTTCTTCTTCTTCTTCTTCTTCTTCTTCTTCTTCTTCTTCTTCTTCTCCTCCATTTTAGATTGTTTTTTTTATTTAAGATTTTCATTCTTTCTTCTCTTATTGTTTTATTAATTTCTTTTCTTTTCCTTCTATTCTTATTTGCGTACTTATCTACGTCTTCTTTTTCACGTGTTGTGTTGTGTTCTTCCTTCATTCTGTCTTCTGACGTGGTGTGTCTTTTTAATTTTGTTTTTTCATGATAAAAAAATATTCTTTTGGATTATTTTCTTTCTCATTCTTATTTTTCTTCTATTTTAGACATCTTTTTCTACTATTGCTATACGTTAAAGGTTTCTCTGATTCAAACTTTCTTATTGTTTCTCAGCCTTTTCCTCCAAGTGGAGACTTTATTTTTATGTCCCTGTAATATTAACCACGACCACATCTCTGTATCTCTCAATCCTCGCTTGTGACATTCTTGTTCTAAACAATTTGTCATCTTCCTCAGCTCTTTCACTATTTTCTCCCGTAAACGGCTCGCGCCCCATATCTGAGAGCTCTTCTGCTGCGTCTCCTGAGTCAGCAGCGGGTCATTTACACGGCGCCGCCCGCCCCGCCCGGGCGAGGGATCGGCCTTGGTCCTCGTGCCCCGCTCCGCCGCTCTCCTACGCGCGCCGCGGCTTCCCGCTTGTACATCCTGTCTCGCAATCTCCCCCGCTCCACTAGCTCCAGCCTGCCCGCCTCCCCCGCCTGCGCAGCCGTGTGCCGCTCTCCGGCGCTCGTGAACTCTACGTTTGCCTCAGCCTCCGACCCGCTCAACCTCTCGTTCGCTCAACCTCTCGTTCGCTCAACCTCTCGTTCACTCAACCTCTCGTTCGCACAGCCTCTCGTTCGCTCAGCCTCCCGTCCGTTAATCTTCCCGTCCGTTCATCCTCCCGTCCGCCCAGCCTCCCGTCCGCCCAGCCTCCCGTCCGCCCAGCTTCCCGTCCGCCCAGCCTCCCGTCCGCCCAGCCTCCCGTCCGCTCAGCCTCCCGTCCGCCCAGCCTCCCGTCCGCCCAGCCTCCCGTCCGCCCAGCCTCCCGTCCGCCCAGCCTCCCGTCCGCCCAGCCTCCCGTCCGCTCAGCCTCCCGTCCGCCCAGCCTCCCGTCCGCCCAGCCTCCCGTCCGCCCAGCCTCCCGTCCACCCAGCCTCCCGTCCGCCCAGCCTCCCGTCCGCTCAGCCTCCCGTCCGCCCAGCCTCCCGTCCGCCCAGCCTCCCGTCCGCCCAGCCTCCCGTCCGCTCAGCCTCCCGTCCGCCCAGCCTCCCGTCCGCCCAGCCTCCCGTCCGCTCAGCCTCCCGTCCGCTCAGCCTCCCGTCCGCCCAGCCTCCCGTCCGCTCAGCCTCCCGTCCGCCCAGCCTCCCGTCCACTCAGCCTCCCGTCCACTCAGCCTCCCGTCCACCCAGCTTCCTGAGCACTCAGCCTCCCGTCCACTCAGCCTCCGGACACTAAGCCTCCCGTCCACTGAGCCTCCCGTCCTCTCAGCCTTCCGTCCACTCAGCCTCCCGTCCACTCAGCCTCCCGTCCACTCAGCCTCCCGGCCTATCATCTTCCCGTCCAATGAGCCTGCCGTCCACTCAGCCTCCCATTAGCATACCCTCTCGTCTGCTCAACCTCTCGTCCACCGAACCGCTCATTCAACTACTCTTTGCCCTTTGAAGCTGCTTTCGTGCTTAATCATATGCTCTAGGTTTTGGATCAATCTCTCTTATACAGCTTGCTCATCTCTGTCATGAGGCACCTCGTTCCTCGCCATGCACATACCACATACCTATGTGCATCATTGATACCTGTACATTCTTTATGCTTTAACTGTGTAACTTTCATACACCTATATATTTGTCCGGAACGTCTTATCTCTTAATCATATCTCCTACTTGATTTTCCACCGATTGCTCCAGTACCTACTTGGGAATTTAATGATTGTCTAGTTTGCCAGACATATTTATTTTCCCCGCGATATCTTTCGTAACTTCGCCATATTAACTTCTCCAATGTCTCAGATCGACGCACCCACTTTTCCCCTTCTTTACCCCGAGCGACCGGCCTCCCCCTCTTCAGTCACAGCCCCACAGGTTATTTTCCTTTCCTCCGCTCTTCCTGCTTCTGCAAGTCTAGTCGCCTTTTGCGCGTTATTTCTCCTCGTTATCCCTGCCGCTGGAGGCGTGTGCGGTCGTGGCGGTTCGTCCCCCCCTCTCCCGCCCACGGCCCCGTCCTCGCCACCGCGCGGGGCGCCGGCTGCAGTTGCGCTCAAAAAGTTGCTCCGGAAGTTTTGAAACGCGGCGGCGCGCCGGTGGAAGAGGAGCGGACAAATAAACACGGCGTAATAAGGGTCAGGGGAGCGAAGATGTGCGGCAGCGCACGCGTGCACTCGAACGATTAAAATGGCGTATTCTCCCGGAAAAAAGTAAAGACGTTGTAATTGTAATTTGAAAACGGAAGGACGAATATGGTTATTGCCAATGCGATGAAAAAGGAATCTTTTTATTTTTGTTACAAGGAAAAGACGGTTTAATAAAGAAGGAATATAATTTTGTCCGGTGTAAATAAATTGTTTGCGTCAGATTTCTTTTATTTTCTTTAGAATTTGTCTTATAATAAAGTGAATATTTTTATACAAGAAACGATTTTAATTGCTGTTTTTTTCCGCGAATTTAAACCGTTTCGATGCTTGTGAAAATATGTTGAATTGTGTCTCAGGAATGTGAATATTTGTGAGCCAGTGACATGACAATTACACACACTCCAAATCTGCTCTGCAAATTAGGAGAGAGTGAAATGGCAGTCCTTGCGGCTGATAGGATATTGCTCAGCCTTCGGGCATCTAAGCCCCAACGCTCTTTGTCTGCTCCCGCTCTCTCTTCCCCTCCCCCTCCCCTCTCTCTCCCCCTCTCCCCCACTCTCTCTCCCCTCCCTGTCTTCCACTCTCTCCCTCTCACTCACTCCCTCTGTTTCTCCCTCCCTCCCTATTTACCCCCTCCACCCTTTTCTCTCAGTAGTAGCACTCAGAATAGTCCGGGTCCAGGTCCAGGTCCAGATATGTGAATTTGTAGTACAGCCACAGTAATTTATCTCATGAGGAAGATGTGTCATAATGGGAAATCAGCCCTTCTTTGACTCTAAGGAGGGCACAAGAAGGGGGAAGAAAGTCGCGTGTGTTGATTGACCCATAGTTTAAGTTACTGCTCTAGCATTCGCCTGAAATGGATGAAGTGACATCCTGAGAATGGTCGATAGACCAGAGGATGTATAGAATTATCATCCAAGCAGAAGCGTTTTCCAATTTGGGTACTCAGTTGGCTTAAAATCTCCAAAACTCGTAGTGGGAACCTGATGGTTAACGAAGCGGTAGATATAGACTCCATCGAACATGCGCAAACGCTGTCTGTATCAGTCGCATTCCGACATCCACGGCATTTTTCATGCTGCCCAACATCCTCGCACTCTTTTACGCGAGAAATTGCTGATTCACCTCGACATTAATAGCTCGGGGAAAGTGGGCAAACATTGCGCGTGCGTTTAATAAAGGAAATTATAGGCATTTGTTGAACAAAATCGATGATTTACGGCCCGACATTACGGTGCAGCTCATTAGCATTGTGGAGTGGTCAGCGGGCAAATCCTGCGGTTGCGCGTGCTCGAGCTGCCAGACCGACCGGGCGGGCGTGGGCGTGGGCGTGGGCGGGGCGGGGCGGGGCGGGGCGGGGCGGGGCGAGGAGGAGCAGCTGCACAATCAAGTGCGCCCCGAACGGCGAGGAGGATAATGCGGAAGAGGGGTAGGAAGAGGAGGACAGACGTGGTGGTGCTGGCGTACTGAGAGGACGTGGGAGCGGAGACGTGCAGGGGTTGTTGAGGGCGAAAGGTTGCAAGAGGGTTTTCTCTTGAAAGTTCTATAATATGAAGAAACTTAACTTTATTAAAATGTGCGCGTAATGAATCAGGAAATGTGTAGTAGGAAATAAAGAAATAAGAAAATAAAGAAAAGGGCAACAAAATAATTTTAAAATGGCGGAAGAGGAGTATGATCTAAATTGAGAAGAAATGTGAAGATGAGATAAAGACAAGGAATTAAATAATTTTGGATAATTTAACGCTTCATGGGAATAGGAAGGAGAGAAGAGCGCTACAGTAGGAAAGCACGGCGATGAGGAGGTAGTCGAGGCGAGGAAAAGTCTTGCAGTTGGGACAGGGGGGGGGGGGCAGCAATTGGGCGTCGATGGCGAGCGAAGCGAGGGGCGCCACGTGTCGATAGCCTCTTGCGCCCTCCACCCTCCACCCACCGCCACGCCCCTGCCGCCGCCCCCGCCCGGCGCTGGCCCGCCGTTATTGCGCTGTAACCCAATCCCTTGGCCCTAACGTAAGTCGTATTGACTTTTGGGCTTTGCGAAGAAGGTTCGGGAGCGTACTGCCCTGCCAGCCGCTTCTCGCCAGCGCCCCCTCCTACTCCTCCATCCCCTCACGCGCCCACGCCTTCGCCCTCGCCCCGGCCGGCACTACCCACCTCCTCGCCCGCTCTCGGCCCTACCCTCGCCCCCGCAGCCTCCACGCCCACTCTCGCTCTCGCCCTCGCCCCCGACGCTCTCGTCCCCGCCCCCGCCGAGGCGCCGCTCCGCGCCGCCCTGGCGCGCTCCTCGCCTCCAAGGACCCTCTCTCGTTAGGTATTCCGCCGCGAATATGCGCGGGGACGGTAAGAAAGCCATTAACTAAAGCTACGGGCTTCCCAGATTGCAGCGGGGGTCGGTTCTGTAAATACTCCCCGCCTAGAAGGCTCTGCCCGCCCTGCGTGCGCGGATTTTTCCGTGCAGAGTTGGAGGTGGAGGGGGTGAGTTTACGTATTAATATTATTGTGCGGATGCCGAGCCGGCAGTCGGGGACCTGACCCTCTCAGGAATAATTCGAAACTGCCGCTCGAGGGCATGACCGCTCGACTCGAGGGTAAGGGCCTGTTGTGCTGCCGCACGGCTCGCCCTCGCTCGACTTTTTTTCCGGTCAAAGGAACACGACCGGCAGTAGAAGTTAAGGAGCCGGCGACGAGGGACGTTTCTTGCTGCCTTTATCTGGCGCGACCCCGCTTTTCCGTCCCCACAACACAGTTTTATGAATTCGCTGCGCTGCTGCAATGTTGGCGGGGGGAGGTGTGGAATATCGAGTTTGCGATGACCAGGAAGGAAGGGAGGTGCTGCAGGAGATGGAGTCGATAACCCGGACCACGCTGCCCGGTCCGCTGCATAGAGACTCTTGGTTTTCCCGTTGGTGCGCCTCTACTATACGTCACTGTCGGTCAGCAACGTCGGGGGTGCAGAAGAATAGAGGAAGGGTACGTGAAGCAGTACGTGAAATCCATCGACTACATAAAGTTACATACAAAAAGTACGAAGTGGTGGGAAGATGAAGTCTGAAATCACGTGTAAGATTTGTCTCTATATTGTCATATGCCACATCGAGATTATTCTGTAAAAAAATATAATGGTAAGGTGGGTAATCCGGCAACTCGTCATAGAGTAAAGTGTAAATGTTTTTGTAATTTGTCGTTTGTTATTGCCTTGAATTTGTTTCTGAACCATCGGACTGAATATCCGCGCGGATTCACTCCGATTTGTCGGAAAATATAAACAGTTTGTGAAGCCCATGATGTTCTTTGTAGTAACGCTTCTAGTTGAAAACTGTAGAATTTGCGAGCCATCAACCAAGACTTACAGAATTCGGGAGAAAAGAGACGGAAAACGCTCTAGCAGACGGGCCAGCGCCATCGAAACGCAGAGAGAAGGTACACGAAAAGCCACGGGCGCGGGGCCGCGCTCTCGCACACTAATGAAGAAGGGCCGGCGCGCCGCGGAGGCGGCGGCGGCGGCGGCGGCGGGCAGACGAGAGGGCGGTCGAACGAACGCGGTGTTCCGCAGGGACGCGCCGCGGGGTCGCGGGGGCTACGGACGGTGCGGGCGCGGGTCAAGGCTCTACGTTGCGCGGCGGCGCGGGCGGGCAGGGCGGGCGGGCGAAGCAATCAATCAAAAACAGAAGCAGCGCCGTCCATTCATCTGCGGAAGGCTAATTGGGCCCATCAGGGAGCTCGCTCCGACCCGTCCACTGCCCGCCCGCTGGGCGACAGCGGCGCACGCGGCGGCCGCCTCTCAGGACGTATCTGGCGCCCACGGGCAGAGAAGAAGTGCGGTTGGGCCCCCGTGGTCTGCGGTTTCGGAATGGAGCCCCAAATGGAATGTTCGGACTTTGGTTCCAACTGATCGCGAATCTTCTGTAACGCAAGAAAAATTGTGAAATATTGGTTGAATGCGTTGCTATGGATTCCATACAGTCATGTGAAGCATGTCTTTTATAATGAGGATGTTTGTTCGCGAGGTAAATATTGGTGTGAGGGAGTAATTGTGTTATATTCCTCTCTAGTATTTACGTTTAACATTAAAGATTTTAAGTTGAGGAAAAGTGGAATATTAGAGACATAACGCGATGGGGAGTATGAAAGTAGTAGATAAGACCTCGAAAACGGCCTAACGGGGCTAAAGGTTCTGTGAGTGACAATGAGCCTTGAGGAATCAGTTTAGTTTGGGGAGAAGTTAGAAATGGCGAGGAATGAACGCAGACAAGGAAATTGGAGGTCCGGAAATTCGAAAGGGAACACTGACGTAGGAAAACTGTAAAATAGGAGTTTCAGTTAGGTGGCATGACGTGTATGTTATTGATCTGTGAATCACTGATACATGATGGAAGAGCTCTCCTTGGTTGGCAGGAATTGGGTCAATGCGTTCAGGACAATGCCAGTTGAGAGGGGGTGGTAGTACAGGTGTATCGTTTGATAGGGAAGGTTTTGCCCGGAGACGCATCATGGATCGAGTTGTGCCACAGAGATATCGGTTAAAAAGAAACTGGAGGGTGACTTAAGGCTGACCTTGAGCTCCGAAGTTCACGATTCTCATATCAACAAGTCTATCTAAAGAGTTGCGATAAAAAGGTACCATATTTTGATGTTCGGTCCATGTGGGTGGTAAAGACTTTCGGGAAGTCGGCCACAGCACACCGAGCGAACTATGTCACTGTGAGAAAGCGCTACACATGACAAACTGTCAGGAGTTACCGGAACGACGTACGCGTGACGCAGTGAAACCACGAGGTTGGGGGTGCGTGGCCATATGTAACTGGATGGGGTAAACGATAAGAACTGGCGTATTGTAAATTACTCGCATGATAGCAGAGGGCTGCGCGGGGCAACGGACGTCGGGAGATCGGCGCAGGGAGCCCCCTCCCCGTGGGGCGGGGAGGAGGGCTGCAAAGAGCGGCAGAGCTGGGGAGGTGGAACGGCAGAGAGGGCAGAAGGGGCCGGGGTAGCAGGGAAAGCGCAGGGGAGGACAGAATGAGGGGCAAGGTCAGTGGGGGAACGGGAGGACAGAGTAGGCGGAGAGGTCGGCGGTGCCGTGGCTTCGCGGGAAACCCGGCCGGCTGCGGCGGCGGAGAGCGGGCGGCAAATGACCGATACACCGGCCCTGTGCATTAACCCCGGCCTGGCGGGCGTGCGGACTGCGGAGTGGCGGTGGCGGCGGCGGCGGCGGCGGTGCTGCGCTCGCGCGGAGATTAGCGTTAACCTCGCACCCGCCCGGCGCCCTCACCTGGCTAATTAGGGTGCGGTCGCTCCCCCTCGCGCCGCATGCGACGGTGACCCCTCGACCCCCCCTCCGCTTCCATGCCCGCCACGTCACGCCTCGCGCGCCACCACTCCTGCACGCGCCCCACCCCGCCACGCCACGCCTCGCCCTGCCCCGCCCCTTCTCGGTGCGGAGAATGTGTGATGAGAATATGTTTCCGAGTGATGGGTTGGGGAGGTAATAGCAGTTACTTCTTACATCAAATAGTCAACGCCCATGACATTTTTGTTAGAAAGAATTCAAGTGCTACCTAAAATTATCGAATTTGAAATCGTCTTCAACCATTCACTTTTGTATTTCAATTTACCACCCTTTCGGTGCAATGAATAATGTAATAATTCTGGAATGGTGGTTACTAATCGGTATATTTAACATGAATGAAATTCGTCTTAGAAAAATGAGTAGTGTTCCTTCAACATTGAATTTCCAGACACCATAAAATAAATCGACTGCGTTTGAATTTTCTACTTCAATTACCTGTTAAAATTATATACCTCCTTACATGTACTACGTCACGTAATTAACAGAAAGTCCTGATATCGAGATGCTGCTTTCGTGATTCTCGTAATTCACTGCATAAATGATCACGGATAACAGCAGCGAATGAAAACTGTAGTGAGAAAATCTAGATATTAAGTTATATGAATAAGTTATAATTATCGAGGCTACTTTGCTGTCAGTAAATGGGCAAACCCTGTGCGAGTGGTAAATATTGCGTGATAATTTGTAACTGGACGATAATCGTATTTATAGACAGGTCAACAAATATTATTGATGTGAAGTAGAAGTGTTTACAGACGACATACATGATATGAAATGGTACTTTACCATTAAGATTTCGTTAAGATAAAGCTAATGGTTTGTGAATATGTGAATGTTTGTCTATTCGTACTTAGTACATGCAACCTTGAAAACATATCTCATTCATACACTTTAACTAGTATTACCTAGTACCTCGATTGCATGACGCATGAACATTAACAGAATGCATAATTTGCAATGACGCATGAACATTAACAGAATGCACAATTTTGTTCTGTCACGATGCCGTTCCTTAATACACGGACGTGAATCAACAAAATATTTTGCTTTGCGCTTTGCCTTAACCGTATTGTTTGCGCTTACGAGTAATTATACCATTCCACTGGAAAACGAATTCCTGGAACATATCTTAGCGAACATATATTTTACGATAAGATAGGTGAAGCACTTGAGGAAAGACGATTCCTGCGCACGCCGGTGTGTTCTCCGCAAGGTGATAGGGGTAAGGCGCACTGCAGCCCTATTCTCAAGATTTTCTCCACATGACGCGCGGAACTCGTTTCGTATTCAGGAGCCGTGCATGGCTAAAGGGCTTCCCGAGATAAACCGCCTCCCTAATTTATCTTCCCGATTGCATAATTTGTTTTCCGCCTGGAAACTTTCTCTGGAGACTAGCGAGCCATCAGCGAGTTCCGCTGCATTTCTCGGGTCATAGCCTGCGGGGCCCATATACGGTGAAGGCTCCGCCCGCCCTCCCCCCCCCCCCCAGACCCACTGTGCCCTTATTACCGGCGCAAGGTTCAAACTCCGACCATGCATCACGGCGTACGTGCTCGCGGCCATGCGGTCGCGGGCGAGCGGAGGGAATAAATGGAGTAGGTGAGCGTCATTTGGGGTACGCGTGCGTCCCAGGAACCACTTCTACAACCCAGAAAGATTAATGAAAAGTATACATTTAATATGCATGGAGCCTGCAAGATAATGGTGCACTTATGAAAACAATTCCGACTAAAGACTTTCGATGTCTCTACAATAAGTCTGTGATGCTGTATAGTTTGAATGGCGTATTCGTTCGGACGCATTTTCGAGCCTTGAGTTTTAAGTAACTTTGGGTAGACTAAATTTAGATTTAGATTTATTTAGTGGAAAAAAACAGTAAAACTTTATGGGACGTATGGGGGAGAAGATCATATAAGCGGAATAAAATTCTCTAAGTACACATAAAAGACACTAAAAACTATTACTCCCTTTCGTTAGCGAAGTCTTCTAAATATTGGGGAAATTATAGAATGAACGTCATTAACTGTCATAATGTGAGAAAACTAGAGCAAAGTTGTTTATAATGATAGTCACCGTAATATACTCCAAGATTATCTTCAAGGTTGCAAGGAAAATTGAAACTGTTTTCTGATATGAAAACATTTCGTGCGTTATGTCGTGAAGTTACAACATAAAACTTCAACTAAGAACTTGGTAGTACTTGAAAGCAATATTCAGACTTCCCAAAAATCTTCTCTTCAGAAGAGTATTTTGTTTCTCTTTATAAAATACTTGATTTCTTATACTATCTGTAACTTGTAATACAATGCATGAAAACATGAATACATATTAGCTGTATTAATATTAACCTGATGACACATACCCATATATTTTGGCCTGAAACAAATATTTCTAAAGACTAAAAAAAGAAGAAAAAAACAATTGTTAAATATATTGTAAAATAAGGACAGCGTCAGCAGATGTTACTAATTACCGAGCAACGACGAACCAATAAAATATTAATGTTCAAGTAATGACATATTGAACTTTTTAAGTTGCAACGAAGAGCGATCTCTGAATGTTGGGCCATTGAAAGCGCAGGTGGATATCTCGGCCCAGAAGCGTTTACGTAACGTGAGGGGAGGGGCGAATCGTGTTAGCCTCTGGCGCCCTCTGTTGCCGCAAGAGGCAGTGCAACTGCATCTCGCGGCGCCGTGCCTCGCAGCCAGGTGGTTGCGGCAACGCAGAATAGGCACGATGGGACAGAATGACTGAACAAGATGTGGTAGCGTCACGCCATTAAAACGTTTTCAAGGCTCTTGAATGTTAAGTTTTGAGGTTTGTGTGCTTCATTTGGAAGGAAACTCGCTCGTGATAAATTGAGTCTTGAGAAAACATGATGAAATTAACTGATTGGAGAAATGTTATAATATTCCATTTTATGATTTCCGATTAATGATAAAATGAATGCACATGAAGTGTTGAGGTAAAATCTCAAAAGATTTCGATTATTGACTGAACATTTACTTTTATTACAGAGAAAACTATTGTGCGTGTTGAAGTACGTATTAACCGTAAAACATCAATGGGCACCAGAGTTTCAGCGAACACGGTATATAATGGGAATACCGAAATCAGAAATACGGGGAATCGAGACTCGAAACGTTGTGATGTCTAGAGCGTCGGGATTTTGGTGGGGGTGGATGGGGCTTGATACGATGTGGCATGGGTGGGGGAGGGCGTGGCGAAGTGGAGTGGGAAATGGTGGACCGTAGCGGTTGTTGGCGGAGCGAGGGGGACAGGAGAGAGGCAGCGTGGGGCTGGGCAGAGCATAGCGGGGCGGGCCTGGGAGAGGCAGGACAGGGTAGGGCTGGGCGGGGCGACGTGTGGAGGGGTAGGGCGGGGCGTGCTGGATCCGTGCAGAGGGTGCGTGGGTGCGCATGAGCGGAGGCAGGCAGCGGCGCACCGCAGCGCGACGCGGCAACCGATATTTTCCGCGGCGCCGCCAGGCCGCACCGCGCCGCACCGCGCCGCGCCGCGCGGTACAAAGCGCCCGCCCCATCGCCAATATAATTGCGCGCGAGCGGCGCCGGTTTTTTGTCGATGGCGGCGTCACTGACCCATTGACCCGCCGCAACCAACACCGCGAGCACCCTTTGCCGCTCCCGCCCACCCCCGCTCGCTGTCGGCGCGGCGGTCTCCCCACTCCGACCGCCGCGCCGCGTTTCCGCTCAGCACTCACTTGGCCACGCGCGAAATCAGCTGCCGTAGACTCTGGGACTGGCTCTGCATGTTGCTCACTGTGCCGTCACAGCGTATTTCTATAGCTAATCATTCAGTTTGGAAAAATCCGTGAATCTCGGATAGGGTTTACTTTCTTCTACCGGCGGCGGACGTCTCTTTTTGTCTTGTTTTCACCTCCGTTTCCACCTGCACTTCCACCTACATTTCTGACGCACCTTTTACTTCCACTTCCACCCCCCTACATACCGAATTTAATTGCCATCTCGTCTTCCACTGCCATTTTCACGTATACAGCTTTTTTTCCACTTCCACCTCCTCTCCCATCTCCTTTTTCATAGCGATTGACACCCTCACAGACCCTTCTACTTCCCTCTCCATCTCCACCTCCTCCTCCACCTGTACCTTCCCAGCCATTTGCACTGTCAGTCATTTCAATCTTCCTTTCCTCCTCCACCATCTCTAAAACTTCCACAGCCTCAGGCGTTTCCTTCACAGTCACATCCACGTCTAACCGCAGAGTCACTCCCATTTCCGCAGTCACTTCAACCTCTAATTCTTTTCGTTCTTGCCCAATCACAGCCGCATGCACCTCCTTCTCCTCTGGGAGGGCAGAAGACGGTCGGCGGGAGGGCGACGACCCGTGCGCTGCCGGGCGGGGGGGGGGGGGGGCGCCAAGGTCGGGGGGCGGGGCGTGTGGGGACGCGTTTCGCTTCTCCATTCACGAGGCGGCCACCTGTTCTCGCGCGTCGTGCGAGCGTCTTCCGGGCGCGGCGCCCGCGCCGCGTGCCAGCGCCGCCGCCCCTTTGATACGAATCCACCCGCCGCCAGCGCCACGCATGTCATCGAATCAGATAGAGGGCGCTGCATTCGCACGGCGCACACCGCCGGAGACGAAAGTGCAATTCCGGAAATAGCACCTCCAAAAGCTTTCCATAAATTATGTGTCATTCTCCTAATTTTACGTGCAATTTTCTCTATCAATTTCTTCACACAAAATAATTGCATTCATATATTTCCACTGGTAAATATCATTAACAGTAAAATTATACCCTTCAGTTTTCTTCGGTCAAATTTAAAGTGGGTCTCCACATAGTGGTAAATTAATTTATAGTGTATTAATGATTTTCGGGAAGATTTGATGAAATTTTATATTTCGGGTGTCAAAAAGTCATAAAAAATTAGTACGTCAAAATTCTGATTGCAGAGTGACAATGTGCCTTCAGAAACTGATGAAACAAAATATCTGAGCGATGCGGATGTGCCTGTTACTGGTGGCGTAACAATTGGACAACGCTGGTGGCACGGAGCCACTGGACTCCATGCCAAAAGGAAGCTTCGTTCATAACACCTACCCACAACTTGGAACATTGTGACATAATTGTTGGTGACAAATAAGAGCGTTCTCCCCAAGTTATCGAACTCCCCGTTTGAATGCGATTACCGAACAATCATGTTGTATATCAGGAGTCTCTGGGTAGAGAACAGAGAGCAGTTGCTATGAATTTGTTTGGGAATCATAATCTTACGTTTGAGCGGCGAATCATTTTCATACTATCACAAAAGTGTCACTTTGCTTTCCTCCACCCCTCACTTTCTTTCTCACACTCACTGTTTTTTTTCCCTTTACTTCTCTCTCGCCTTCTCACGTTATTATTCCTTTTTCTCGTTTACTCACTCTCACTCCCTCTAAAGTCCCTTCTTATTCTCTCTCTCTCTCTCTCTCTCTCTCTCTCTCTCTCTCTCTCGATTCATTGAAACATGTGCTCTGTGACACACCACTATCACCCCATCACCACAAACATTCGGAGTTGAGACGATGCTCTTTGCCAGACTTCTGGGTGTCCCTTGATGATAGAAGTTGATTGGAAGGAGCAGGTTGTGAAAACGGAGACGAGCCCCTGCGTTTGACAGATGCCACGGCATTTCAGCCGGGTGTCGCGCGCCGGTCACCGCCTAGAGCCGCACAGGCTCGCGCAGTGACGACAGGGTGGCATTGAAAATAGAGCGATTCAGAAATAACGTGGACTTTCGAAATGTTTTCATCTGTTTACAAAGGACGTGGGGCGCTATTGCCCGCGATGCTGTGTGGATCGAAGACGCAGCTTTCGGGACACGCGCCAAATCTTGCCTCTAACGCAGCAGAGCGCAACGACCACGTGCGCGGAAAACTGCAATCAGTATGACATGCAGTGAAGTTTATATCGTGGCAGAAACTTTTTAAGAGGTTCTCTGCTAATTTAGAGATCTTCCAGTTGTAACAGTTGTAACCAGACATTTTCATCTGTTATTTGTGAAAGTGTGAACGCTCAAAAGAAAGAGGTATTTTGAGTTCGTTCGTCTCGATATTGTTTGTTTGTTTTTGCGTTGTCATAAAGAATACGTATTAATAGCTATCCACTGAATCTAATCTTGTTGTTTACATTATTTTTTGCTAATACTTCGTCGTTTTTATTAGGAAACCAGATGACATATAAATCATTCTGCGAATATGACACGTAGAAAAACAAATAGTCTGAGCCCACAGCAGATTTTCCTAATTGTGAGTGAAACAGTTGCACCTAAAATTAAAAATTTATTTCTGTCGAGTTATAATTTAGCAGTTCCTGGTGTGTTCTACTAAGATAAATAAAACTCGCTTTTCATTCGCCAGCTCACCTTTTTGAGAGGATATCTGCGCTATCTCGATGTAATATAAATTCTTGTCGGCCCTGCTTTATGACACATGCATCTATCGTTGTTCTTCCATCGAAGAAAACAACTTCTGATTAATGGAAGGCTGAAAAGCTCGCGCTTATTAGGCCTTGGATGAAATGTGTTTAGAAATCGGCGTTCCACTTGTCCATTAGTTTATTACTCTTTGATATTACGCTTGCGCGTGGCTTTTGTTCGAGTGTTGGGCTCTCGATCACTTTGCTATCGATAATTTTGCTCCGTCGGCGGCGGTGGGTCGACGTTTCCTATACTGCTAGGCGATACGTGGTATTTTTCCATTGCTCTACAGCCCAATTTGAGCCACCTGATATCCCGGTGCTCGCAGTACTGACAGACTAGTTGGCGAGGGATAGGCAATGATCGATTTTACTACCTGAGTTAGCTCAGACTCAGTTTTACTGTTCCTTTTGCAGCTACTCTGACCGGTAGGTCCTAAGATTCTACTTCCGATAACGACAGACGTTTGCCACTAGCTATATAGCTAGGTCGAATTCACCCACTGCTTGGAAGAAAATTCAAGGGACTGACTGATCTGATCTGATCGTATCTTTTCCATGGTTTCTCAACAATTCCAGGGGAATGCCGGAGCTAGGGACTCGTCGACAACGACGCTGTAGAAGCAACGCGAGTATCCAATGTTCGAGTCGGTCAATCGCTTTCGACCCTTTGAAGCCACGTGTGTGCGTGGAATGTTCCGCAGATCGCCTGGCGATACGTTATCCTCCTTGCGTAAATAGAAGCCGTTAGAAATTTCGCCCGGGGCGGCGCCGGTGGCGGGTCGCGCCGCCGTAGAGAACGCAGTATCTGCGTTGATCGGCGCGCGCGGGCTGGCTCCCGGAGGCGACCGCCCCTCCGCCCGCCCTCCGCCCGCCCATCGCACGCCCATCGCCCGCGCATCGCCCGCGCATCGCCCCGGGCGCCGCGAGGGAAAGCGAGAGCCGCGGCCGCTCCTTTCGGCGCGAGAGGGCGCGCGGACGCTGTGGGAATTTCTCCAGACGCCCGACGCCTGACGTCATTCTATTTAAAGATTTCCTGATTTGGGGCTAGGAGCGGGGCCAGATCTGGGTCAGCTTCCCAACTACTGTTTGTCAATAAAAATAACATACACGGAAACTAGTATTCTCAGTAAGTAGATTTAATACCAAAATACATTTATTTTCATATCTTCATCCTTTTTCTTGTGCTTGTGTACCACGATGTTAGCGAATAAGTATTAAAGCCTAAATATTTACCTTAATGTTTTACCGAACGATTATAAAATAATGGTTTATATAATACGTAGAGTTACATGCATTTTTCTTTCAAGACAGTTTTAAGGTAGGAATATTTTTGGAGAATGTTCTACAGAAATTATCTTTCACAACACAGTTGTTTTGATCAACGTCTCAGAAGTATTTGTTTACTATGTTGTATTGAACCCGTATATTGTGAGGTTTAACTATTAATCCCAAATTATATGTTGATAATTACCTAACTTTAACAGTAAATGTGTATAACATCTGAAGTATAACTTACGAGTCAACTAATTTCATAATATTTTGTGTGTCGAGTGCTTCTGTTGACTGAAAATGATAAGGCGAATGGGTCTAAAGGGAACATCACTCTATCTCCGTTTGGATCAATGCATTATGCTCTTAACGTCCCACGATAAAGTGACCTGCGTCAGTTGCCATCTCTCTGGGAAAAGCGTAACAAGACACCTGCTCATCGATCAACCCCATTGACTGTAAAACCGCTAGTGTGCGCGGCTATCTCGAGGTCTAACGGACGGATGGGTTGGAACGGGTGAAACTGGTTAGAACGGACTTTTCCAAACGTACTGTAAACACCGTTATTTAATTCGAAAGAAATACTATAGTAATTGTTTTTGCTATTGGTACACTCATGACTAGCTGAAACAACCTTTGTAATTAATATTATCATTTTATTCGGTCTTTATTATTGTTGACCTCTTTGACTTTGAAGTGCAAGTCTTCAGTAAAATCTATTGCTAGCTCAACCGGAAAACTGGGAAGCTACTATACTACAACTATACTGATAAACAGAGGCAAAACCTCAGCGAAATAACTTGCTTTTTCTACAGATTGAGAAAACAACTCAAAGGTCTTGAAGTTTATGACTAATGGACAACTGTTATTTGCAACAGACTCGTGCAGGAGCAAATGCCCTTCCGGCCGTTTAATAAATTGAGTATACGTTTCCTTTGTATTTTATGTTTCTTCGATTAACTATTAATGTTGTATAAAAATAATTGAATTAAAGTGAATTTATTTATGTATATTAACAAACAAAAGATAATTTGCAATATCCTTAAAAATCATCAGTGCAATTAAAGATAATTTGCAATATCCTTAAGAAATTATCAGTGCCGAAAGGGGAGGCATTCACATCCCAACTTACCACTGAGGAGCAGCGCAACCCGTCCATTCGGCATCATGAACGCACTCCCGCACACCTACCCCAAATCATGCCCTCCTACACGTTACAAAGTTCGTGATATTTGTCCGTTACAACCCGTCTCCGTGCCGGCTCTTCATCACCATGCCCGTCTACAAATTATCATTGCTAGTTCCTTGACCCTATGCTTGTTCACTGGAACCATGTCGACTTGCCACCGTGCCCATTCATCACCGTATCTATCATCACTATTCCAGCCTATCATCATCATGCCGACTCGTTACCACGCTAACAGAACGTCACCAATCCAACTGAACATCACCACGCCAACTGATCGTCACCACGCCAACTGATCGTCACCACGTCAACTGATCGTCACCACGCCAATTGAACGTCACCACGCCAACTGATCGTCACCATGGCAACCCATCGTTACCATGCCAAACCATCGTCACATGTCACTCATCGTCCTAGTGTCAACTCATCGTCACCATGTCAACCCATCGTCACCGCTGCTAATCCATCGTCATTCACTATGCCTGGTCGTCGTTACCATTGATGCCGTCGCCACCATTTAGCTCGTCGCGCCCTCGCCCGCCCGCGTGCCCACTGAGACGTGTCTGCCGCGCCTGCTGCTGCCGCTGCTGCTCGCTCGCTGTGGCGCGCACGAGCGCATCTCCGGCGGCGCCCACGGCCGCGAGGCTGATCTCCGTTTCGAGTGCCGCGGCTACCCGCCCACTCGAGGGACAGGCAGAGGTCGGGGGTCCATTACCCTAAGCCACCGAACGCCCTACGGAGTAGAGGCTGCCGCCGCCGAAGTGGCGATGACGGTGTTTGAGACTTCTAAGCTGTCCGGAAGATGCTGTGGCAAAAATCGCTTCCAACGTTTCCGCCAAGAGGAACCCTTTAGGTTTTACTTAACAGTGTAGATAACATGATGAAAAATCATTCATTTACTTTTGTACCATTAAATGGTATGTCCTGTTTTGCATCTCAATTCGGTAACGTTGTGAAGTAAGACTTCCAAATATTCGCCGTAAAGTGTTAAAAGATGTCTCATGCCCTTAGTGCTTGACTGTGACAGCCAAGATATAAAATGGAAATTAAGTTGGGAAGTAGATATGTTGGTGCAGAGAATTATTTACATCTTTTTATGGCACCCATACGTAGCAGGAAACAAAAAAACTCAACAAATATTGAAATGAATGATAATATTATTCACAAAGAAGTGTCGAATGGATCAACATATTGAGAAGGGGCTTGATTAAATAGTTAATAATTCGGATTAGTTCACAACTGAATGAACTGGCGTCAAGGATTTATATACATATTTTACTTTTTTGAACGAAACCAATAAATTCATGGGAAACCAAACGATTTGTTTAGTTTGCTCCAACTCCCTAATTACATTGTCTCTTCCACGTCTATCCGTTGCTGCATGGCTCCCTCGCTTGCCGCCTGAGCGGTGCTGGCTTACTCATGAGCTCGGGAGGTTTATGTAGAAGTAAAACGACGGCCAGCGAAGTTGCGCCTCGGCCGGGAATCGAGCCGGGAGCGCTTGGGCGACGGCACGAAGCGGCGGCGGCGGCGGGCGCGCGATGTAACAGGTGGTCAATAGCACGCGCGCTCTTTCTCTCCGCGCCCGCGCCGCCGACACCCCCCGTCTCTCTCTCCCTCGATCTCGTAGCTGCCGCTTCCTGCTCCCTGATCAGCCTCTCCCTCTTCACTCACCGCGCTCCGCGTGCGTTTCCTGCCAGTTTCGTTTCGCTGTTTCCATTTTCGCTTTTTAGGAAAGTAATTAACTTTTAATTCGAATTTCAAAAGTAACTTAAAATTTCATTGTTAAAAATTAGAATTCATTAATATTTTTTTTTAATTTTATTTAAATTGGTTTGTTTTATTTTTTACTTAAAAAACAACTATTTATTCGAATTAATTTGTCATTGCTTGGGAGATTTTTAGAATGCGATTTAAATTTAAAAGTCATTTAAATTACTAATGAATTCTTAACTTTTTTTTAAATACGTATTTCATGTAGTACCAGCTTATCGTCTAAGCGTACATTGTCATTTTAATGAGTCCCCTTTGCATTATTTGATTAGTTAAATGTATTATCGCACTGGTAATTATCTATTCATTCGCAGACAGCGAGAGCCGTGTACAGTGTCATCTCATTATGAACTATTAATTCTGCATCCACGATCGATTTGATCCAGCATTGAATTTAAGAACGCATCTTGAACTATTTTTATTCCCAATATCAAAAGTCCCTGCATTACTGCTCAACTCAAAAACTACTCTATCATGAAAACAAGATTCCTTTGATTTCTTATATTTTAAAATTTAAACTTCATGTACACTCCTGATGATCTTAAGAACACAATATGGCTTTTGGAACGCGGAATTTTAAATGAATGAGAAAATTATATAAATCAACTCTCATTTCCTTGATCATATTGCGTATATTTTCATTCACACCTAAAATATTGGTTGGAATACCGAAAGTACCGCTTGTGACACGTTTCTTCGTATTCCGTACCTTTGCCATGGCAACAGTTGCCGGCAGTTGTTTTGTTTTACGAAATCTCATCGTCCATTTCCTCCATCGTCACCGTACCCACCTCCACCTGTGCCTGCCACCGTCGGCGTCGCCACCGTCGTCGTAACTCGTGGCGCAGCTCCACCTGTTGTTCATTTCGTAATTATTCAGCGCCGCGCGAAAGAATTGTGTTTCTCCATTTGATCTCGTAGTCCCCGTTTCGCGTCCGTTCCGCTGACGCCATATTTTTCCCTCGCGTCCCCTCCCCTCGCCTACTACTCGAGCAGAGAAAACGATGTGGAAACGGTGAGTCAATGATACTGGATTGGAGATTGTGAAAAATGCGTGTGACTGATGATCCTCGATTACCCACATAGTATGGCGGACAATGGGATGTCCCGTTAATGTTGCGAAATTGTATCCTTTCAGAATAGTTCTAAATATACTACTGATTTGTACATAAATTTGTTCATTGTAAGGAGTGATTGAGTGATTTCTATAAGAACCGTAGTTTAAAAAAGGTTTTTAACGCTTGATAGAGCGTTCAACGTTCTTTAGCAAACGATTTACCGTATACTATTTTCCAAAATGCTCAATATTAACGTATTATGTAGTAAATATTAAATCGTGTGTTATGCTATAAAAGAAAGGTAAATATGGTGAACATTTCTGGATTTACTAGGCAATTCATATAATTCAATATCATTATATCAGCCTAGGCGTACTTCATTTTCTTCCACTTCCAGTTTACAACTTCAATAACTAATTGACCTGCCACAGTACAAACTATCTCGCTTTATTTGTGACATAGCAATTTTCGACAATTTTGTGTGATCAACGAAAATCAAACAAGCGCTATTTTTATTAGCGTACTTTACTCTCCCTGAGAACAAACATTAAAGAAATTTGGATTCATCTTTTACCCACATAGTATGGCGGACAATGGGATGTCCCGTTATTGTTGCGAAATTGTATCTTAAATTCATATAATTCAATATCATTATATCAGCCTAGGCGTACTTCATTTTCTTCCACTTCCAGTTTACAACTTCAATAACTAATTGACCTGCCACAGTACAAACTATCTCGCTTTATTTGTGACATAGCAATTTTCGACAATTTTGTGTGATCAACGAAAATCAAACAAGCGCTATTTTTATTAGCGTACTTTACTCTCCCTGAGAACAAAAATTAAAGAAATTTGGATTCATCTTTTACAAACATTTAAAATGTTCTTCGAGACGTTATGTAAAGAATCCCTGAAATCAAAATATCCGTTTCAATACCACGTAGCTGTGGCAGGAGCCTGACTGTTTGAAGAATATCAATATTGGTGGAAATTCTGCCTTCACATTAGCTGCTAAAGTTGGTCCTAGGCAGTTTACCTTATACCAATTTTTCGTTGTCAAGGGCCTACAAAAAGTGGATTCTGAGGAATTTTTTTACTAAATAAAGGAACAAGATTAAATGCTTGTTCTGAAGAAGGGACCCCGAAAACAAGTCTTTCAATCGAAAAATCGCATTTTTCTGCAGCATTACAATAATTTATTCATACTACATAAGTAATACGCGAGTAAATAAATTATTTCATTATAGTGAAAAACTGAGGTAAATCTGGAGTAGCGTTCCCTAGTGGCGCATTCTTCGATCTCTCCAAGAGAAATTAACGAAGGAAGTGACGCGAGCAGAAAGGGAGCAAGAAACGAGGCGAGATCGAAATAGAACACGGATGAACACGCGATCTGCAAGGTCAACCCAACTACTGCTACTGCAACTCGGTAGACAGACAACGGCCTGGGGAGCGTGAGCGGGCGAGGAGACGGCGTACTAGGACGCCGACACTGCCAGAGCAGCTCTGAACTTGCGCTGTGGAGGGGGAGCGAGAGGGTGACGAGCAAGCATGGCAGCTGCGACGGGACGGCAGAGGAGGGGAGGTGATGGAGGTGCCAACATGAGACGATGTCGGGGAGTAGGGTGCAGGGCGCAGAGAATGGAGCGCGGAGCGCGGGCCACGGATTGCTGGGCCTTCGCTGTTGCGTGGAGGGGTGAGAGGGAGGATGTAGGAGGGGAGGCGCGGGGTGCGTGGCGCGGAGGGAGGAGCGGGGATCGCGGGGCGTGGCTGCTGCGACAGGAGGGAAGAGGAGGGGGCGAGGTCGGAGGCCAACGAGAGACGGCGCGGAGCCAGGGGGCGGGGCGCGTCGCGAGAGACGATGTTAAAGTGGGAGCTTCTAAAAACAAATGCAGCCTCTTCCGCGAAGTTGACTCCGGCCATTACTTTAAAGCTTTTATCTGCGTTTCGCAAAACGCGCCGCGATGGATGTGAGCTCACGTTCCATATTCGCGCCGCTCGATCATGTCTCCGAGGAAATGATCTCGACTCTCTCACTTTCCTCCCCCTCCGTCTTCCTCTTCGCTTTCGTCGTCGCCGCGCTCTCTGTCTTGGTCTTGCTCGCCGCCGAGACTCCCTCGCGATTTCGTTTATCCCCGCCTCTCGTGCTTTCGTCGCCGCCGTCGCGTCGCCGTTCCTCTTGTCTCTCTGTGTCTTGCGGATGCTTCTCTCTCTCTCTCTCTCTCTCTCTCTCTCTCTCTCTCTCTCTCTCTGACCCCGCCACTGCGCCACCCCCGCTGCCGCCCTGACACCTGCTCCCGCCGCGCCGCGCCTGGCCTCGCCTCGTCCCACTCTCCTCGCAGCGTCGCGAGCGCGCGCGCTTTCACGGGCGCCCCAATCCATCATCAAGGGAGCCTGCGCTGTCACCCGCCCCTTCCCTCTGCCGGCCCTGCGATACACTTGGGCCGGGCGTGGACCCGCCGCCTCCCCCCGCCTGCCCCGCTTTTCGCCAACGGAGCTGGAATGGAAGAGAGGGGGATACTTCGATACCGAATGCCAATCCAAATAAAATGCAGAGCTTTCCTCTTTCTTAACCGACGGAGACTGCGCTCATATCAAATGAAATGCCATGTTATCGCCGTAGGATTGTCTCCTCATGTTTACCCTTCCCCTTTGGTTTTCTAGAAATGTGATTTGTTAATCTCTTATAAGAATATTGTCTCATAATATTGACAGATTATATCAGTCTACCATCTTTCTTCTAAGTAATCATTGTAAACAAATTGTACATTTGAAATGTTGTCGTAATGCTTGATGCCACTTTCGTAATTTTGCAATTCTTTCCAACGGAAGAGCGTTTACACGGACATCCAAAAACAATAAGATCAATTGTTTCCTCATTCTTCGCCTCATCTTAAAAAAATATTCATTACTCCTACAGGTGAATTTCTATTTGAACATTTGCTTAGAACAAATCACGCTTCAAGTCTTTTTCTAGTTTATCTCACCATAACTAGAAAAATGATCTGTGCCAATTCGTGGTTGGTTTTCTAGATTTTTCTACTTCAATAAAGTCTTTATTCTGTTGGAATGTACATATTGTTTCTCTCTAACCTCACGCTTTAAAACTAAGCAATTTAAATTTTAAACCAGACTTACTTGTAAGACCCGATATTATTTCTTTACTATGTGCAGTACCTACCTTTAGGAACGTTGCAACATATATATTTGACGAAAGGAACATTGTATTAGCGATTTCAAATCAAACATTGTAAAGTTTGCACACAACAAATATAGATTTTGAATCATCCCGATTGGAAATGATTTATACCCACATTACATCACCCGCGATAACCCCCTCATGATATAACTGTAGAAACAGCGCGATAACAGAGCCCGCTGCTCATCCCTGGGTAACTCCTGCAACATCCGCAGCCGAGTTAGCTCAGAGCCAGCGTTTCCATGTCCCTGAAGCTATTCCCACCCATGGGTCGTCCTGATAGGTTCGTGTCCCGACCGATAGGTCGTAGGGTTCGTGTCCCGACAGTGGCGGAATTTATCGCTATCTAGATAGAGAGGTAAAACTCAGTAGCCTTCTAGAGAGTAGAATTCAACAGTCGCAGAAGCAGTACCGTAACAAACGGCCTTTTCTTTCGTCTCGCCTCCCCTCACTCACATACACTTACCCTTACGTGCACTACGCCACCACACACGTCGGGGAGCTTGTCTTCGCCGGGGCGGTGCCTCGCTGGGGGAGATATCTGAAGAGGGAAAACCCCGCAAGCCGAAGTGTTGATTCCAGCAATGAGGAACACCGCCACCTCCCAGATTATAAGGCATGCACTACACGTATGAACTAATGCCAACAACAATCGTCGGTTGTTGAAACAAATCAACGAGTGCGCGACGTGATGTTTGGGCGCTGCTCGCGCGCGGAACTAGACCCTGCGAATGGCACGTGCCCGCCCGGGCAATCGCTGGTGTGGTATTCGTCGCAACGCGTGCCCTGCCTCCCCCCTAGTGCACGCACGCACGCACGCGCGTGCCGCCGCACGTGCGGTGCACAAACAGCGCCAGCGTCACCTGCCGCGCGTCGACGCCCGGCACCAACGGGTCCCCGCCGCGGCCGCCGCCTATCGAGCCCGCTTAATCCACTTCAGATAAAAGGTGGTTGCCCGGGGCGGTCTACGTCGCTCGAGGCCACCATCGAGGCGCCGGCCAAGCGACAGATTGACGATTTGGCGTTTTCAGATGCGTCAACTTATATGGTTATAAGTCCCGTAAGTGCGTGCGTGTTATATCCCTGAAGGTGATAATGTTTATTCTTCATTAGAACGTGAGATCTGGCGCTGAAATGCGCGTTGGCTTGCGGGTGTTACTGTGCTTCGGCGGTTCACAGACGAAACTTGGGGCCCGACTTCCCAAGCCGTTGTTCTCGTGAATACAGAATGTTTCAGAATACTTGTTACGAACTTATAGTGAATGCCGGAGGGTTGAAATTGATTTTATTTTTCAATGAATATGTGGTGAGAAATTTCTTGTAAAGATGTAACATATGAGGCAGTTCCGTATTAATGGTAGGTAACGTATCACGTAGTGGTGCTCGGCAAAAAGTTTGTCTAGCGCCAATGCATGATTAGTCGACTGAAGTCAGGGGCAAACGTCGATTGTGGCGTAATTATGACATTTCTCACTGGATAAACTTCTCCACCCCACCTCCCCGTACAACCTCTAGAAATGTATATAATTTATTCTCAGATGCGCTGTAGTTTCACCGCTGTGGCCCTTCGCTCACTTCTGTTCTTTTTGTTATTATGTAATGTATTCTCTCTTGCATAGACTCTTCACCGCCTCACATCTGTCCGAGCATCGTTCCAACATCATCATCTCGTCATCTCAACACCCCATAACTGCCGCCCTTCTCTCACCGCTTCTCCTCCAGTGTATTACTTCTTGATACCTCTCATTATCACTCTTTGTAATTCTTACCCACTCAGTACTGAGTTACCAGATTGTCACGTTCCATTACCAAAAAATCTTCATAAGTCCACATGAACCTCGGACTTCATCCCGTGACGTTTTCGAGTTACTTAAAATGGCCTCTGCGCCGCCACCATCACGTCAACGTGTCATCTCCTGATTGCCACATCACACAACGTACGCGTTCGTCGCCGATAAACATGGTAAACAAGTCCCAGACACCGAGTCCTCGGGAATATCTCGCGCCGGGAATGTTATTAACGGGAATCGGCGCCGTGTACCTGCGCATGTTGCAATTTATAACTCAGCCAACCAGCGCAGCGGAGCCGCTCGTCTCTAAGAGAACAAGTTTCTCTCCTGCGCTGCTTTTTTGTTTGTTTGCTAGGAATAGCACGGGCGGGAAGGAGGGTAATATTTCTCCGGTCGGTTCTCAAGTCCTTTATTAGAAATCGGGGACAGGTGCGGGGATGAAAGCAGCCCCTGGAGGAGGAGACGCGCAGCGCGGGGAGCCGGGTCGAGTTGCAAATTTCCACAGGGCCCGCAGGGAAGGGCGGAGCTCAGGTAAGGGCGTAGGTGTGGGCGGGGCAAGGAAACGGAGGCGGCTGCAACGTTATCGGCAGGGGGCGTAATGAAATCCCAGGCGGAGCGCTAGAAGCTTGTTAGTCACCCGGTACGTGTTTGTAGCATCGCAGGACGTGAGCGGATTACGTTGTTGCGTCTTAATTAACGCAAACATGTCTTCCGCACCCACATCTCCTCCCCCTCTCGCGCGTGGGCAGGTGCGCGACAGGCGGGGGCGCGTCTCAAAATAAGCCTTTGACTCGGGCGGATCCGCCGGGCTGCGCGGCGGTCGCGCGGCAAGCCGCCGCTGATGGCGGGCGCCGCTGAGACGACGCGACGAAACGCGACGCGAAGCGGAGGATAAGGCGCCTCCGGAGCGCGCGCCCGCGTCGCTCTCGCCCTCGCCCTCGCCCTCGCCCTCGCCCTCGCCCTCGCCCTCGCGCTGATTGTGCGCGGCGCGCCAGATCGGAAGAAACTTGCCGGAGGCGATCGACAATCGAGCGTCGCCTGAATTACGAAGGTGACATCAAAAATCGTCCAGGTGGTACTGCGTTGAGAATGTTCTTACAAAATCTTCATCAGGTTTGAAACAAAATCAAATTCTGTCAAGTATAAGAGAATATTATGTGAGGATTATAAGCATTACATTAATATTTCGCAATCATATTTCATGTACTTTTTTAAACATCAGAGGCACACTCTTAAAGAAAAATTGTTTCTGTATTTTCTTTCGGGAACCTTGATGGATTCCTTTATTAAGTTAAAAACAATGAGAATTTTATCTCACTTATGTTCAATTTACTCTTGTGGTTTACTCTCCCCATTCCCACATATCCCTTCTACTTTCTATATGTATCACTCCGAAAATAATTCCCGTTCCCTATTTCAAGTATTTACCCGCTATCTCTATCATACTTCCACTTCGTTAGTCTTTACATTAATCTTTAATCACAACCTGCACCTTCCTGTGACTGTATCATTCCGTAATTTCCGACCCCTAGGTGTGTTTGACTCTAACACCACAAGTTCTAATTTATATGTACCTTTACCGAAGTCATCATCCCCGCCACGTCGATTTCTCTGATCACTTCCGCTCCTCCAGTCATCACCGCGGTGCTCCCAGGCCCCGTCAGCGCCTTCAACCGCAGCTACTCTGAGCATCTCTGGCGCCGCACGCCCCGCTTTACTCCACTCCTTCCCCCCTCCTCCCTCCCCCCGCTCTTGCTTCCGCACACGGCGCGGCGGCGCCTGCTCCGTATACACCAGCTGTTCCTTCAAATGAAGTGAGAAATCAAGTTACCGCTGATATGACTGACGCCGCTCCTACAGGCGGTTTCCGCTGCAGAGTTGCTTCGTTAGTTACAGTGGCGGCACCACCACTCCCCATCACCACAGTCACCCCCATCCCCGCCTCAACTAGCGCTTCTGTCACCGCTTTCACCGAGCGTCTGTGCCCATCCCGAACGCCGCCTCTGCCATCGCCTCTTCTACCGCTCGTCTTGTTTCCCATCGACGCCACAGCTACCCTACCTCCCTTGTCCCATCGGTACTGGCGGGGGCCACATCTCCATCACTACTCCTTTGGCAGCCCTATCGTCGCCCTCGCAGATGCAGTGACTTTCTCCTATCGATTCTCGACCGCGCGGCGCGGCGCGGCGCTCGACTTGGTCTCCGCCCCTCTACGTCTCGCCGTCTCCGTGCCCTATCTCACGCAGTTAATCGCTTTACGTCGCTCGTATTATTTTCATTAGGACGCGGCGGCCAAGGAAAAGCGGAGTCCGACGGCGGCGTCGCGTCGACTGGCGGCGGGCGCGAAGCGAAAGGCGCGCGGACCGCGATGGATCGATCTTGCACTCGAACGAACGTGCACGCGAGTCGATAGCGCAGCGGGCGGCCGCAAACAGTGCGAGCGGGGAGGCGGGGCCGGAGTTGTGCAAAGAGGTAGATACCCCAAAGCGACCCTCCGCTTCGAGGTCATATCGTAAAACGGCATTCATTTCCCTAATTTTTCTTTCTTTCTTTTTTTTTCGGCGGAAACGTTGCAGAGTTGGAAGGGGGCGTGCGCGGAGTAATCCAAAATTCCAGAGAGTGGACCCATAACTTGGCTAAATCTTAACGTCGCTCTCGTGGGGACCGTTGGTGTAATTTTTTACGGTTATGCGCGCCCGCCTCCCTCCTCCCCCCTCTGTTGCGGTGCGTAGGGGGTGCGCGAGCGAACGCGTGGAGGAAGAGGAGAAGGAGGAGGAGGGAGAGGGGGAAGATGAGGAAGGGAGGGGTGATGACCGGCTATTGTAGAGCGGGAGGGTGAGTTGGCGTAATGGTACCTTTGAGTTTGGTAGTGAATGGTGGTAGGAGCTGAAGTGCAAACGGAACTGGCGACTGTGTGGTCTACGAAAAGCAAGAGCATCTGTGACAGTGTCTCAGAATTTGATGTTGGCAATGTAGTAGGTATTGTTCCAAGAAGCGGATGCAATAGGAAGAGCAGGTTTGTGAGCCAGTATTTGATTAGAAGGAGAATTCGTGGTAGAAAAGTTATCAATTTTCTCTTATAATACAGCACAATGTAAGAGGCTCTTTCAGGGGTGTCGGCGATCGTAATGTTATTAGAGCAGGGGAGGGGAAACGGGTAGACCAACGTGCGGGAGGGTGGGAGAACGTAAAGACGGATGATTTGATAAGTAAGCGAGAGGACGGTCAGAAGGAGAGCTGGCAAATCTAAATAGCCAAAGGTGAGCCGGAATTCGCAAGAAGACCACAACTGAGCAGTCGGGGAGGTTAGGGTGAGCTTGGGAGCCTCCCAATGGGTGTCTGCGGAGGCAGTAAGCACCGGAGAGTGGGGAACAGCCTCCGAGTCGAGAGGTGGGAGGAAGCGGGCGGGAGGGTAGAGGCGCGTGCGGAGCCGCGAGTGGGGAGAGCTCGGGCGTGCAGGCGCGGCGTGGCACGGCGGGAGGAGCAAGTGAGTGGCTACGCGGGCGGGCGGCGACACGAGGCGGCGCGGGGGCCGGGCCGTGTCGTTACGCCGGCAATTTGCAGTCAGGGTCACGCTCGGCGCATGAATGGACGGCAATAGGAAAATACAGCCGGTAGTAACCTTGTTCGGGGCGGGCATTGTCCGCAGTTAGGCGCGACCCGCCCCTCTTGGCCCGGTTCGCAGTGTCATCGCTCGGAGGAGAGGAGAGGGCGGGGTCGCTAGGGGCGCCACAATCGCTGCCTTTATGCGCCCCGTGAACCGAAACGGCGCCCGCCGCCTCGTGCTCCCCCGCCCCCTCCCCCACCGCCTCCTCCTCCAGGGCTGAAGCAGCTCCGCCGCCGCGCCGCGCCGCTCCGCTCTGCGTCGCGTGGTCCGCGTGGCGCAGCGCGCAGGGCCCTGTTACCACTTACGGCTCCTCCCGCGCCCAAGACTTCGCGTCTGTGCTCGCGTGTAATTGAGGCGCTCCGGTCATTCCCACGCCCGCTCGTTGCGCTCGTTCGCTCTCACACGCGCCGCCATTCAATTTCCTACTTACCGCGTAAGCATCGCCGACAACCGTTTAATCGTGTGTTCCCTTAACTTTAGTTTTACATTCATTACTTATTCCAGTTTTTGCACCTCCTTCGAGGTTTTCAGTCCGCTTTCTGTATTCGTCTGTGTAATGTGTTCACTGTTTTCGTGATACCGTTTGCTCAATAGCTTTGTAGTAGATGAAAATATGTTCCTAGAATATTTATTTCTCTCTCTGTTTTGAGAACTAGTATGGAATTCTCAGTAGGAGATAAAAGTTTCGAATTTAGTCAGTGCCACTTTTTAAGTGATCACCAGGTTATTGATTAATTGATAAAATTCGAAGAAAACAATGTATTTAATCAGGTGCCACGGTGACCTGGTCCCCGAGATTTGTCTATCCCCGAGAATGCTTAATTACACAAGAATCTATGTGTATTCTTACCCTTTTTCGTACCTTCACGGGTACGAGTAATTGTTGGAGCTGGGGCGCGGCTTAATCCTGCGAGCGCGGTCCGCTGCCGCCGCTGAGCTTCCGGGCGACGACGGTGCTGCCGCAGCGGCGCGGCGGCCGCAATAAGAAGGCGGAATGCGCCGCTCCCCCCCTTCCCCCCCCCCCCGTCAAGCGGACCACCCATGTGCCATGACGATGGCCACTCACGCGCGACATCTCTAGTGCAGATAGGCTGTTAGTTTTTCGATGTTCATATTTGCCATGACATTATCCTGGATTGAGATCTCTTAGACTGGAGTTTTAAATTGCGAGGATGATCAATGCTTATTCAGTACTTGATAATTATAGCTTAAATCAGGATTAGAGATTGCTGGATGGGAGGAAGAAAAGGGAAACACCACCAGAATACCTTCAGCAATCAGCTTTGTTCAAAATGTTCCCACGAAATGACTTGAATTTGTATCTCGATAGTGTCGCCTCTGCTCACTACTCTTCGCTGATATTCTTACAAGGTCCCCGTGAAGTTTCATAATTTACGCTTTTCTGTGCCCCATTGCATTTCTTCAACTCGTTTTCCAGATCTCATGACGTACTATAGTCGATTTTCTTCCGTTCAGCACCTTGCCGCGCTTCACGGAACGACGAACTGGCCTCGTCTGGGCATCCCCACTGAGCCGCCCGCCAGCCTCAAGTTCCTTCGGGGCGGCCGATACCACCCCACCGCCACTGCCAGCTCCAACTCAAACAGCACCCCCCACCACCACTCCATCTCCACCACCTCCTCCTCCTCCTTCATCTCCTTCTCCGTCTCCTCCTCCTCCTTTATCTCCTTCTCCTCCGTCTCCTCGTTCTCCTTATTCTCCTCCTTCACCTCATTCTCCTCCTTTTTCTCCCCCCCTCCGTTTCCTCGTTCTCGTCGTTTTCCTCGTTCTCCTCGTTCTCCTCCGTCTCATCCTTCTCCTCCGTCTCCTCCTTCTCCTCCACCTCGACTCTTCCGCCGCTCTCACCACCCCCACCACTGCGGATGCTGGCTTCGCGCTGCGCGTCCGTTCCAGTTCGCTGCCCGTCGCGGGCTCCGCCTGCGCCCTGTGCGAACGCGGCTGGCGGAGGGCGCGCCTTGGAAAGGGAAGTGATTGAATTTGGAGTTGTAGCCTGGCGCACGCCGCGCCGCGCCGCGCCGCGCCGCGCTGCCGTATATTTCAATACGCAGCTTAATGGACGCGCGGCGCGAGGGGCAGGCGCGCGGGGCTAAATTGAGTTTAATGTAAACTGCAGAGTGCAGAGGCTCGATGCAGCCGCACTTTGCGTGGGCGCCGCCCGCCGCGGTGGCAGGGACGGCGGCTGATAGGGGCAGCGGTGGCGACGGCGGTGACGAGCAGGGATAAGCGGTGGAAGGAAGAGATAGCGAGGGCAATGGCGCAGCGCACGCGAGGCGGGCAGCCTCCGGCTTCTGCTTCCTGGAAATGGGAGGCAAATAGTTGTTGCCCGAGTCATCAAAGGCGCAGCTTGCCCGTTTTTAAAACTGGCTTTGTTTTGCTGATACAAGCACGACTATCAGTAGCACGCTGGAACGACATTGATATTGTTACTGCTGTTCTCTGTAAGTTTTTTTTGTGGAAATGAAACATATTTGTGGAACGCAAATATGTGTGTTTTCTCATCGCATAAGTATATTTCTGGTCTGACGGAAATTGAAGTAATGAGGTCGAATTATTTTAAAGTAGTATAGTTGTGTATCCGTGTCTTCTGCGTATATGCATTTTTTTTAAAGACAGGGTCCAATTATTTTAATTCATTTAGTTGTTTGAGGTTAGTTGACTTTTTAAGTCTTGCTAATCATTTCACGAAACTGAATTCAGTCTTTACAAATACACATTTATTGGTTGGTATTTATTTAACGGAGAAAATCAATTAAAAAAGTGTGTGACATACTATGAGAAAAGTTCAATCTGTGCACTGATTTCTGGAGTTCCAAGATCCCCACACAAACTCACATATTTCGTTGTATTAATTAACAATGCTGGTAAAAAGGACCGTTACGTGAAAGTTAGTAACAAGCAAGAGTAATGAAATCACGTTTGGTTCTTGGTATACAAAGTAATTTGTTGTGTATACAAGAAAACTCGAAGTGGAGTACAGGAAGAAGTTCATAAAAAATTGTTCGTATAAAGTTACCAATCAATATGATGGGGTCTATACTATTACACTAGTGACAAAAACTGCTAGTTTCGTTCTGAAGTTGGAGAGAGGAGAGGAAAGCTGAGGGGAGGAGGAGGTGGCTCTTTAGAGGAGAACCACGAGGAGGTATGTGCGTCGAATCCTCTGGAAGGGGCTATAATTCATTCCGCATGCGTCTACGCACCGCCACAAAAACAAAGGGCAGCCATGTTTGGGGAGCATTATTGATTTACGACCGCCTATTTTCCTGTCCATTAGACGCAGCGCAAATATTGAATTTGATTACAGGTTCGCGCGAGCGTGAGCGCGCGTAAGAAGTTTTCGATGGTAAAACATTTTGCGACAGCCGCACTTTCTTACGTTCACGTTCGGGAAGATAACAGGCTTGGCGATGTCCAGCTATACGTGAAATTATATTGAAGTTGATTCATTTATCACGTCAACCTTTAAACACAACTATTATTCTTACTTTCTTTCTTTTCTCCCAAAATTGCCTCTTAAGTCTACTATAATTTGGTATAATATGGTATTATTTACAATGGCCTTTTGTGTTGCATTTCCTCATTCCCAAAACCATCTAACATGTGGTGATATGATTTTCTTTTCTATTGGTTGTTGATGACATTATTGTTGTAAGGAACGCGTTTTTGAAGTTACTATTGAAGATGCATAGGGAGGAGTCACTAATAGCATCAACTGTCGCCGATAACGAATGCATGACGACACCGCGTTCAACAATGAAAAAGAATGAGCTGGCTGTGGGACTGCAGTTGATGGTTAAGGCGGTAGGATAACTGTCAATCAACATTTTAGCGCATGCATTGTGGAATTTCTTTACGTGACTCAGTTAGCATACGAAGCTTGATCTTGAGTGTGTGGCGCCAACTAGCGATGACGAAGGCTTCCGTCTCTCGCATAATTGCTCCTGGCGCCCATTCGGGGCTCCGTAACTCTCCATTAGCTGTCGACAATCGCAAGTGCTCTGCTGGCCCACGCCACCTGCTCTGCTGGCCGTACGCCCCGGGCGCTGCCTGCGTCACGTAATGGCCGACGGCCGGTAGAAGCCGGTTTTTGTGGTTGCACTAACCCCCCGTATTAGCACACAACCTCACGATGCAATTACTTGTTAAGTAATAACGTGAGCTTCTGTCTATTGTACCTCTTTCGACTCCTGGTCTAATAATGGAACAATTTTGTTTGTTTCTAGGTGAGTGGTGTTATAGATGGCAGCAGTTTTTTGTGGTTTGTGCTTGAAGATAAATGTCGTACTGATGGTGAGTTTTTATTCATAACTCAAAATAATTGTAACATTTTTCTGCAGAACAGTACGATGTTAGTTTTGCAAACAATTAGATGTAATTATAATCTTGAAAAATCATTTTCCACTCTCTCAAAGTACGTGTAAACACAGTTCGCGTCTTTTTTGTTGTAAAATGCAGTAAAATTGTTTCTTTTAATTCCACCTCGGTTTGTGCATGCAAAAAAATTCTCATTTTACGTAATACATGTATATTTTGCAATAAAATTAATTTGTGCCGAATTGCTACAGGACTAGTTAAAATGTTTCTTTAAATTTCATTTGTTTTGGAAATAATTTTACGAGGGATTTTCAATCTAATGTTTTCTTGAAATTTGTTAAAAAATAATTTTAACGTTTCAATTTTAAGGAACATTTAAAAAATCAAATACATGGAATATTGGATGATCGAAAAGTCAAAATAAAATGTTCATTTAACGCGGGAGTAAAATGAGGGTACGCCCTTATTATTAGAGTTTTACCTTTCCAATACCGTACGATAACGATGTTTTTTAAAGTAACATTGTGACACTCTGCAGAACCCCTTTTAAGGTGAAACATTGTAGTATTTTGGTCAAACACTATAGTCATCACCACACGTGGATAAGGTATTCGCTCAGTTAATCCTTCTGGCGGGACTTGGGTTCCAAACTCGGTGTTGTGCTGTGGGGAGTCGAAACCCTGCCCTCCCCTCTGCGGCCCGTTGTCTCCGGCCACTGGTCAATTAGAAGTTCAATTAGCGATGGTTAAGCCGGGCTACCCACTGCGTTCTTGTGTCCTCTCTTCTTTCATTCCTTTTTCTCTCCCTCTCTCTCCCTCTCTCTCTCCCTCTCTCCCCCTCACTCTCTCTTTCTCTCTCCCCCTCACTCTCTCTCTCTCTCGTCCTTTTTAACTCCCGTTCGCTTTCTTGCCTCTGCCGCTTCGCGCATCTCTACCGTCGCATTGGCGCTCGAGAATATTTTTTATTAATGCTTTCTGTTAAGTGTAAATTAGCAGCTCGCGAAACGTTCTTTTCTGTGTGCGTCGGTGCAACTGTGAAATTGGATTAGCGAGATGATTATAAAACGAATGTAATCCCGAGGAGAGAAAGAAAATTAAAGCTACACTGCGCGCAATAAACCCTGCGACTCTCTCGACATCAAAGGCTGAGCTACGAAGCGAGCAGGGCTGGCCATCTGGGCCTTCCGCAAGTGTGTGTGTTGGTGTGTGTGTGTGTGTGTGTGTGTGTGTTTCTGTGTCTGTGTGTGTGAGCGCGAGCGCAGCGGAGTTGTGCGCGAGAAGATGTGCAAATTTCCGTAATCCATTTGCAGTAGGTGAAGTTTCTCTGTTACGGAGTTACTCCTTGCGTTCGTCGGAAGTCTTCGTCTGTCCGTGTCCCACTTCCCGCTCGTGACGTCTGACTTGGATGGACTTGGACGGCCCTAAGTCCTTTAAGAGAGGGGAGTTCTGATTTGTGCCGTCGTCGACGGCGGCGGCGGCGTCGTCTGTGGGGACGGAGGCTACCGGTGTAGGTGGGAGGTTCGTCCTGTTTGCTGCGATGGATATCTCGGGCTCGAATGCTTGAAGGGAAAGAGTGGCCATGGAGAAATTGTGTTATGTGAAGTGCCATCTCTGGATCTCTTCGTATGAGACGGTTTAGACAGGATTTATGTTTTCAATATTGTGGGAAGTGAAACTCCGTAACACAAGTTATTGCTACGAATGTTGGAATACATTCAATTGTCATCTCATGAAGTGTGTTTTATTTGATTTGTATGCAGGAGTTAATACATTTAATATTATTTGTGTTACATATTATATTGTTGATAATATTTTCATTATTCTTATTTCATCCATATACATAAAAGCTATTTTTATGAGGTTCCCTAAACGTTCACCTGCTCGTTCGCAAAGTGAACATAAATAAAGATTACATGAATTCCTTAGGCTGTAGACTCGCCTGTGATTTGCATTGCGTATAAACTAAATAACATTAATGTTTCGAGATAAGGACTTCGTGAATTGCCAACTAGTTACAAGCAGGCCAAGTAAGTGAATGCACAAAATTATGTAATATAATCTAGTATAGAGAAATTTCAGTGGAGTCGCATTCGAGTGCAGTGCTGACTACAAATTAAGCTCGAATCTCATTCATGGAAATATACTTACCTTTGCATTAAACTCTGCGATGTAATGCTAAGGCTTTTAAAATACATATTTTACACCAGCGTTGGAATAGTTATAGTAATAACTATCTCCTCATCAAGATCAATAGCATATACTTTTCAATATGGAGCTTTAGATAATTAACAATTAACGTCTTGCAATCCAAATCATGTATCTTCGCATTTTAGCTTTTGGCACACTCGAAGCACTCTTATCTGTTCTACACACATTTAGTTTATAAGCAGACCGTTTCACTTATTGAATTGACCATAATTTGTCTACAGCTATTACATATCTTGATCTTTTAACTCTTTAAAAACCTGTATCATTTATTACTTTGATACACTTATGGTTTCTAAGTCGTTCGCTTTCACTTGTCACTGAGTGAATGTACGTGTGCTCGATCCATCATTTTAAAATAAGGTTTCACCTCGAGATATCTTTGTTTAAAGAAAGCGGAGGAGGAAAAAACGAATTTATGCAATCTTCCTGTCGAGCAAAACATTGAATATTTGTTCAGAATTCAATATTTGTGCAGTGGCTTAAGTTTTATTGTACGTCGTCTTTTATTTTTAAGTTACGTGCATTTAAACTGTTATTAAAGACTCCTCCAACCAGGTCCAGCTGAATACTAGGAAGGTTAAGCGGCTTGGAGCGAGTCAGAAGGAATGGCGCAGCGCGAACCTTAGGTCTTCGCAGCCATGACGAGCTCACAGCTGCCGCCGGAGCAGCACATTGCTGCGATGCAGTGGAGCGCGACTCTATTTATACATCGCCCATCGCCGCCGCCGCCGGTTCGGCGCGTCAGCGACGGCGGAGGCAGCGGCGCACGCGAGACGCTGACGAAGCGAAGGGGTTGCGGGCGGAGGCGGTGGCCACGCGACGCGCGGTCAGATCGCTCGCCTTCCGCCTCTGGACGGGTGTCTGTTCCGCCGACGACCATTGGAGTGCGAGCGAGACTGCGCATGCTCAGTAGTGCCATCATTGCATACAAGCGCTGATCAGAAAACATCGGGTAACCAAATGTGAGCCAGGGATTGTAATCGCCCGGAAATGTGACTGCGTTAGTAATTTGATTCATTGATTTTCTTGTGTGTTTTCTTACGCAAAATGTAAATATATTTTTTTGTATCGATTCTTTTGGAAAGCTACCTGAGATAGCACTGCTTCTGTCTCTGCAGCGATGACGCCTGCGAGGTCGTAGGTTTCGAGTCCTGACGGCGGAAGGATTTTCCACACTAGCTGAGATGCGCGGTCGAGTTCATCTCCTGTCTGGCTGCTCTGAACGGTAGTTTTCCGTGGTTTCTCGCGTCAACACCAGGCGAATGTCGAAGCAGTTATACCCTACCAAAAGAGCCACGGACCGCGCGATGTTTCCCTCCTCTTCCTCTTCGTATCCTCACCCCTTACTTACACACATTTACACTTACATCAACTACACTATCACACATGTCTGGGGATCAGTTCTAAATCGAAAGTTAGACTCGACTAGAACGGTAACCCGAGAAGGGAGAAACCTGAGGATGAAAATCCTCTGAAAGCCGATGTGTAAGTCGATTCCGAATTCCACCATCCGGGGAAGGAATCATCGCCACCTTCCGCCATAAAGAAAGTCACTACACTAACGGAGCTAATGACCATAGAAGCTGACGTCCCGGACACATCAATCAATCGATCACTCAATCGAAAACTGGGAAGTCGAGGTTTTTGAGACGATATTCAGTTTGGCCGTCTGCCTCCTCTGTGACGTCAGTCGAGTGCACACATTCCGCACGCGAACTCTGCCGCGATTCACATGCCGGGTGATCCACGAGAAATTTGTGGTGGAAAAGCGGTTCACGTGAAGTTGTTTTCCCGTCTCTTATGGCTATCAATTCATTTCTTCAGGAACATTCAAATCGTAATCACCAATCAATCGAATTCTTTCGTACACTCCAGGAAAGAAATAGACATAACGAACGGACATTATAATAAATATGTACATGCTGATCTGAAAAGTTGGGAGGTAATGGAACTGATTCATAGGGTGAAGAATTAATATGAAATCGATGCTCTGAAACTGATTTGTAAGACTGCGAATTGTACTGAAAATAAATTACTGGTGGAGATTATCGAGTGGTTGTGCGATATCAAAGGGTTGGAAATGTTGTGTATAACGAGTACTCAGTAGAAATACGCGGGTCACCGCCTAGCGATGTGTTCTACGAGTTCAGGATGAGTTCTTCAAATTCAGATTCTTCAAGATATTACGCAACCGCTTAACTAGATGAAACAAAATTTCAGAGATGTTTCCTGTTAATGTGCAACTATGAAAACCACCTGCCAAATTATGGAAAGAGGTTTCAATGGATGATCGATCGTGAGACGCAGGTAAATGCAACCGCGTGCTGCAGGATGGAGCCGCAGCGGGTTCCAGGTGCGTTCGCCGAGACGAGACGGGCGGAGCGCGCGCCGCCGGCGAGACGGCGTCGGCGGTTGCGCTGGAGCGGAACGGCGCGGCGGCGGGGGCGGGGGCGGGGTGGAGGTGGGGGCGCTCGCAACCACATGGCGCCCCGAAATAGCCGCCGCCGCCGCCTGCCGCCGCGGCGGCGGTGGGCGCTGCTGGCGCTGGGGGCTTCCGCCGCGGAAATAGCTCGGAGCGGGGGCGACGTTTGGGGTAGGGGGCGGGGCACATGTGTGACAGTCACAGCGGAGCGGGGTAGGTGTCTGTGCAACTCCGTTGGAAAGGGGTGCGGAGATTAACAGTGCTAGGATAGCGTCTTTCACTGTGGAAAAAAATATAGAAAATTCCCAACCTCTTAAGCGTAGTTTGAATGAACCTGTGTAATGGAAACATGGAAATATTACATTGAACGGATGTAATGAAAATCCTCTATTCTTCACCAAACTGATTACCTATTTGATTTGTGTTTCATTTACTGCGTATATGCAACATACAAGTATCTATTGGCACCAAACTAGTATTTTTGTAAAGGGCTGTAAGTAGATTTCGAATGGGAGGCGTTGATGTTCTATCCAGAGGAACAACTCAATCTCAATTCCATAATCCTCAGATGGTCTATGACCCATTCATTTAACCGTTTAATGGTTGCCCAGCGTCACACTGTTAACTGTGAAATCCACTTTGAAAGTGATACCTTCGTTGTATACATCCTGCAGGCGTGGGTGATGAAGCAGACTCTGCTGACGTGGCCGCGGAGTCTTTCAAGAAAAAAGCCGCGAGGCGGCGTGCGAGCCAAGTGATTGTGGTCTTCCAGTCTTGCGTGACGATACCTGGAAACGCGCCCGCAGACGGCCAGCTCTTTTGGATGAACACGCGTAGTCAATGGGCTTTTGCACTGGACCAGCTCTTTTGTGAAGAATAGGCTTGAATGTGCAGTTTCAAACAATGGCCTCCGAATGAAAAACATTCATGGCTAGCGTTTACATTAAGAAATGTTCTTTGATGTTACGGACCTATTGAAGACGTAATTTGTTGTTTCGTAATTCCTGGACTGTTCATTCAGATTCTTTACTCTCATGTAGATGTATATTATTTTAAGCTACAATAGAAACTTTCTCTTTACACTAAAGTACAATTAAGGTTCTGTATAAAAATTGCTTCTAAAAGTGTGCAGTATTTTATTTAATGTTCTAGTATATTTTCCGAAAATAATTTGCGTTTCATCACTTAGCACTTTTGCACTCAACAAACAAGTATCTTTCTTGTTAGATCAACTGAAATAGAAAATTCTGTTTTCTCCAAATTCATCATGGCTTTTCACTGTGTAAAATTCCTCAAAAATAGTATATAAGCGTTTACTTCTATTTTAAAATACCTTCCGTTCTATTCTCCCTCCATTTTGCCCTCCTCATTCTTCAATTTTTTCTCATCACTTTCAGCCATTTCGTCGTTCTACTGCTTTCGTCATCGTCTCTCCCATTCCCGACCCCGCTCTAACACTACCTTCATTAACGCCCTCCCCACGGTGGTGCCGCCGCCGCCGCCCAGCAGCCTTCGCCTCCCGCCGCGTGTGTGGCGAGCGTCTGACGCGCGCCCCTCCGCCGCCGCCACCGCAGCGCCGACAGATCGAGGCCCGCGCAGGGTGGCCCAGCCGAGGCCCCTGGGGAACGCCGGCCGTGGACGGCCGCTCGGGGGAGCTTCTGCTCTTCGTCTGCCCGCGCCGCGCCGCGCCGCGCCGCGCCGCGCCGCGCAACAATGAATCATCTATCTCGGCGGGACAGCGCACGGCGCGACGCCGGCCGAAGCCCAAGGATTAGGGCGCACAGAGAAACTGTTTGTGTGCGCTTCCTAGGGGAGGTCTTTGGTCCGGATTAATTTTATCTATTAGAGAGTTTGTCGAAAAGCCTCGAAATATTCTCAAATTCATGTGATTCTTTTTCACTTGCCCAGGAGTCTTATATCTTTTATCGTTTTGATTTTCCGTCCACACCTGGCTCATTCCCCGTGATTTCTAAAAGATTCCCAGAATACTGTGAATAGGCAGATGTGTTGCCATAACTCGTGAAGTATTACAGATCAAACGGACGATTACGGGAGAAGTAGCTTAGTCCATATTTGTGAAGTCTAACACATATCCTAGGCTATAAACTAGGATTACTTCAAAGGTGAATATTAGTTTAGTGAAACTTGACAAGAGCAGCATTATTCATAAATTGTATCTGATATTTCCGCAGTGAATGTAAGTAAATTTATAATTTATCTCACTAGATATGTTATTTTGCAAATAGGTAGCCTATTCGTATAAATACTATGTTTGGCAAAGGAAAGTGTGTTGATATTCAGGCATTTCTGGGCCACATGTGGCTTCAAAACTTCTATTTCTTTATTTCGACTGCTGGTGAAAACTCAAGTTAGTTATGCTACCTCGCTATTTACAATGCATGGTCTGCAATTACTGCCGCTTTTATTTCTCCCAGCAGCGACGGCCGAGCGAAATAAACGTTATAACGCTTGCACTCGGCTGCAACATTCATTGCTCGCGCGACAGCCTGACTCACTGCTAGACCCCGCGACTCGGCGGCCGGCTTTCTTGCGCGGCTCTTTCGTATGGCAACTCAATACACGTCCGCGAACCTGTTCTGAGATCTTCCTGCTGCGATTTGTATTGTAGTTTTTTGAGACAACGGGAAGTCTGAAAAACCGGTTTATAAGGCTCGATGAGTTTGCGTGTACGCACCTGGTCGATCAGAATTCAGACGGACACTCACTTTCTCATACTACGTCTGTCTGCCTTGGCTTGATTAATACTCCATTGAGAAAACAGGAACATTGTAATCACATTTCTTTTAACCGTTTCTCGTCGTGAGATGGCAATGAATTAGGTCGTAATGAAATATAATTCCTATTCAGCATTTTAAGTCAATTTCTCATTCGGTTTGCTAATTGACAGTACTTACTGATCTAAAGAAATTTGTATTTGATGTCGAAGCCTAGCGGTTAAAAAGTTTTCAGTCGTTCTTATCCATCGATGCTTTAATATTAAAAAAGTATTCGGAATATCTACTTGACCTACATATTTTAAACGTTACATAATCATTTACTTAAGCTGAATTGGCTGCCTCTGAATGAAATGCGTTCCTGTTATGCAATTTGCATGGCAATTGATTTGCATTCCTATTTTATTCTTACTCAAAAGGGAATTAAAGGACTAAATATTTATATCTAGTTCAATATTAGAATGCCCCACAGCTTGTATGCAAGTATTTTTTCCTTGTTAGAAAGCTTATTAATATATGTAATATTTCTGAACTGTCATAATGCCACATTAAGGGACAAAATGTACAGAACTTTAATTGTGAATTAATGTAGTACCCGCTCCTCAAAAGGAAGTGACATTCCCCGTCACTGGTTCCTTGGAAAGGGTCGAGAGATTCCACCGCTGCGTGTCGTGTGGACTGAAGGCTGCCATGCCTAATGGAGCCACACACCTCCGCGTCTCTTAGCGGAAGCCCTTCAACTTTCATTTCTTCCCTCGCCGGAAGTACGTCAGCGGCCTCTCCTTTGCGGTATTCAACGCCCCAGCAATTGGCCTACTCCTTCTTTGCCTCTGCCGCCTGCTTCATGCCTGCCGCATGCCTCGTCTCGGCTTCTTCCTTTTTCTCCTTCTCTACCTCAACTTCCCTCGCCGCTGTCACTTATGATCCCACCGCCCCTTTGATAAACACCCAGATGTTGCAGTAGTCCAATTATTAGCTCTCCAGATGACGAGAACGCGAATTATTGGTGTCTCAATATTTTGGGAACTTGTGTGTCTATACCTACGATATACATATTTATTCTCTAGCGCCATTCAGTACTATATCTCACAATCGGATATCTCTTTCCCCATGGCCACTCCTGCACCTTTCACACTCTTTATTCTCTTTCAAACATAATTTTCGTTACCAGAGATCGTCTTTGCGGTGACATTTTTCATTGCTGTCACTTGCACCACTTTTACCACCGTTCTGCGTTGTCGAATGCCGTGATACAGCCAGCGTGACCACGATATCCGCTCTACGTGTCATCTATTGTATCTGTTCCCTTAATGAATGAAGAATCAGGTCAACAGTCAGAAATGACCTTCCATGTATTTGTTGGTTCTACTTGTTTCATTTCTTCTGCGAATGACCCCAGAATCACAGAACTTGTTATTCCAAAAACATGCATTAATTATTCTACAGAACGTGTCATCGTGCCCGCGAATATGCATCGCCGTTCATCAGCCTGACCTCTGTACCCTTTCCCATCTCCGCTTCTCACTCCTGCTCGCCCGCTGGCGTAACCCGGCGCTGTTAAGTACACGACCGCGTCGCAAGACTTAATCCGCGCGAGCTCCTCCTTTCAGGGTCCGTTTTAAAGTCTGTATTCCAAGTCGGGGTGGAGGCGAGACGAGGACACCGCGCTGCGAGAACGGCACATTGAGATTCCGCTCCCTCTAAGACTTCCTGCCCTCAATGGATGTTACAAGTCACTGGGCCCCGTCCCCGTCCCCGCCTCTGCCTCCGCCACCGCTACCGCTGTCGCCGCTGTAGCCGCTTCTGCCGACGCCCCGCCCCGCCCCGCCCCGCTTCACTCCGCGTCGGAACTCGCATTGTCTGTCAAGGGCCTTCAGAACGAACTTCCTGCTAGGAAACAATGCGCCGAGGCGGGCTTCCTTGGGAGCCGTTGCTGCACTGCCGCCGCGGCGCGGGCGGGCCGCCGCCTGCCTGAGATTTCGCCGGATCCTTCGTTTGTTCCGATTGCTCCCGTCGCTTTGTAAACAATCTCCCGGCGGAGTGCCACGGAGTTTCACAATATTTCTGGAGAAGAGAAACTGCGGGGGGAAGGCCGCAGAGACGCACGTGCGAAGGTGGGACTGGCGGGGGCTGCGTCAAAGCAGATCTTCTCAAGATGCTTGGAGAGCTACTCGATGGAATTATGTTTCGGTTTCCTGTTTTTTCCTGTGATACTACTTAGTCAGGATGTTCCTTTCACACCGAAGCAAGATCCTATCTTTGGCCTACGATTCCTACAAGTACAAAATTCAAAGAATTGAGTTTTGCGTAGGATTATAGTTTACAAAATGAATTCAGATAGAACCCAATTAACCGATTGGTGAAGAATTGTGAAATTATTAAATAGTTTGTAATACAATACTCTTACTCGCGTTTAATTCGTTGTTAAGCATTGTATATTCATTTAATATTTTAGCATAGGTAGTTATTTCATTTTTAGAACATTTCATATTATTGAACAATAAACGCAGTTTGGCAGCGGTTGTTTGGGAAGAAAATGAACTGATTCACACGTTTACCACCACTTTTGTGCACTGCGAGTGCAGCGGCTCTGGGTTCGCTTCCGCCGCGTAGTGCCTGGCGCACCCCGTTCGCTTCCGCGTCGCGGGTGGAAGGCCGTAGATTGACTGGACTCAACGTTCGTGGCGGGCTCGTTCTCTCGTGCCCCCTGCGTTGGTAGGAAATTGCAAAGCGGTTCGGGCCTTGGCTCGTGTATGCGCCATATCTCTTCTCAAAACACACTCGTGGACAGTTTTCGAAAAGGCTTTGGGGAGGACGGGAGAAAATAATTCTGCGTGGCTCTTAAGATAAGTGGAAAATTGGTAATTGTAGATAAGTTTTCAAGGACGTCTTTCGATTTGTGAGCAATTGGGTTACATTATGTCAAAATTCTTTCCTTCTTTCTCTCTCTCTTTCTTACTTTTCTTTTTAATTTTTTCTTTTATTTCTGTTATCAAATCAGCGTGAAATGTCAAATGAGTGCTTGCTATCGATATTAATATAAAACATATAGTCAGTCCATTTAATACTATAGATTCTTTCTAAACGTTTTCTTTGTTGTTTTAAATTTTAATGGACCTATAGTAAAAATAGTAGACAAGAACATCATTATTGCTAAATGGCGTCGAACAATTTGTTATAAAAAGTAAAAAATTCAAATCGTGTTGTGATATTACATCTTAATCGAATTTAATTCATGTAATGCATTTTCTATACTGAGAAAAATATATCTATAATTCCCAACAGTTTTTGTAAAGTTGCAGTGAATCCATTTGTATGAAAAAAGTATTGAACTAATTTCTAATTATGTGGATTCAGACTGCAGTTATGTAATATACGTCCAGGATGCTGCTGCAAACAAAATACAAGTTTGGGTCATGTTTAACTTTCGGCTTGTATGCAACATTCAGTAAGTAATATGTTGGCTGGAAAGAAGTATTTTTCTCAGTGCAGTGTACGAGTATTGTGTGTATCACAAAAACGTATTATCAGCTTACTATTCTTCAAATCTTGTTGAGTAACTGAAACAACTCTCTATTTTTATTTCATCATATACAAGAACAACAAATTGCAAAAATTCTAAAACATACATTAAGTAAATCCCTGAACGATGTATGGAATTTTACTTGGAGAAATACAATGCACCGTTCTAGATTTCTTTTTTTAAAGTTGGCTTGCCAACATTTTTGTTCAGCACCCGGATGTGTGCGAAGTTTATTTCATATTCGCTCTCCATCAAAGGGGAATCGATTAGAAGGTCTGCGAGCGCGAGCCGCCCTCCCCCCTCGCAGCAAAAGCGCGCGTGGCGCCGTGAGATACGCCGAACGCGACTGTCACGCCCGGCACACGCGTGCGTTCTCTGCGGAAATAACGTCGCACGCGCCTTGGGCGACGGCGCTTCCGGGGCGGAGCGTGCGCTATCGCCCGCTGCCCCGCCCCGCCCCTACTCACCCTTTCGCCTCCCCGCCCTACCCACCCCGTTCCTCCCCCTGGTCACGCCTTCACCCTCACTCATCCCCCTTGCACCTTCTCGCTCCGCCCGCCCCGTTCCTCCCCTTCGGCTTCACTCTGCCTCGCTCCGCCTCGCCCGTCACCCCGCCTCGGCCCCATCCCACATTCGCCGCCTCCTTTGCAGCTCCCCTCCGCACCAACTCCATTCCTGCCGCTCGCCCCTCTTCGCTCGCCTATCCCCCCGCTCACCTTCACCCCACTCGCCGCCGCCGTTGCACCTCCCCACTCCACCCTCCTCCCCCTCGACCCACATTACTCCACCCACCCACTTAGCGCCCACTTCACCTTCTAGGCCCGTCCACCGTGTTCATCCCGTTCGCCCCGCTTCGCCTGGCCCACCCCGCCCGGCGCCTCCTTCTCATCGTCTGGCTCGCGCCTCCCTCTCCTGACCTCCAGCTCTCCACGCACCTTCCCGTCCAGTCTACCTCCTTCCTGTCCCTCGACCCGCTTCGACTGTCTCACCGCCCCGCCCAGATCCTGCCCTCCCCCCACTCACCGCCTCCCTTGCAAATCGCAATGCTACCTTTCCCCCATCTTGTCGAAATTCTCCCCGTCCTCAGTCCCCACTGTAACCCTTCTCGAACTCTGCCCAGTTCTGTTCTGTGCCTCGCCATCGATTGTTTCAAAAGGGCCTCTATTCCTTTCGCCTTCTTTATTTTCGGTTTCTTGCAACCCTTTCTCACTTTTTACATCTTTGTGGCTAGTGCAATCGCACTTCCCATGTGTGTCCCTCTCAGTGTTTGCCCTTCCATCCACCCCGTCCTCCTCTCTTCGAATATAGGTTTCCAATAATTTTCAGTTGATGTCCACATAGTTCATATGAATCGATATGTACTGGAAAGTGCCATATTTCGAGAGGGCCGAACAATCGCACATGTCCGTCACTGCGTCTTCAAAGAATTTTAAATTATTCGTTTGCTAAAGCAGTGCGTACGAGGAAAACATAGGACCCTCATCGTTGTTATCGGATCACCTTGTTAGCTTGAGTTGTTTCTCTTCAAAAAAGAAATTATCTCGAGATTACATGTTTGATATTTTCGTTGAAAATGTTCACGTTACATAATATATGTTTCATTTACACAATTATTTGATGATAGAAATGTCAACTTCCATGAATTAATTTGCGAAACAAAGCCAGCTTCCATCGCAGGGATAATTATTTTTCGTAGATGTGCGTAGCAGCTTTCTGTCATTTCCGCGGAAAGCCACATTTAATCGGCAGGTGACGTTCGCAATTTGCATGGACTTTAAACAAAACGAAGATCTATAATTCAATTACATTGATGTATTTTATTAAGTTCCTGATTCCAACATGTGCAGCCTCGCCACAATGCAACATGGCGGCTACGCGGCGCCGTAGGGCTTGAATTAACAAGGTTCCCGTCCCCTGCACTCACTCGATGTATAAAATACATCGTTTGTGGAATAAATGCCCGTGTGTATTGGAATTGAAAAGTAAGCTCCTTGAATGCATGCGCATGACCCGGCTAGTGCGCTGCGCAATTACAGCTCCAATGAAATGACAGACGTGAGCGAACACCAGCGGCCGCTTCTCTAAACTTTTGCATTGCGCTATAATAATGTTCCTTGCTTATATTTCTCTGGCTAATATTTATTCAATATAAACCTCACAATATCAGTGAGGTAACATTTCAGATCTTCCGTTTTTTCAAAAGAAAATATAATGTAATTGATTCATAACGTAGACAAAGCAGTGGTCTTCGTAGCAGTGAACATACAATAATACAATGACGTGGCACTATTTTATATTGTACTGAACTAACTCAACTAGCGATTTCTTTAAAATTGTTTAAGCACAGAATTATCGAGATGGAGGTAGCATCGAGATTCGAGAATTGTTTGCGTTTTCTTTTATTACATTTGGAAACAAAGTGTTATCATCAAACAAAGAATCTGTATAATTTAATAATTATTAAGACTGGGTGTTTTTAAATATTTTATTGTGGTCGAAACATGTAGCATTAATTTGAATTTAAAACATCTTTGAAAGGAAATTAGAAATATGTGATTGATTTATTCTAATAGTAAAACAAAATGAATTATACAATGAACGTTATTTCTGTCTTGTTGATTTACGCATCCTGCTAAAAAAAATCTGGAACAAAATCCCTTCGACATTTATCAATAATAGTACAATTTTACTCAGGAAGTAGTCATTTGCGTAGGATAAAAAAACGTGTAAATAATAATTAAAAAACGTCAGTTTTACAAATAGATTCTAAAATGTAAGTTAGTAACGACTGCTTTTATTGACACGGACCTAATAGTCTTTTAAATGAAAAATGGAGAACATGTTTTAACCACCATACCACTGCCATTAAAGAAACATATTCTTAATTATGATATATGAAATAAACAGACATGAAATGCGCAAGTTGCCGATTGTTTAAAAAATACATTGTCCAAAATTCTTGAAATAAAATATGAAACTATAAAACGTCAGACAATATTACAAAACAACGTACTGTCAAACACACATTTTATTCTAGAGTTTACGTACAATTAAATTTAATTTTAAAGCCACCCGATAACTCTTGTTTTGATAGATGCGACTGACTTCAACTGACATCATTCTTGCCTGATGTTTCACAATCCATTTACATACCATCAAAATGTAACCGGTTAGTATTTCTTATGCGTTTAATTTTATGGCGATATATGAACAAATGAAGAAATAAATAAAATGTCGGTAAAACGCCCTCCCCATGTTTGCGATGCGCTGTTGTTCTTCATTCGTGTTTTGTCACCCCGGACGCCATGGCTGTCGCGAACGATCTTCCGGAGAGGATTTTGTTGTTTGACGGCAATCACGCCGCCCTGGTATCGCTTTCCGGGCGCAGGCGCTAATCTGGGAGTGCGAGCTGATTCGAATTGTTGGCTGCAGCGGCGGAAGCGCGCCTGGCCGCCGTCCACGGGATGCAAATAAAAGTAAATAGCCTCGCGTATTGATCCTACGAGCGTGCGTACTCCCCCCTCCCCTCCCCTTACCCTTCCCCTTCGCAACTGCGTCACTCGTTCTGAAAATTTTATTGCCTAACAGGGAATAAAATCGACGGGGATCTGATAGCTTACGCCACCGGTCCGCGTAGACACCGAAAGGCAGGTGTCATTTTTTCACGCTGGTGACACCGCGTCAGCCTTGTGTATGCCGGCCCATATTGTACGTGAATAACATGTGTACGCGGATGGTATTTCTCTTTCACACTTCTTTGCGGCGTGATTTTGAAATGTGTGCGATTTAGTTTGTGTTGTGGTGATTTGCGAATATTCACGTGAACGTTCGTAGACGTTTTTTGAGCACTCGAGCTTGGGAGTTAAATAGATATTACATTTATTTTACAAGCAGTTGTCCAAATCGAAAAATATGAAATCTTTTAACGGATACTGAAAGTAATGTAAGGTTATAATAGAAAAACAAATATTTAATTGTTTTCACATTAATTTTACTCGATGATATTCACTTTAGATTACTTTGCTACTTCCTTTTCCTGACCTTTGCAGTAAATGGAATCAAAATTGGAACTGTCCGTAATTGTCCACTGAGTCTAGAAACTTCAAAAATGTAAGAAAACAATGCGATTCTGTTTCTCTGCGTTACAATATTCTATTCAAGAAGAATTTGACTTTGAATTTCGTACGTTAGCTGCAGTCGAACCCTGACGCAACAGAATACCATTGAGCTAAGCGCTTACTCAACAGAGGCGATTGAGAAGTTTCGTTTGAAAACGCTCCATAATCGCAAACTGTCTTAATTGCAGCATCAGATTTGAACGGCTGTTCAATGGCGCAGTCGGATTCTCGAGTGCGTTCGCCTCCCTCGCCAGCTCCATTGATCGTTCAATTATGTGCACTCTTTCTCTTGCATAATGAAACTCTTGGGCTGAATTTCTAGTATAATTGGCAGGTTTTAGTAATAGGTAGTCGTGGAAAAGTTTTCGGTTGAATGGCATTATATAACGATTCTAATTGAATTAATGCACGTCTAATTTGCGAGAGTCAGCACCTTGGAACATGTACCAGGAACTGCGCGAGGGACGAGGAGTGTGTGTGAGAGAGAGAGAGAGAGATAGAGAGGAGGGCGGAGGCGGAAGGGGGGGGGGAGAAAGCTGTAAGCACGGTGCTATTCGAAAAAGACCCTTTGGCAATTAGAACTGTCTTGACTCGTGCCACTTCAATCGTAGCCGCCCTGCTTCCATCGCCCGCCCCCTTCCCGCGTCTGCCCGAGCCCCTGTTTTCGACAGAGCTGCCTTTATTCTCCGCTCCCATTCCCCGCTCCTCATCATCGTCCGCCAGTCCCCTTCCCCGATTCAGTTTTTTGAAGAAAAAAAAAAAGAAAGAAAAAAAAGGAAAAAGAAAACCAAAAGATCCTTTCGCAGCTACCGTATACAAATACCACCATTTGCGTGCTCTCTTCTTCTACCTTCTATTCACACTTTTTATGCGCGCCCTCTTCGTTTGTTTTTGTTTGGTTGGTTGCCGCCGCCGCCTCCATCGTCGTCGTCGCAGATTCCGCCCGGCCCCCGCACCGCTCTAGCGGGAATCGCGCCCCGGCGGTGCGACTACAAAGGCAACCTAGCGACCCGACAAATGTGCCATTTAACTCCAATCTTGGAGTACTTCTTGTTGCGACGCTGTGCGGTTGCGTTGAAGATAGCTCGTGTAAAGTTTCTTTCTGTACGTGTTGCGTTTCCGCGTCGTGTAATTGGATTCCTTTGCACTTTTTCAGCAGTTATATTATTGGATTTTTTTCATAGACTACGGACTATTGACTATGAACTATTGACTATGGACTATGAATTGTGGATAATTCATTGACTATTGAGTATGATTAAAGAAAAATTGGGAATGGAAACTCGACAAAACATTTTAAGAATAACCGATTGGGCACCAATGTTTATGTAAGGAAACAATGTATATTATTTAAATATTTATACCTAATTATTCTATGAAATATCAAAAACCGACCAGCAGCTGCAAAAACTTTTGCGCAAAATCAGAATTTTTTTTCTAATATACTATTTATTTAGTAATAATTTTAAAATGTTAAACTCACACAAAAGGCTTTGAAATTTGATACAATTAGAGTTCGTATGAACAGTGGTCAATATTTCTATATGATACACCATATAATAAAAAAAGGAGTTATTTAGAAGCACAAGCTTCAGCACATAGAGTTATTATTATTATTATTATTATTATTATTATTATTATTATTATTATTATTATTATTATTATTATTATTATTGGCGTATATGCCATTACTGACCACGCTACAATATAAACTTGCGTAATTTTCCAGTATTAGCTTTTCAGCTGTATCCCACAGTGCGACAAGGTTGTTACGCCTTGAAGCGTGAATTATGAGATGATTGGATAATGATGAGCGGTAAAGGGACAATCACAAATACGACCATGTCTACGTAAGATTTGACTCCGCAGTCTCCTCGGTTCAGACGACGGCTGCCGCAACCGTCTGCGCTAAGGGCCGACTTTATTATTATTAGCTATTATTATTGTTATTTTAATTCACAACTAATTAACTAAGTTAATACTTTTTTTAATAATTAGAAAGATATTTGTAATAAATATAAGTGTTACCAATATCCACAACTTGAAATATTTCAAAATTAATTCTTCTTACTTCATTTTCCGTTTCCAACGGGAATCAGTTCTGGTATCTGCAACTGACCTACAGAACACTTTTTTCCAATTCTTAATATTCCATTTACACCATTTCAATGTCATAATATCCAGCAATATGTTAATATCAGAGCGCTTTATCAACTTTTCTCATTTGTCTTCATCTCTCATCCTCCCGCGTACATTGCTGCCCCTTCACCCCTTCTAACTCTCCTACCTCTTTGCTCTTTCTCCCCTTTCGCCCCATCCCCTTCCACTGCCGACGCTCTCCGCCCCTCACACTCACCCTCACCCTCCGGCTGCCTACTCAGCGTTTGCAGCCGCGGGTGACCCCGCTCCCCCTTCACTTGCGAGGCCATCAATTAAGAACGCCTGTCGACTCCTGCAAGTGGCCTTCTAGGAGCAGTCAATACATCGCCACGCACATCATCCATTGTCTCCTTTTCTTTCTCAATTGCTCTCACCTGTATCCCGTGGCCTGTTGCATCTTCGCCTTTGTTCAAAACAATTTTCCTGGCAATCTTCATTGTTCTTCTACCTCCCTTCGTAATTTGTGCTGATTTCTAAAATTTTCTACAGATTTGATTTTTTTAAAGTCAAATTCCATCTCTCTTCAGTGTTAATATATTATTTCTGTATAATTGTACTTGATTATAGTGTGTCTCAATTGTATGTTCACTTCCTATCCAACTTTGTTTCCGGTTTTTCAGAATCCTCGTAAAGAAAACCATTACGTTCGATAATGCGTATTCAGCCGATAATGTATATTCATCCCCCCCTAAAATCTTTCATTAGTACCTCTTAAATTCGTGGTGAATCGAACGCTTACTTTTTATGGTTGTTTCACTTCCAATTAAAACGAATATAAAAGTTTATCTGTTATGTGAAACAGTATAATTCTTTCTACATTCCTATTATCTTACTTATTTTTCGACTCTCTTGCTCTTCTTTCTCCCGCGCATCATTCGGATCCTCCTCCTCTGCGTACGAGGCCTGGAGAGCCACCCCCGTCGTTCTCAAGTGCTCTCCTCAAAACCTCTTTCTGCGCCTCGCTTGCAAACACCTCATGTGTGGAAAGACGCCCCCGCTTCCGCCCCCACTTCACACCTCCCCTGCGCTGACTACCCTCTCATCTGCTTCGCAGTTGACGCCACCTTCACAGCCTTCACTCTCACCGCCTGCATCGTCGCCCTCACCATCTCCACACTCACTGCCCGCTCCACCACTCTCATCACCATCACCGCCCGTACCAACCCCGCCCCTACCATCATCTCTCACCATCTCCGCCCTCATCATCCCCGCACGCACCGCTACCGCTTCAATCATTATACCGCCAGCTCTAATGTCGATTAATTTGCGACGATTCCGTCGCACACTCCAGTCACCAACTACTGACATGCCAACAACATTCCTCCCGTCTGAACGTTACGCTGACATAAAACTTTCTAGAACACTGGTGGACTTCACGGCCAACATGACCACCATCGTCAACAGTAGCGACATCGTCACATTATAGCCGCACTCCCACAAACGACGCCATCGCAGCTAAGCTTTGTTCGACACTAATATCGCTTTGGCCGACAGGTCCACCTGTTAGAGAAGTTCGTTTATTCCTTACCAACCCTAAGCGAGAGCCCAGCGATCAGCGTAGATGGATGTCGATCGATGACCAGCTGGAAAATGCGGAGCGACTGTTTGTGCGCAACGTTCTAGCGAAACACCCCCGGCACAGCGAGGGACGAACGTCGCATCTCATTGGCTTTAACTACAACCCAGTTGACGACACTACCATCGCCATAGCGCGGCGAGCAACCTGCAATCCATTGCTTGCTAGGGGATTCTGCGATTTACACACCACCGTTAACAATTTCCTCGACAACTCATTCGCCAGAGTACCGTTCCATCCCTCTTCGTCAGTTACCTACATGACACCGGGCATTCCCGTGTTCAGCGAAGTTGTCCTAATAAGGGACCAAAGTGATTGTTCGGAAAACTTGTTAACGTCATTCAGGAAAATATCCCACCGCCACGACAGCTACGTTTACGTTCGTTGATGGCTCCCATAAAGACATGTGTGAGCACGAATCACGAGGTCGCCGTACTAACCTCACTTTGAAGACTCAATTTTGACATGTACAAACACTAATCATAAAAAATAATCTGTAATATAAAGTTTGTAAGCAAAATGTATTTTAACAATGCACAAGTACCGCGCCTGTTTTTTCATTGGGCGTTGAGTGGGGCTGTTGGTTGAGGAAGTGACGAAGTGTATACAAGTGAGCCAACTGCAGAGGAAGCAATAAAGGAAGGAGCGCAAATTGACCTCATTGAGAAGCGCATTGACATAACCTTGAGTTGTCACTTTGGACCCTTCTTAGGTGAACTTCTCCAAACTTTCATCACCTTGTTCTTCACGAACCGAAAAGCCTTCAGGCGCTGATCAGCAAGGTCACCTTCCGTCTTACCGAATCATCTGCCTCACCCAGTAAGCCAGGACAGATCCTCACATCCTACCATTCACTTCATCATCTTACAACCCTGGTGCACCGTCGCTCGCTCGCTTCCTTCTTCGCCACGGCGCGGGGCAGAGTTCCTCCCAGTCGCCATTACCTCTAGCCGCAGCGCGCTGCCGCTCGGGGCCGGCGCAGCAGCCGCCGCGCCACAGAGCGCCTCCCGCCCCTTCCCCCTTCCCTCCCCACCCACCGCCCCGCCCAGCCGCCGGATTTAATCCCCGACTAATAGGAGTTCCGTGTATATTTGAAGCTGCTCTCGCCTTAAGCCGGAGCCACGGCGCCTCGCGTCCCTGCCCCCGGCCTCACCTCCGCCCCCGCCCCCGCCCCCAGCCGCCGCCGCCGGGCTTCTTGGAGGCGAGAGAGCGCGAGCGCCGTGTGCTCGCCTCCGTTGGGAAAGAACGGGTCTCTCCTTTTTGGTGAATGAATAAAATGCGCGTGGATGTGCGAATCTCTCGCGAGAACTACTGGAAGGATTCTGTGAAAGTACTTTCTGAGCTTTTGCAAGAAAGTAATTTTATGGGAGCTACACGGCATGTTTGGAGAATGCTTTGAATTAAAAACGAAACATTTGGAGAGGTGAAGATATCGGTTCTTGTAAATTACACGGCAAAAATGTTAGTGCAGTGACAGCAAAATTAGAAGTAGAAATAAATCTTGTCGAGTTATAGTTGAAGCCTTGTACTGTCCAAACATTTTAGTTTCACTCCGAAATTCGATGAAAAAATTCATCACAGTACATGATTTATGGCTCACGTTCAGTATTCTTTGTGTTAACCTTAGCGATGATGTAGGAAGTCATACGTCCGTACAGTGCATATGTTTTTACATTTCATGAAAATACCATAAACTATCTGCGTATCATATTCAATTTCAATTATTCAGGATAAAAAATGGATATCAGTGTAGAACTACATTATATTGAGTGTTTTCAATGAGATATTAGAAATTGTAATAATTGTACGCATGTGTGTGAAAGGATTTTCAGTACTTAACAGTCAAAGACATTGTAAATAGAGTAAATAAATATTGTAATTAAAAAATTCATTATTTTTTTAATGAAGTTTCGAAAGCACATGGGAAAATAATTGGGCCTCTGTTCGTGATGAACCGTCCAAAACAACGTATTTCTTAAAATGATTCCACGGAAGTCTTGATTACCATTACATATCTATTTTTATATAGATTTATAGGACAGATTGTGAAATGTAAGCTCCCGCTAAAATTTTAGGCGGCGTTATTTCGTTCCACCCCACTTCAACACTTTCGCCCCGAGAGAGCCTGTCGAAATATTGTTTCGCCGGCGGTTTCTATTTCCATGAATTCATTCAATGAATGTAAATGATTGCTGATACGTTGTTCGAATACACACACACACACACACACACGCGCACACACACAAAGTACGTAACACGTATCAATTTTTACATTTTCATACGGCCGCGCCTCCATTACTGCATCTGAGGAGAGACCTTAATTGAATGGCTGGTCCAAAGTGTGCGAAGAAATTCTTCCGCGCCTATCACGTTTCCCGTAACGAGCTCTTCCACGTCATGGACAGGCCTATCTCCCAAAGGCCGACGAGTGCTTACTCGAGAGATCAAACGAATTAAAAGCTGATGGATGCCTCCCCGACGAGGTATCGGCAAGCTTTCACGGAAGTCTGCCTCCAGCTATGAATTGATGCAACAGTCCACCGTATCAATTTGAACTCATCACTTATGAATATGTAAGTCTCGGTATGGAACAGCTGCCGTTGATTTATCGGGATCTGCTAATGCTATTATTTATGTGCATATTTATTGTTCGTCGTAATGACGGGGACGGGGACAAGACACGCTTTGTTATTACGCGTTGATTGATCCGCCTGCGTTTCGTTGCGACTGCTGGGCCTGGGTTTCGCGATTGACGGGGTTTCGCTAACAGCGCTGAGGACGCGAAAGGCTCAGGCCCTGGGGTACAAGCTCGCCGAAGTGGTGTTATCGGACTTTTTGTTATTACATTAAGAATAGAAAAAAATATGGGTAGAAAATATACATGGTAATAATAGCACTCGTGGTCAAAATATTAATGAAGGGGAATGGAGAGCTAATTCAGTGTTCTTTTCACAGTAGTTTCCTATCACATCATTTTATTCGTAACAGAAAAGCGGGTATTTAATCTAAATATAAAACATGCCGCATATCATGTAATACATGTAGTACACAAAATATTACTTCTGAAGGTTATGAAATGTATATATATATATATATATATATATATATATATATATATATATATATATATATATTCTTACGCTTTCTTGTACGCATACTTTTGCATTTTTTCTTCTAAAGCAAAGTGTAAAAAATGTAGTTTTGAATCAGATGTAGTAGAACGTAAGATTTTTTCCAACGCCTAAACCAGCGCGTTATCAGACGCTCATTTAACGCCCATTAACATTCCTTATTCATCGATTTATAGAATTACATTTATGATTTTATTGCCGCCCGATACGCTCGTAGCGCACCTGACGTATCATTCTATTACTAATTCGGGTCACGTGACGTGTTGATTAAATTCATGTTCTTTCAGCGCCTGTCCATACGAAAGTAGTCTTCTTCGCTTGACCACACAGCGTGTTGTTCCTGGGAGGGGAAAAAAAACAATATACGCCCTCCAAATTGTCCGAGAGTATTGATAATTTACGACGATAAATAATAAAATCACCGTAATGAATAGGTTGCTACAGACCATATATTATAGCCTCCCCCGCCGAGAATTCAGACTTCAAATGCACGGCATTCATTAAACTGAGCAATTTATAACGTAGCGTTGTCAGATATTTTAAAACTCATTCATAAGCGGTAATAATTATCAACGAAAAAATCTGTGCGTAAATGAAGTACGAGGGCGGGAGGGCAGGACGGGAAGGGCTGGAAGGGCGCGGGGTCACACAGCCTGACGCATGGACGCCCTGGGCCGCGGGGAAAAGGGACGTTGCGATGGAGAGGGAAAGGGAGAGAGAGGGAGAGATGTTGCCTGGCTGCGTTTTAGGTAACCCTCTGGAGCATAGGGACTCACCTTCCTGAAAGTGTTTGAAGAAGCTGCACTGTGGAAGGTAGCCGTTTGCGAAATTCATATCACGTTTCAAATAATGTCATGTACGTTATTGTTGACGGAAGTTTTAAAAAATCATTTCATTAAAGTAATGGGAATAACATTAGTGATTTTGTAAGCTGATCATATTTTGGTTTATTAAATTTTCACCTATGCCAGAGTTATATGCGTCAGAACTCCGCACCTCTGCGATAATTATTACACAACAAACGGAAAAACTAAGACTACATTGTTGTACTTCTGTGTGCGTCGTAGCAACAATGTGGTTGATTCTATGTGGCTTGCTGGTAATCAACATTAGAAAAGAGTCTTGCCACAAAACACGCAAGAGTTTTTATTTTGTTTGTTGTGCACTTTAAAATTAATCACGCGCTTCACTTGAATGCAAAATCTAAGTTTGGCTCATCAGAGGGCGAATGGACTACTAATCCATTGCCCGTCCTCTCTCTTCTCTTCACTCCTCCTTTCCTCCCCCCGTTTCTCCGACCCACCCCTACTCCCAAACCTTCCGTTATCGCGCCCATCGTTTCGTACCGATCGCCCACTTTCTTCTCTTTCTGAGAGTTGTACGTACGCGCGCTTCTACACGTAGCACGCGTGCGCCACGTGTCGGAGGAGGTGATTCGATGCACCAGGAGGCCCTTCGCGCCCCGGCCCGCCCCGCCCCTCGCTCTCGTCGCCCCGCCCCCGCCCCCGCCCACGCCCACGCCACTCGGCGGTCCACGGGGCGTGATTTATAGTATGATTGAGTGGGCGAGCAGGGAATACGGCGGGGCGAGGAGGAGCGCGCCTAATGAATTACCATGTTCCAATCCCCTGCTGCGGACAGTTATTGCGCCCTCTCAGAAGAAGTTGCCCAGATTTGCGAGCGCCGGACACAGCCGGCCGGGGAGGGGAGAGGGGTGAGCGGCAGCTGTCGGGGGAGGGTGGGGGAGGCGGTGCGTGCCCTCGCAACGCGCGCTGCTGGGTGAAGCCAGTGTGAGCCAAGAGGCTTTTGAGAGAGGTTTGGCGGTCTTCGTGTGTTTGTTGTAGTTTTTGAGACGCCATAAGTGCTAGACGTTAAGTCCTAAAACTGCATTAGTCTATAATCTGAAACCTCAAATGCAGATATTTTTCTCGTACTTAATTTCTTTCACACCTGTTCTTTTCAGTACACTTGGTTTAAGATCGGAAAATGGTAAAGTATATTATTACTTAGTTCCCATATATTGTTATTAAATCATTTTCAAATACATTTACTACTCATTTCGAATTTTTTCTATGTTGAACATATCTGTGAGTTAAGTTGTTAGAAAATTTTGCAATAATTAATTTTTTGAGAATCGGTTTGTGACTTATACATACTTATTGAGTTACTTTTCGTCCAAAATTAATTAATTTGCGAAATAAATCATTTATACAAACATCTTATAATTTAATAACTGCTAGAAGGCAACACTAAGCGCTATTCTATCTTCTGAATAAATTAATTTTGAATCCAGGGAGAGGAATCAGATCGCTGGATTGACTAGAGGGTGAAAATGGGTGAGAGGGCGTTGTCTTGAATAAGTTGACGTACTGTTAAGTGGGCAGTTTGTGGGGGGAGGGAGAGTAGTGTGTGTTGGCGGTGCGTACGTGTGGGGTGGGGTGGGGTGAGGTGAGCGAGCGTTCCGTCGGGTGAGTGGGCGGCGGGGGCACGGGGCGAGTCCTGGGCCGGACAGCGCGCTGCGGCGCTCATCCATAGTGCATGAAGTGCGGATTATTACTGTAAAGGTTTTTATGCGCCTTAACGGCCGCTCGCCGCCTCCCCTGAGCGCCGCGCAGATGTATGTGGCCTCTGAAGGTGAAGCGTTGTATTGATGCTCGGAGTGAGATGTGAACCCCATGCGCTGGACACTAAGCGCCCGAGGGCCTCTTTCAGTTTTCTCTCCCGGTGTGGTTTCCCGTATTGCTGATGCTTTATGCGCTAAACGGTAGTCTTGATCTGCCTCTCTGTTTGGTATACAATGTTATGACCGTCATAAATTCTACTTCGACTTTGGTGTGACAAACTTACAGCTTCCTTGTTTCTCATTCCGCTTTTCTAATCCTCTTTGACTCAGTCGACCTGGATGAAAACTACTGATTTTGTGTCATATTCTGCGAGAAAGCCTGCCTGAAATGTTCGTACCCTCAAAGTTCACCTTCTGACCTACGTTCTTTACCCTAACTTCTTCACCTTACATTCATTACAAGAAATGCGGTTTCATTCTTTTGAAAAATGCATTGGCGGGAATTATTTTGCATTTCTTCAGCAATGTCTGAGGTTGTGTACCATTTCTTTTTTAGCACATTCGATTTTTTTTATAAATTCGCCACATATTTTGTTATTTCAGAACTTGCTAGATACTTCAACACTAGCTACTAACAACTAACAACTTGCTAGATACTTTTATCATTCTTTGCCATCTTCTATAGTATGGTTTAATAATATTCTATTTTCGTACCTACCTGAAATGCGCATCGCACCGTTTTGACAGAATTCACATAAAAAGGAATGAGACAAAGAGTTTTTAGATCGATATTAAGTACATTACGAAATCGATAATAATGTAATAATGTAATAATGTAATAATGTAATAATGTAAACACAAATCGTTGCCGATTGAAACAGTCGTGTTGCCCGTGTTTCTGCATCCTGTGCTCTAATAACGTGTTTGCCGTATTCGAATGGATTCGGCAACGTTCGTTTGCTTTCACACAGCGTTTGTTTTCAAAAATTTACCTGCCCCATGTATTGCAAAAGTCGCTGAGAATGAAACAGACACGTTTCTAGAAACTCGTTATTTCGAATTGTATCTATGAGGGCTCCATTCAAATTTGTATGTTGTCATTTTACTATCGATTTCAGCAGATTAGTTTATGATAACTTCATGCAAATGTTAATGAATTGATAGAGAAAGATTGATAAAGCTCTGAAAGTTCTCTACGGTGTCTCCAAACGGAAAGTGTAAAATATTTACATTTAAAAACATGAACATTTTCGAGAATTTTGCGAGATGTGATTTGTAATTTGTAATAACAACGGATATTTGATATTAATTTTGAAAACGATGTGGTAAACGAATATTACATAAAAAGAAAGTTCTACACATTACGTTATCGCTTTTCGTAATATCCAGACCCGAGATTGTACACCAAAATATTTCGACATGTTTTAAGTAATAGGAAGCTGGATATTCGTGTATCAAAGCAAAAATGATGAAAATTCTTTTCATATTTCATGTACACCACTTTGTTATTATCATAAACTTGTATAGTTAAAAGTAATCTGATTGTTAAATGCCTAATTTGCTGATTTGTGAATTCATTCTTATTGACCAGGTCTCGAAACAAAAATTTCCACTGTCGAACTTTTTCGAATACGCAAGCATTCAGTGACCATCACTCTCGCTGTATTTCTTCAATACAACAATCCATTATACTCATTCATCTTTAAAATTATTCCCTCTCGTTAAAGTTCCCTTTCAGTTTGCATTATGGATTGCTGGCCTGTTGTAAACCGAATACAATTTTAAATATCGAATAAGAGAAGCAATAAATAATTTTTGTACATAAATTATGATACGAGACAAGGAAAGTTATGTAATACACACATACACACAAACACACATGCACACATACATACACACTTGCACACACACATACATACATAAATACATACATACGCAGTTAAAATAAGAAAACATGAGTATTCTTAATATTTCTCAATAAGGGCATGTGATTTTAAGTAGTACTCAGAGTGGAGAGTCAGCGCGGACTAGTAGAGTAAGAGAGTTATTTAAAAAAATGTTCAGATGAAATCTTTGTATGTCTTGTATTGTCTTTCTTTGTATCTTTGTGTGTTTTGTGGATCTTTGTATTAGGTATTTGAACCAGTGAGCGAGAGAACGAATTAATTAATTAATTGTTAGTGCAAAAATGCGTGAATGATTTAAATATTAAATGAGTAAACGATGAATGAGGTAGGTCCCTATGCGAATGAGCGAGCGAGCTTCAAGCAGAGGGCTGACGGGTAGGCAAGCGGCGGGCGGGCAAGCCGGCGCCTGGTGCATGTCCGATACGGGGCAGGATTTCCTCTTAGATAACGTCACCGCCAGCTGACCCGGCCTGGCGGCGACGGGGGCGGGGGCGGGCAGTGGAGTGGAGTGGAGTGGAGGGGCGAGGCGGCCGCGGTGGCACTGCCGGGGCCTCCGGGGTCAAGTGCGCTTGTACTCACTCGTACAACCACCAATGGTTCCGAGCCGCGAGGCGGACATTAATCCGCCGTGGAACGACACTGCGATTCCAAGATTAAATTATTACTTTTCTGTTACTTACGTGGTATGATGTCACATCTTTGCGTTAGAAGGGAAGTGGCAAACGGACGGGGAAAAAATATAGAACGCAGTGCTGTATATGTGATGTTCGTATTTTTTCCTCCAGTGAACGCACTGAGCAATGTGACAATGACATTCGTTTTTCTTTCCATCTGAATCAACGAGACAAATGTTTCTACCAGTTCGTCCTATCAATGGTTTGTTTATTTTGCTCTTTTTCGCCATTAATAGATACAGTATTTAGTGGTTAAAATTTGAATTAAAAAAAATTAAGTCATCCTTTTCAGTTTACATTGAATGAAGAAATACAAAATACGTCATGTCCTGTACCAGCTGCTACATGTACTTCTTCAGATGTAAAGCAAATATGAGAAAATTAGAATAGGGCAGTGCTAGCTTTAAAATCGGGAAAAGTCTCCTGGATATCATCCCCGTCTGTGTGATGCACGAGGAGCGGCGCGTGATGTGAAAAGGAGGAAAAGGAACTTCTTCTTACTGGACGGCGGGCGAAGTCCGGCTCCGTTCATGCGACCTCTTGACCCGGCCGGCCGGCCGACCGACCGCCCCGACCTCCCCGACCTCCGAGCGCTCCCTCTCCCCGCCCCGCCCCTTCCCGCCCCGCGCAGCGTCGGGATATTTCAAGCTGAAAAATAGTGTCTCGGTCGGAAATCGAATGCGAGACTTCCGCGGCCGGAGCTTCCGCGCCGGCCGGCCGCGCTGAGTGCTTCCGGCGCTGGGCGCAGTATAAAACTCCTGGAGAGCCTTCGTTTGCCCTCTCCGTCCCCTCCCTCTCCCCCTCCCGCGCCCCATCGCCGCCCCCGCACACTCGCGCACGCTGCTGCATCAGCTCCCTGCTCCCTCCCTCCCCCTCCGCACCCCTAGACGTCTTTGCCGATGCCCTGCTTCGGTGCCGTACTTCACCGTTCTTGCCCTGTCGCCCCGAACGCCCTCGCCCTCGCCCTCCCCACGTGAAAACCTCCCTGTTACTCATGCCATCTTCACGTCGTGCAAATAAAATATCGAAAGTGTACTTGAGTTTATAGTTGGCGTTCCTAGTTGGCATTTAATATTATTAAATGACGATTATTTTTAGTACTTGAATACTTCCTTTTCGTTTGAATCCCATCACAATCTTCGGAAATCCCGGCTGTAATCGGGAGGTTCTAGGGTTCGAGTCCCGACGGTGGCAGAATTTTTACACTAGCGGTGTTACGGGGCTAATGACTTTACGGGGCTACTTAGCCACTTACGGGGCTAATGACTTTAGTGCCTGACACGCCCGGAACCGCTAATGAATCAATCAATTCAGAACACCGACGATACCTACTAATTGTCCATTCCCCACCCTCCCATATTTCTGCCTACCTTTCCATTAAGCTCAGGCTCCAACCTTCTCAGCCCCCGTCTCTTGCACTTTGATCCTTGCGCCGCCGCTCGGCCGCCGCGCCGCCCCGTGACCTGCCACGCCCACTCCCCCGTTTCCTCAGGCGCGAGGCCGCCCCCTTTTGTCCTGCGTTTCGTGGCTAATCGCGGGAGCGGTCGAACGGAAATTGGCCGGTCACATACAAAAGCGCGCTCGCCCGCGCGCCATTGTCTCAGTCGTGGCCGCGCCGACGCGACTGTGCACGGGGGGGGGGGGGGGCGAGGCGCTGCAAGTGGTAATGAGCTGCAACGTGTCCTCGTCTGTAGGGTTGAACTCGGTGAGGAAGGTGTCGTGCCATTTCAGCTGACGGTCGTTTCTGACGATGTTTCTGTCGTTGTTCTTATCCCTGGACTCAGTGTACTCCGTGGAAGCTTCTGATTTTATAACGGTTTAGATTTAGAACTCTCTTATTAAAAATGTATTATGATTTTTGAGTAAATTCGACGTTGTTGAAGAAAAACATTTATCGGTTTAGATGAAAATATTAGATCAGTGTAGTTTCGTTTCGTTGACTGAATTAATAGCCTTGCTGAAATGATGAATTAATATGAAAAAGGAGAATTTTCTGAATGTAGAATATTAGAAAATAAATTTTCCTTTTTTTCTATCTCAAGACTGAATTCAGACCCCTCCTCATCTCCGTACATTGTATAACGATTTTTCGATTTCTATTACGATAGAAACAAAATGTAAAGAATATTAATTCTTACTGCCCTTTTATGCGTGAAATTTGATTGTTACTTTTGTTTCGCAATAAAAAATATGTTCTACAAATAGCCTTTTTTTCAGATTAATGGGAAAATATATTACATCAATAGTATTTTTTTTTTCGTTAATCGGCCGACTAGGACCACGCAAGCAAGCATCCTGCATTTACCGTGGCTAAGTTTTTATTTATTATCGCGGTGGCAGGTGCTTGCAACAATTCTTTGGGGGGACCAGCATTTTAGCTGGATCCGATTTTTATCCCCCACGGTTGTTAGCCCTGGGGGTATGGAAGATGAAATGATGATACGATGATAATGGGGGTGAAAGGACAACACATACAGACATACACAAATACATCCATGCCCGAGGCGGGACTCGAACCCGCGATCTTCTGGTCCGAAACCACTTAGCCTTAGCGATCTCGGCCATCTGATCGGCCAATAGTATTTTATATTAAATTGAAAAAAAGAAAATGTATCCATAAAGTATGATGACTTCAACACCTGCTGGATACAGCGTAGAGTTCCAATTAGTTCAAATATTCAAGAAGAAGAGTTTCCCACTTCTGAGAAAATGCCGTAAATGTCTTTTCAATTGAACATTATAGTTTTGTTCATATATACGCTCTTAGCTCACAAATCTTTCAAAAGACATAATAATTCATTTTTATTCGTTCCGAAAGCTACCTCTGCAAAAGCGCCTGGCGTTTGTTTCCGCGTCACTGGGTCACATTCTGGCGGAAGCGTGAGATTTTAGCGCCCGCGTCGTTTGCGACAAAAGAAGACGCAATAGAGCGGGAGCGGGTGGGAGCGACGCGCGTTCTCACTAACGAGCGGATTCATAATTCAGCGATCGCTACGTGAAGCCGCCAGAGAAGTTGGCGCGCGTTTAAAGAGACGCGATTAACGCACGAGCTTTTTCTACGCGTTTGTGCCGTTCGCTCGGAACGTTTGGAGACGGTCTCGCCTCCTAGAGTGGGAGTGCCGTTGTATTGTACGTCTGTGGTTGACGTACGTTGATGGATGGAAAATTTAATTAAGGTGCTGAATATGTGTTGTTGAAATAATGTTAGATTCGTCATAGATGAGATTTTTCGGTTCAACAACGCATTGATCGCACCGAAAATGTTCCTGTATTATAATTTTTAATGATCAGATTTATCTTTGCCAATAAGTTGTGCAAAGTACATTATTTTGAATTATATTTCATAATTGTTCGTAATATGGATATCACAATTTCTCTTATTGTCCTACCGCGTATCGTATATTTCATTCCAGAATGAAACAAAAGAAAAAATGTTTCGAGATGAAAAACAATTTGGTATTTTGAGAGAATGTTTGTGTACTTGTTTGAATTAACACTCGGCGATCCATTTCCGTGTGCCTCGATCAATATCGACAATTGTATTCTTGGCCTCGAAATCGCAATAAAAGCTTCTAACTTTTCACCATCACAGCAAATTTCTAAAGCGGTGCGACTGCGATTATAAAGGCGCTTGGAAACGTATCAATGGCCGTGACACTGACATTGTGATAACGTATTCCAAGGCCGTTGATACGAAAATGTTTGAATGCCTGAGTCCTTCATCAATCGATGAACTTGGGATGATGCAGGATGACGTGACGGAATTGGTACGTATTATGACGCTGTCACCGAATGATCTTTTAAATGTGAATGAAATTCTCTTCTTTGGAATATTATTATAGACGCAAAATATTTGCATGTAATCTACATGCTTTTTAATTCATTTTTGCATCAGTTTGTAAAAGTACGTGAGCTGACAAGTTTTTGTTATTTGCAAAGATCTTTTTTAAAACCATATTTTTAGGCACGAATTATTAATTTTACAATAAACAGAGTGTAATGAGACCGCCAATGATATTACATAATTTTAAAGAATTATATTTTAAGTAGTTTTTCAGTGTCATTGAAATTATTGAACTACAACTAATCTTGGAGTAATAAAACAAACCTCGTCCTGGAACACATTTTCAAGCTGCTCTTAGTTTTCATTATTTGTGTGTTCTTATCTCTGGATGTTAAACGCATTCCAATGAGAGATATCTGGAAATGTAGTATCACGTGGCGTTCATAGAATTACTCATGTCGCAGACGGCTAAACGTTATCGGTTTCTGGCTGCACTCCAGTTCGATTCGAAGAAGAGATATGTGTCCTTTGCATGACAGTGTGACATACAGTCGTTGGCGCTGCTTTCTCACGCATGTGGCCTATCAGTTATTTGGACATTATGTAATGTGTTGCTATGTCTAGGATGCACTGCCGAACAGAGGATCCTCGGAATCTACAAGCATTGTGCTCGTATTTCAAAAGTAGAATGAATGAAGTTGTACCCAAACTTAATTTATATTATAACATAATACGAGGTATAGAAAGGATAAGAGAAAATTGATAAGAATCATGACAGCGTAAGAAATATATTACAAGGTGATTTGGAAAGCGAAGCAAGCCTAGAAGAAAATAAAGAAATGATAAGATCCACATACCTAATTTATTGATATAGAATAAGATTTTTTAAAATATAAAGAAGACTTCTGAAAAGAAACTGAAAAGAGAATATTTTGAAGCAGGAAAAAAGTATTTTGAAAATAGTCAAGTGAAAGGAAAGAGATGAAGAGATAGATGTACATAAGTATTAGACCATCGTAAAGGATGAGGATGTAGGGACGTAAAGAAGGGCGTTAAGGGCAGGGAAAAATGATGGTTGTTGTAACCCCAGGAAGTGGTAAATACTCGATAATCATGATGGGTGAATGGTGATGATCGCATAGATTATTGTTCAAAAATCCTTGAAAATATTTAATTAGATCACGTGTATATAAAGTATTAAATGTGTAATATCATGAGCAGTGAGCGATATTTCGCGGAATTCAGAATATGAGTCTCCAATTACGTCAGCGACTCGTACGTGACGTGATGCAAGCGGTTTAGGCACGAGTAGATTGGCAAGTTTGCTGATGTGCACTGGCGGGCGCGGTGGTTCAACTGCATCCGAACTACGAGGCGCGGCGCGGCGCGCGCCTGAACTCGGTGTTGCTGCGCGGTTTCCTGTTTGCAGGATTAGTTACATAACAAGACCCCTCCTCCCCACACAACCCCCCTCCCCCCCCCACCGCTTCTCCTGCAGTCGGCGCCCGCGAGCGCTGGCGTTTGGCGCGCATCGCCGCCACCCAACTGCTCCGCTCCACGACTGGCGATTGGTGCGAAAACAGAGATTTTTTCTTCTTCGTCTCCTTCTTCTTCTTCTTCTTCTTCTTCTTCTTCGTCTTCGTCTTCGTCTTCGTCTTCGTCTTCGTCTTCGTCTTCGTCTTCGTCTTCGTCTTCGTCTTCGTCTTCGTCTTCGTCTTCTTCGTCTTCGTCTTCTTCGTCTTCTTTTTCGTCTTCTTCTTCGTCTTCTTCTTCGTCTTCTTCTTCGTCTTCTTCTTCGTCTTCTTCTTCGTCTTCTTCTTCGTCTTCTTCGTCTTCTTCTTCGTCTTCTTCTTCGTCTTCTTCTTCGTCTTCTTCTTCGTCTTGTTCGTCTTCTTGTTCGTCTTCTTCTTCGTCTTCTTCTTCGTCTTCTTCTTCGTCTTCTTCTTCTTCGTCTTCTTCTTCTTCGTCTTCTACTTCGTCTTCTTCTTTGTCTTCTTTGTCTTCTTCTTCTTCGTCTTCTTCTTTGTCTTCTTTGTCTTCTTCGTCTTCTTCGTCTTCTTCTTCGTCTTCTTCTTTGTCTTCTTCGTCTTCTTCTTTGTCTTCTTCTTCGTCTTCTTCTTTGTCTTCTTCTTCGTCTTCTTCTTCTTCGTCTTTTTCTTTCATTTTTCTCGATGGAATTTAATTTTATTATTGATTATATGTGAAGACTAGTTTGGGCTGGACAGAAAAAATGTCAGAATTACTGTCAATATTTGATAGTAAAACACTATTTCATTGTAAGATTTCATTGGCATTCTTTGATCAGACCCAACTATGCAGTATGACTTGCGTGTCCATAAAATCAATATTCACGACACTCACATCATTTCTAATAATAGTAAGTGCGTATATTGCGACCAAACGTTCCCTCCATAATCTTCGGAGTTCATTCATGTTATCTGACCAGGAGGCATTTACCTGCGAAAGTCACTCACTGAAGGCAAACGTGATTAACGCTCTGACTCATCATCGCATGGTTCGTTGCTTCTGCTACGAGCGGCTTCAATTTCATTACAAAAGCACACATTTCGGCTGTCTATTCCGAAGAGCCCTTCTACTTTTGGAAGAATAATTGCAGCTAGACGCTAGGGCAGCGTTCTTAGTTTTTTGTATTGTTTACTCTGAAAAATTGGCTCATTTAACATGACTCATTTAGCCAGGAAATATCTGTAAATTATTAGCATTTGTGTATTTCAGCAAGAGTTTGAAGAGAATTTCTTCCGCCAGTGAGCCTGGGTGGTAGTCGACGTGATTTGAGTAAATAGGCAGATTAAAACAACGGGCGTTGGTAGTAACAGTGAAAGCGGGGAAAACAAACAGCGAGACCGATCGGAACGATGGATACAGATTTTTGGAGGCGCTCGGAGACGTTTGCGTCGGGTGTTAGTCTGTTTTTCGCCTTCTCCATCTCGTTCCTTTTCTACCAGTGTGCGTTTTCCCCGCCAGCCTGTGCGTCGGTGCGTCGCGTCACTCGCCGGTTCCTAGAGCAGTTGCCGCTGCCGCTGCCTTTGCCGCGCCAGTCCTACACGACGGGCACGGAGAATCCATCCAGCGCTTACCGGAACACTCCAACGCCGCTTTTCACGTCTCTTTGGTCGCTTTTCACGTGCGTGGGCCCCTTGATGTCTGAGCTGTTCTTTGATACACGGTTTTGGTGGGTTTAATTTTCCCGCAATTCCATTTTTCAATTTATATTAATTTTTTTCCCTTCTCTTTTTCTGATAGTGATTTTTGATCAGTTTCTTCATCATTGTGTTTTCGATTATTTATTTTTTTCTTCCAACTCTCCTCTTACTTTATTTCCGTGATGTTTTCTATTATTATTTCAACACTCTAAAGTTCCCATATCCTATAGTAGTTACATTGTCGGTTTCCCTCGAGACTGCAGTCTTTCCATCTGTGCGTCATATTTCACTATCTGTTACACATCACTTTCAGTTTTTCTCCGTGACCTTAACATTCTCCAGCAACCTCACACTTCAGCCCATGTTCTTTCTCGCACCTATTTCACCAGCATTGCCGCCACCGCCCTCGCAGACTACCCCCCGCCCCCTCTTCCCTCCCGCCTGCACGCCCACCCTATCCCCTGCCCCGCTTTGCCCACCGCCTCACCCCGTAACCTACTCCCCCACCCGGCCCCCCTTCCCCCGCTCCGCCCCGCACCACGCTCCACCCCAGACCCCGCCCGCCTCGCGCCCCGCCCCACCATTCTGCCACCCCGCTGCGCCGCCGTCACTCTTCAGCCGCCCCCGCCGCACCGCCCGCTCCGCCCCCGCCTCCACCGCCCCCGCCCCCTGTGACTGCTCGAGCTCGTCTTTCCGAGCGGCGTTCGCCCGCCGGGTGCCTGCTCCCAAACATATCCTGATTGGGTTTCGTGAAGGCGGGCGGGCGGGGAAGGGGAAGCGAGGAAAAGCTAGGGAAGGAAAAAAAAAAAAGACGTTGGTTCCGCGAGACGTTGCTCGTACGAGAAGACTCCATTAGCCTCGACGGAGCGACCCGAGAAATGAAGCCAGACGCACCTCACTGCCGCCTTTCCGGCTGTCTGTCCGTCTGTTCGTCTGCTCGTCAGCCGTCAGCTGTTAGCCCGCCGCGCCGCCGCTCGGGCGAGCAGAGCAGCGGCAGGGGGCGGGGCGGGGCCAGTTGAAGGGCCGGAGGGCGGAGGGCGGAAAGCGGAGGGCGGAGGGCGGAGGGCGAGTGGACGGACGGGCGGCGGACTCGGGGTTGGCGATCGGCAGAAGCTCCGGATTGAGATGCCAACCGCTGTGCTCCCGCAGCTGCTTCTTTGCTCTCGTTCCTTACGTGGATAATGAAAGGGATTCGGTACGTGTTACTATTTCTCGAAATGATGCTCCACGTTCTTGTCAAAGTAATTACCTGTATCGTATTCCAAAAAGAAAGTCATTTTATTGAAAATTTTGAAAATTCAGTGTTTTAATTGAATAATGTGTAATTTACATGCCAAGAAAATATTTTTATGCGAAGAATTCATTGGCTAAAAATATTTTATTAAATATAGGATTCCTTGTGAATGGAAACAGACATGCCTGTAATGAAATCAATGTTACAAATCTAGTATTACTGCAACCATTACAAGACTTAAATCAAATTGCAATGAATGATAATAGAACAGATATTTCCTTTTCTAGAAATATTGTGGCACGCTATTTTACACTATGTGTTTTTTAATGAAAGAATTTGAAACCTATCATAAGGGTATACTGATAAAAACAGTCATTCTTTGTTCATTGAATAAAACATTTGTTTTAGCTATTATGCAATATAACGCAGCCTTAACAGCAATACTAATAGTTATTAAAAGTTGTTGTTTATTTTATTTTTATTTAGCTCATTACATCCCATTAAGCGCAAACGCCTCCTGGTACAGGGAAAAAGAATAACCATTTCCTGCTAAGCAAACGTTAGATTGTCCAATTAACATTAATGTTAATGTTAATCCAATGTTAATGTTAATCGAATGTTAATGTTAATTGAATGTTAGTGTTAATAGTTGTTTACGGTAACAAAAAGTGCGAAAAACTGTTTGAGGTGAGAGGACCAGGGGAAGCGCCCTCTCGCAGAACGCAGGCTCATTGCGAGGTAAAGCTGTGATGAAGCATGGTGCCCCGGTATAGGCTGCGGAGGCAATGATGGCGGCGGCGGCGCGGCGTGGGGCAGATGCCGGGCGGGGGCGAGAGCAAGGGGGACTGTGGGGACGACGCTCGCGAGGGAGGCGGTGGCGGTGGCGAGAGCAAGGGGGACTGTGGGGACGACGCTCGCGAGGGAGGCGGTGGCGGTGGCGGGACCGGGGGCATTGCCGGTGCGTTGGCGTGTGTGGTGGCTGCGGCGATGTGAGCCGCGAGGCGAACGTCGTGGCCACGTGAATGCAGCTCTCCTTTAAACGAAGTGTTCCATCAGAAGGAGAGTGGACTGCGAGATTCGCGCGTTGCTCATTGCATTGGCATTTGGTTTTAATTTTGTGTATTTTTAATACTGTCCCGTGCACTTTTGAACTTCGGGGAATTAATTGTTGTTTAATCTGTGACTTTATGATAAGACTACGCCAAATACACGAATGATATGGTTCTCATTCAGGTATAATTTACTATTCAGTGATACATAAAATGTTCTTATGAAATTATTTTTATACTGTATTACAGATGTCTATAATTTTGTCTTCAGGTGCATGAGAAAATGATATTTACAGATCCCGTTCAGAAAGGAGTCTTTGGCGCACGAATGAAATGTTGACGGGTGAAGCGACTGTAGGAGCCGAGTCCGGCATTTTGAGATGAGTACGTCAAAAGACACTCTCGTACGAGTCCGGTACATTATTTTTTAGCACTAATGGAATCTTTCAAGTACATATTCCTTGGTTCATACTCCGCCGTTTTGTGACCATCAGAAACAAAACAAAAAATTGTGAATTGTGGATAAGCTAGTGCCATGCTCGTAGAGCTAATAAAAGGAAAGAAAATCACAGAGACGCCAAAAAGAATTTGAACGAATTTGAAGGAAGAATTTAAACTCCACCAACTCCAAGCCTGATAAATACGCGATGTAATCCGCCTCTTGGTAACCACGTAATAATGTGAGGTGTCTGCTACAGAACGTAGTTGCGTAATATATTACGGGTAAACATGGCACGCCTGTTCCAGAAAACCGCAAGTAGAACTCGTCTGGACGTCTGCAAATGCGGATCGCCCGCCGGGTAACGCTGCGTCCCAGAATAGTCGGCGCCCGCGGCGCCCTCGTCAGCATAATCGCAGATCATTCGGGCGATTGCACGGCCGGCGGGTGCCCTTGCCGGCAACGCGGGTTGAGCGAGACGGTCACGAACGAAGGCGATAAAACATGAGATGCAGATGCGTGTAAGGTCGTAAATCGCTTGCGGCTCTGCGCTCAAGAGAAGTACACCTCATCTGCCCTGTTAGGCGCCTGTGCCTGCACGCGCCACCGAAAGCGGCTCTAACAAATGAACGGCGATTGTCGGCGCCGATATGTGCGCATGTAGGGGGCCGAGTGCTGGCCAAAACACCCGCACCGCTTACGCTACCATGGGCCCTTGTTCACTCTGTGGTATGTGTTCGGTACTCCGTATTTATAGACTGTTTGATCTGCTTCTGCGTAATGGTCAAGAAAATGCTTGAGTCATAATTTCATTTAAGCGTGATTCAGGTATTGTATTCTGGCTTTAGAAAATTCAGAGGAAGTCCGATGTTGGTAAAATAGAGGTGTGCGTGTCCCTGACATCGAAATTTTAAAACCATGCTTCAGACCATTCGTTAGTCAGTGCACGTCTCTTCATTTTATCCTGTTTTTAGTGTATCGCCTTTAAGCAGAAAATAATAATAATTATAATAGAATATTATTATTATTATTATAAATAAATATATTCCATCAGTAAATATAATAAACTGCGCATATGACGTTCGAAATATAAGCCTTCACGTCTCCGTCTGTCATACTGTTTTCATCCTAGTTCACGAGCCTTACTCTGTTTTTATCTACTTCAAGTGTCAAAAGAAATTTATGCGAACTTGACTGCACCTGTATAGAACTTGCTCGCCCGAAGACTGCGCGTTGGTCGAAGAGACGGTTCACATCAACATGACACGGGTGTGTCGCGTGGCCCGCTGTGGAGACACGGCGCTGGCGGCAGAGCAACAAACGGGCTACAAAATGTGTCAACACCGCGTCAGTTTTCGAAATTTAGCGAGGTCACGGAAGCTCCTAAATAACACTTTCGCCTAACGTAAACCGATTTTGAGAAATCACACACAACAGTTGTGCAAACATTCCTTCCGTGTTAGTCATCCACGTTTCGCTGGGTTTGTGTATAATTTTTACATTAAGGTGTACTCGTCTTGTTGAAAACTAATCCAATAAATAATAAAATATTTTTTCGTGATATTTTTGTGATTGATTACGTTTAAAATGTCGAGTAAACAATAAAGGTAAAACTCAATGAATGAGTGAATTGTGAATGACATTTCTCACCTTTTTGACAATAAATTCGTTTCCTTCTTCGGACATTTTTAAGTTAATTTACAGTGTTCGCATGAGAAATAGTTATGGACAGTTTTGCTTCTTCCTTTCTTCCATATCTCTCTGTTCAGTTTACTACACAAATAGGAAGTTAAAAAAAAGAGAGTCGTCTCGTGGACCAATCTCGACTTTTATTCGCCAATTACTACATCTGACCTTAATATCGCCCCCCACAGGAAGTCATTCTATGCCGACGAGACATTACATAAAACAGTCTCTTCCTTTGAAAACTCTTTGTGCGGCAAGGAACTCTTTGTGAGCGCGCTCTCTTTCAACAGCAGGTTCGTATCCGCCGAGGAAGTGGACTCAGAGAAGGCGAAATTGCTCTCTATTCTTCGACTGCGACATGGTGGCTTTTGACAGTGCTTTCTCAACAATGCAATAATAACGAGGGCTTTATTACTTTTAAACGTTCTTTCAATGTGCAGTTTTGATGTTTCTCGGTCGTTGTTTCCCACGACAGTGAATCTGGAAAAGTTTCAAGAGACGTACGGGGAAGATAAAAGCAATATTTGTAGTGAAATGTCTTTGTTGCCGAAAGTGGTAAAAATTAATGAGATCAAACATTTTATTTGCTATAAAAAGTTCAGTTTATGCAGAACTAACTATTTAATGGATTAATTCGTTATTATTATTATTATTACTATTATTATTATTACTATTATTACTATTATTACTATTATTATGGTAACCACTCTTTCAATTTTTGATCAGTTTCTTCTTTGTTTAACTTTAAAGTTCCTGAACTGAAATTGCATATAAATTGAGGTTTAAAGTGTTTACTTAATATTAAAGATCAAATAATTTGTGATCATAAAGTGATTCAATATAGATATTCTTTGCATATCATGTCGTGGTACTTCGAAAATAATTGAATTTAATTCAGGTTTACAATTTCTTTGATCTTAACACTGCTGATGAAGGAGTTCAACACATTGGCTTCGAAGAAACAAGGTTGCAGCTTCCCACGTGACTGGAGACGGTAGAGTTTGGAAGGACGGAATTCTCTCCGAGTGACATGTCACATTCATGTCATGAAACAGAACCCTGTCTAAATAAATCCTTGAACAATTCCCACGCTGATCATCTCCTATAGTCGAATATACAAGAATTATATCATAAGTAAGAACTCATAAAGATGAATATACAGGAACACGCAAGTAACTGATAAAGTTATACGTGTGTTGTAACTGCTGTCACTGTCTGTCGCTGGTGGCGAACATTGTGGTCAAGCATATTTGGTAGTGTTGGATACTCAAATGGTGCCAAATTCAATAACTGACTGATTAGTGATTCCGGACGCGACAATTGCTAAGGTTATTATTCCCGTATGTGCAGTGCACGTTTTGCCGCGGGAGGTGGTGGTGATCTTCTCCCGCTGGATGACAAGATCCGGCGCCGACCTACGTCGGGGATTTTACCCAACCAGGAATCTCCCACCAGCGGGGCACCGCCTCAGCCGGGTCAAGCTCGAAGCTCTAGATTTGTCTCCCGGCGTGTGTAGTAGTGCAGTGCATGTGTGTGTAAATAATGGATGAAGGTAGGACGAGGAAGAAGGAAATATCGTGGACGGTTCGTGGCCCGTTCGCTAGCTTTCTAGCTAGCTAGCTATCTAGCTAGAAGCTAGCTAGAAGACAGCCTTCTAGCTAGCTATCTAGCTAGAAGACTCGAAAATCCTGCCACTGTCGGGACTGGAAGCCTAGCACCTCCTCGTCAGGGACATGAGAAGCCCTGAGCCACCTTTGTTACTAAATTCAATAATATAACCCATGTTGGGAGTGGACCAATAGAGAAGTTTCCCGAACCCGGTTATTTGACGACTACCGCCGCTGCCGCCACCGCCACCGCTACCGCTATCGCCACCGCCACCGCCACCGCCACCGCCACCGCCACCGCCACCGCCACCGCCACCGCCACCGCCACCGCCACCGCCACCGCCACCGCCACCGCCACCGCCACCGCCACAATCACAACTGTACACAATTCTTGCCGATGGAATTTGATCTTCAGTGCCTTTGCGAATGTATTCAATGATTAATTGAAGAGCGTATTTCCGATGTGACGTATGTCTATAAACCAGAGTTTTTCAGGAAGGAAAAATATTCAAATTCATACGTAATTGGAGATTAGTTATAACGGCTTGCGGATAAAGTTTAAGATACGAGAATCGCTAGTTTTGAACACAATATATGGCAGCATACTGTATGTTAAGAATATATTTGTAGGTAAAATTAGAAAACAAACGAAAATGATTTACCACTTTGTAAATGAACTCTGCAATGACGTCCTCGCTTCCCCCCCCCCCCCCTGTGAGCCCAGCGCGTGGCGGCGTCGATCGCGAGCGAAGGGCGTTGAGCTGGACGCCGTGACCCTTCTTGGGCGCGTGGGCGTTGCATGCCGGGCACTATCTGATGGGCGCTCGCCCGCGGGGCTGCTGTCACTCACGCGGCGGGCAGCGCCGGGGTGCGCGCGCGCGCGCCCTGGGGATTCCCCGGACGGAAACACCTCGGGGGAAAGACGGGGAAGCGAAGTGAAGGGGAGCATTTAGGCGAGAGATTGCAACGGACCGAAGAAGACGCGGGAAGGCTGATCGTCACTGAGGGAACGCCAGTTGCTGACTGTGCTGGTACAGTCTGCTCTGGGACGGCACCGCAAATACGGGTGCGGCATAATAAATAAGTTTCTTATCGGCACATTCTTCGTCTTTGTAGGCTCTGCAACCTTCCAATGAACGTCTTGGCTTGCTTCACTATCCTTTTAAATTTTTTTTCTGTTCTGCGAGTGCTCAATCCAGTTGTCAATCTCCATCTTCGTGATGTCTTTGACAACATCATCTTTCCATCTTATTTTTTAGACAGCCCTCTTCTCCTGGTGCTCACTGGATTCCATGTATTCGGCACCAATCATTGGTATTGTTTTGTTGGGGCATCGTGTCATCAGCATCTAGTAGTAAGATTTGAGGAGGGTATTAATGGCGTAAATTGTACTACTTGAGGTGTTTTGGGGTTAGGAAATATGCCACCTACGTATGCAGTGTGGGAGGTTAATGTAATGGAATATTGTGTGACATGAATTTCATTGAGGGACTTGAAGAAACTCAATAGATCGCTTCAGATGTTACGGACGGGGAAATAAAACGAGAAGCTGAACAAAATAAAATCTGTTGAAATATGGAATATAAGAAGTACCTACATTCTTTTCTATGACCGTCCCTTGAAGGGACTTCCTTAATCATGTTTCGAGACGAGATGTAGTAGTTGATGAAGATGATGATGCTAATAATAATAATAATAATAATAATAATAATAATAATAATAATAATAATTATTATTATTATTAGCATCATCATCTTCATCAAGATTATTATAAGTCGTTCTCGTGACGCAGACGGTTGCGGCAGCCGTCGTCTGCGCTGAGAGGTGTGCAGGTTTCAGTCCTGCGTAGACATGGTTGTATATGTGATTGTCCCTTCACCCCTCATCATCATCCTTTCATCTCATAATTCACACTTCAAGGCGTAACAACGTTGTCGTACTGAGAGAAACAGCTGAAAAGATGATCCCGCAAAAATTACACACGTTATTCGGGTAGCATGGACAGTAATGACCTATACGTCAGTAATAATGATAATGATAATAATAATGATAATAATAATAATAATAACAACAAGCAAAATGTCTCGTATGAAATAGTGTGACGTGCTATCAACCCAACTGCTAGATTTTGCGGTTTGCCAACAACTGGTTCAGATAGAGCGAAATACGTCGATGGCCGGGCGGGAGCTCAGTTCGTCAAATCACGAGAGGGGGAGGGGGCTGTCAGAGCAAAGCTGGATGGGACAGGGCAGGGCAGCCCGAAGCAGGAAGGGTAGTGAAGAGGTGTCAAGGCGATGATGCGACGTGTGTGGGTGGGAAAAGTTAACAAAGACGGAGGCGTTGCAATGCGAGCTGAACCGGGACTTGAGATGTGTTGAGGGCAGGGAAGGGAAGGGGAGGAGGTCAGCAGGGTTGGGCATTGCTGGGCGTGGCGGCGGGAGAGGCGGGGAGGGGGCGGGAAAAGTTTCAGCGGAGCGAGCAACAATTCGAGGCTCGTGTGGCGCATGGGGCGGGGGCGAGGGGGGGGAGGCGAATCGCAGCGGGAGAGCGCGTCGCGGTTTGCGCTCCGCGGGGGAGCCCCGGGGAGTCACCCCCCTCCCCCGACCCAACCCGCGAGGCAAGTGACGTGCGCCGCCGCGCTGATTGGCGAGCCCCCCGATGGCTGCACGTGAATCGCGTTGACCGAGGCCACCGCGGGCGGTTTGCGGCCAGTCGTTCCAGAGATTCACGCTCGCCGCTGCTGATGGAACGAACGCGCCATTTTCCGCTTCCATCTCGGGAACGCGAACGCCATGACAATCGTCGTACGTTGTATATATTTTTTTATAAAACATTTCCCGCGGTTGACAAATACTGCCTGTTCAGCTCATATTTGTTTATGTACTACGCTTTGGATGGCGGTGAAGATGATGGAAGACCGTATTTGTTATGATTTCCCATCAATACAAATCTGAAAAGGTTCGATGGAAGGTTGTGAGTTCCTCTCATGAGCAATCTTTCGGAATGAAAAACACTCAAACACAAAAACACTGAAAACACTCGAGGCTGTTTTCTTGTGTCTAGTCCTCCCGATGTGTATGCACCGGCTGTTTCAAATGTGAAATGGAGATTTTCATAAATAATCCTTTTAGAATTCTTTAGTTAACTGGGAAATACTTTTGAAAGAGCGTGCACGAATATAAAATGATTGTCAAGAATTTTCAGGATACCTGTTCAGGACTGGATACATTTTCATTTTACAGGATCTAGAGAAGTATGCAAAAAAATACTCACAGCTTGTGAATCACATGCACCGCATTTGAAAACCACACGTTCCGTAAATCATAAAGGTATGCAATGTCTTAAAATGCAGTTTCCTGCATGAGTATGTTGCTTGTAAACTCGTGCGAAAAGTGCGTCGTAACAGGTACGTAACTCGTGCGCCGCAGCGAGCCGACGGACGCGCTGAATCGACAGACAGCGGCTAACTAACTTACACAGCGCCCTCTGGCGGCGTAACCCGCACACTGAAAGGTCGTTATATCCGGCTGTAAATTTACGACAGGTAAGATAAAGCGAAATTAACGCTACCGAGTTGCGTAATAAAACAGCGATGGAAAGAATTTACGCTCTGCTCGCCCCCGCCCCATTCGTTCGTGTTCAAACCCTCACGCACATTCCCTTCCAACCCCCCCTCTCTCTCTCTCTCTCTCGCCCTTCCCTTCCATCATTGTTTCACCTCCCCGTACCCTCCCCTCCCCTCCCCCCACTCCTGACGTTTTCGCGCTATCTAATTTTCACCTGACTCTCCTGACGCCGTGATCCACTCGTTCACTGTCAGGATGTTTTGCCGGTGTGAGCTCTCCCCCCTTGGCCGACGAGCTGCCTCCACGCGTGCCCTCGTTGTCCGTGACTCGGCCGTCAGTTTTCTGTTTCGCAGAATTCATGAACCGTCTGGTTCTAATCAATCTTTGTGTACTATGTATAAGTCGATATTCTAAATTTGTTCATCCATTAATTGTTTTCTTTCGTGTTAAATAGCTTAAAACACTTTCACTTCACATATTTAATTTCTCTTATGACCGTTGTATCGTCTGTTATTTCTCGATCAAACTATTTTCGTTAGGCGATTTATTTTCACCTGTTGTTATTCATTCCTGCTCGCAAACTGCTCTTTATCCTTGAATTTTACTATTTCAGATATCCTTCGCTTTGGGTTTATCAGCGTTTCTGAATGGGGAATATGGGCTTATAGTGGCAGGTACGAGTAATAAACTCCTACCTCCCACTATAAGCCCATATCCCCCATTCAGACGCCCACACGTCCCACTGCATCTCTTTATTCCCACTCTCACGTTTCTTCTCTTTGGCTGCCCATCTTCAGTATCCTTCTCCCTTTCCACGCCCTTCTTCCCCGCCTTCCCTTGCGTCACTTCTTTCTTTCTTTCTTTCTTTCTTTCTTTCTTTCTTTCTTTCTCTCTCCCTCTCTCTCCCTCTCTTCCACCCTTTCCCCCCTCTACTCCGATTGCTCGCGCCCGCATTCACCCTCGTTCCTCGCTCGCCTCATTCATCTGCCGAGCGCCGCGCGCCGGTGAAGGGCGGCATTATCGGCGGCGCCGTGATGTATCCCCTCCCCTCCCCCTTCCTCCCCCACCCCGCCGTCGGCTCCTCGCAGGACCTTTACCACCGCGGCATTCATAACCAGCGGCGCCGGCGCATTTGGAACGAATTTAACGTGTGCGGGGGCGGGGCGGGTGGGAAGGCGCCATTACGGCGCCGTTTGATGGGCGCGCGTTACGCGATATTAGCGGGCGATAGCGCGTTGGCGGCGGCGGGCGGCGGCGGGCGGCGGCGGGCGGCGGCAGGGCGGCGGCAGGGCGGCGGCAGGGCGGCGCCGACGCCATCAGCGCGGGGGAGTCGGGTGGGAGCGTCGGAATGCGGCTGGACGGAAGGCGCGGAGCTGGAGTCGATTTGGAAGCCGCGTGTGTGGGAGAATGCCGGAGACGTGTTTGGGTGAAGGTGTTTTTGTGTATGTTCAAGTAGAGTCGATTAGGAGTTTTGTGTGCTTTTGAGTGTGTGGTTGAGGTGTAGTAGTTCAGGAGAATCGGAGGAGGAGACCTGGGAATGCGAGTAAGTGTATGTGAGTGTTGAATCTCCGCGTAGGTGGTTGTCTATCAGAATGGATAAATTGGAGGAACTCGAGTGGATGTTGGTATGTAGTACATTAGAAATGGCGTTCTGCGATGGTCTTCAAATGGAAATGAATTTGGTCTGAGGAAGTGTGTTCGAATGTAATGTTGATAAATAGCGAGGGATGGTGGACAAGAACGGGAAGATGCAACTGGACTAGTAAAAAAAAATATATAAGTGTCCCTTAGCACTTTATGGTTAGGATATTGCTGACCCAACAATTACTACAAATTCATGATCATTATGGTGTAGAAGAGTGGGATATCTACAGAAAATAGAACAGAATTATTAGAAATATGGCAGCATTGGTTTACCGGGGGAAATGGCTGATGATTTGTAATCTATTTTGATGTGTAAAATTGAGTTTATCTTGCTGTTAAAATACGAAAATGCTGATGTAGCAGTCGGTTGGTAGCACAGGAATGGCACAAAATCAGGCTTGAATAGCAGTACGTTGGCGAGGACAAACAGCAATTGATTCATCTTGCGAGTGCGACAGGTTGCGATTGCGTGATTCAGACGGGCATCTGCGTCTACAGTACACTGATGACCTCGCTTCGAAATCAGTTCACATGACCCGCGGCGAAATCAGTTCACGAGTCGCTAGACAGATCCACAACGCCATTCAAAACTCTATCTGCGTCTGTATGCAATTTGTAACGAATCTTTGATGACTTGTGCCTGATGCTAGAGCGCATTTAGTTTCGAACATCGAGGTATTAGGTTCGTGACCAGACGGTGGAATATTTTAGACTCCAGCTATGTTAATAGTTCTGCGAAGATGAGATATTTATGAACTGCTTTTCCCGAGATTTCCTGCCAAAAATTACACCGGAAAGCCGCATCAGTACCCAAGTAAAGGATCACAGACCGCGCGCAATATGTCCCCGGCGTATCCTCACTCCTATCCTTAGAGCCGGACAGCACGCTCATCCTTCATTCCCAAACGTCACATTCTCATTATCTCGAAAGACATTGGCGAAATTTCTAGTGCAAATAAAGATATCAAATTGTCGAGGAACTGCAACCAATGAGTTTACACCATAGAGTGCAGGAATTACCAAGCGCTTTTGTAAACTAGAACGATTTACAGATGAAACGACATTGTAAAGAAGTGTGAAAATAGTATTTATCATGTCATATACTCATTCCCGTTTGAAGATAAGATATGATTTAAGTGCCTTCCTGGAAGATATTTCAAGAGTTATTGATGAAGAAAGTCTCTTCAATGTATGTTTCTTCTCGCATCGATCGTCCAGTTCGACTCCTTGACCCCACAAACATGCTAATCAATCGCCATGATAACTTTACGCGTTTCAGACAATTCAAACGTGAGTCTCGTGGTTGAGAGACATTGACTTATTGATCTATTGGGATTCATTATCTTCATGAGAGTGTTGTTTATTAAATATTTTGGAAGTCTTATATTATTGCTTTCAATTGCGTTCAATTTTCCTTCACTTTCCTTTGAAACACAGTGTGGTTATTGGTAAGTTGGAATATTCAAGTACTCGATCTTTTTCCTTAACCATTCAGATGTATTATATGGATAAACTTAACTGCACATGTATTATTATTGTTTTTTAATTGTACTTAATTATATTTTATTCATCGTTTTCTGTATTATTTATTTATTATATTATATTTTAATTTATAATTGTGGTTATTTCTTTTTTGCAAGAATTAGTAACTACAGTCCCGTTTTCAGACTCGAAATTGTTCAATCGACCATTTTCTAAACATAGTTTTTCTTTCATTACCTCCTAAGGAAGTCCGTTCGTGTAATTAGTCGTCTAATTGGTTAGAGTCCGTTGACATGTTGAAATAAATTATTTTGATTCTTCTAAGTAGTTCACCAAGCTATTCATAATGAACGTATTTGCGATAATTAATACTTATTTTATCATAAATCCATCAAAGAGGCTTGATTACTACGTAGATGAATGAACTTTATGCTCGCTTCTCATAGTTGCTACCCGGGTGGTCCTATGGCTTTTTTTTTTTTGGACGGTGGTGGATTTTGAGCCCTAGCTTCAGAGCTAGGTCGAATTCAACTCTTTTTCTGGAAAAGAATACTAGCATTCGGTTGCTCTGACGGGCTATTTTCTATGTTTGTCCTGTCAATACCACGGGATTTTCCAACCATTACCTTAACAAAGGGGCCATGCAAGCTTTCTTATCCCCCCGCTCTCCCCTTACAAGCACTTTTACACTCTCAATCACTACTTTACGATTCGTATCGGGAGACCAGTTGGAATCTGGGGTTCTCCCGGCTGGGGTGGTGCCATGTTGGAGATACCTGGAACGGGAAACCCGGCATATTGTCAAGTAGGTCGGCGCTGGAACTTTCTTTCCAGTGGAGGAAGAACACCGCCATCTCCCGGGACGTAACTTGCCCGACACTTGTAGAACTAATGACCATAGTAGTTGGCTTGATTCTAGCCTATCCCGGTACGTACCTGCTCGGGGCAGTACCGCCGAGGGGGAGTTAACTGAGGGGCAACCCATACGCCGACGCATACAGGTTGGGTCTGATCCCTCGTTTCAGTGGAGGTGGACCATCACCATCCCGCCATATACAGCATCTTTAGTTTAACTCGTAACCCATGTCTGAGACCACTTGTTCTTGTTTTTGGAAATTTGTCAACCACCTGTGTGTTTTTGCCACCTTTCAAGACGGCCGTGCCTGGTACGTCGAGACAGCAGGGGAAGCGACCGTCAGGTCATAAGCTGCGGCAACTTTCCTGTTCTATGTTTTTCCCATTCAAGAGCTTACGCGGTCAGGTACGTTGCACACACGTCGGAAGCTTTTTGTGCTGCACAGAGTGGGTGAGGATGGGTGAGGAGAGACATGAGCAGGAAACAAAACGTATTTTTAGGTGATTAAGCCCAGTATGCTTAAGAAACAAAACTGGAAAATGTGGAGGGAAGTTACGACTGTTTATCAATTTATTAACACCAACGTAACAATAATTATTATTTAATGAAAGTCGGCTCAGAGGGGAATCAAAATGATATCTCTTCAAACATTACCGCCAAGCTCTTCATTTTTTATAACACTAATAATGTATTATCTGATTATTAAGAAAATAAAAAAGCCTTAATAAAATTATTAAATATAATAATAAAACGTTAATCAGTAGTAAATTAATAATTATTGAAAATAATTAATAAAAAATATATAATTTCTTTAAAAATCACAAAAAACTGACAGAGTAAATTCTCAAATTGACCACCATTTGTCAAGAGACACGTGTTTACTCTTTTCAGTGCAGTGGGCGCAGTACGTTGAAGACTAACTAGGTCAGAATAAATATTTTCTCTTTCTTCCAACTAAAATTAGCCACATTCTCTCGCCCCGAATTGATGGCACACGACCGTGGGTTGCTAAAAGAGAAAGTGATGTCAAATGTATTTCATGCATTGCCAAATAGCCAAAACAAAGAGGTGGTGTTTCTAGACACGGGTTGCGAGTTAAGTGGAAGATTCTGTACATCGACGGTACTAATGACCGAAGCATAGCGAATCAGACTGGTATACCCAAGTTGGCGGGTTCAAACCCGATCGAAGCCGTGGATTTTTAAGGGCGAAAAAAATCCTTCGTACGCCTTCCTTCGGAGGGGAAGTAAAGCCGGCTGTCCCATGTTAGTAGATTTACTTGCATGTAAAAGATCCTCAAGCCTAAATGACGCCTCTGAGCAAAATTCAAAATCGCCTGTTTCTCGCCCAAGAAATACCTTCTTCCTCTGTTAGTTGGTGAAAGGAGCGTAGCAAAATTTGCTTGGTCAGACGGAAGAGCGGGCCTGATGGCCCAAGTCTCGCCACGTAAAATAAGGCATTAATTTAATTTAATTAATTTAAGCATTGAGAAACGCAGGTAATGAGCTAAAACATAAGAAGTTTATTTATAAATTAACGGGGCTGCGGGTCGTCGAGCGCCCAGTCGTCGCCGCTGGGCGCGAAGAGGATGCGCAGCGGCGGGTGGCAGGGCGGCAGGCCGCGCGCGCGCAGCGTGCGCAGCGAGAAGCTCATCTCGCGCGACAGGTCCAGGTCCATGAGCAGCGCCGACGTGCGCGTGGGGCTGCGCACGCGCTGGCTCAGCTGACCGTCCACCTCCACCTGCGCACGCGCCACGCGACCTAACTCATCGCCCTTCCTCTACGCTACGAGGGCTACTTTTTAAGCATGGTCCGTTTCTTAATAAGGAGGAAAGTACTGTATATGACATAAAAAATACGTTTTCTCAATATTCTACATTCTTTCATCTCCATTTCTCTATAATTTTCATTTTTCTTCAAACATTTGTTATACTGTCAAAAAAAATTTGGAATTTTGACATTCATGTAATCTGCCGCCTATGAAGAATCCCAATTCCTGACTGAAATTCTGATTTCTTCGTTGTCGCTGAACCGTTAGCTACCAAGGAAGTCCTGTAAACATCGAAACATGTGATAGACAAGAGGTGCACGGTCTGGACTGTAAGGTGTTTCTATCCAAAGACCTGATTAATCTTCGGGTTTGTGCAGAAACTTGGCAACATCGGCGGGTGGCTCAATTTCCTTAAACGTTTTAAAGTTCTACAGCTCGGCTCACAGGCATACCATACGGCTGACAAAGGCGTGAAAACTCGGGCAAAGTATGTTGGAATCAGACACTCATGCGCACTACGGCAATCGCACGTCAATCTCAGTCTCATTCACAAATGGACCTTATTTAAAAAATAAAAAATAACCTACGTACATTTGAGGCAAATCAAGCTGAAGGCAAGCGAATCTGGCCAGTTCATTTAAAGTGTTTTTTTGGCTCACTTGAAAAGTTATAGTTAAATTGTTAATGCTGCTTCTTAAATAAATCATTGAAATAAACTAAAGAAAAATGGTCATGAATATGGTTTTGTATCGTGCAAAGGAAAGCATCTACACTCTTTTTTGTCCTGCTGCTGAAGACAGCAATACCCTCCCCCTGCTTCAAAAGCATTTAAGACGAAAAGAATGACAGTTCGCAGAGAATGGTTTGGAGGAAAAGAAGGTGCATTGCAACCCGCCTTGCAACCCGCGTGTTACAACACTCAAATAAAGTAGCAATACATAGAATATTGCTGAAGAATGATGTGATGTGACGTATATTTTTTTATCATTTTATACCATAATATTTCACTTCAGTATGTTTGTTATTGGATGTCTACGTATTGTCATTGCTACTTCCCATAGGTGCATTTTATTCGGATACATATATCTTTACCAAACGCAAACGATGTAATTTAAGTTGTTATGCATATAGTATTATAGGATAATATGGCTGCCGTGGTACCTCGTAGCCAGTGACTGTTTCGTTCTTGGGCGCCGACTTCCATGTGAGCAGCAGGCAGTCACAGCCCACTTTTCCCGCCACGCGGAATTCCGTGGGGCACACGCACTGCTCGTCGGGTGCGGTGGACGCGGCTTCAGCCTGCGGAAGAAGACATAAAGTGAGAACAGAAGGGAAGGATACTGTCTCTCGTTTGTGTACAACGGAGAGGAGAATTAGAAGAAAATTAATGGCATTGAAAAGAAGAACACCTGGGCCTTGTGTTGTGTCGTATGTTTAGCAGAGAACTTAACCACAACGACACAATTTGATTTACCAAAAAACTTCGATATATGTTTTAAACGTACTTAACGATGTTTTAATATCTTGAAAGGATAAAATCAATATTCAAGAATGCTCGACAGAGTGAAAAGAATAAAGTTAACTGAGTGGTTAAATGTAATGTCCACACAAGTGAAGAATAAAAATGAAAATCTCTTGCGTATTTTTTATGATTGCCGTGAAGAAATATTTGAAAACATCAATTGTAATTATATACAATAATGGGTATTAACCAAATAAAACCATATATATGACTCTTATATAGTCGCCTTGTCTTGTAACAATTCTGATTACCCAAGAGAAGCCACTAATTGCTATCAGCTACGAATAAAACATAGTGGAAATTTGTGAATCCCAGAATATGAAACTCGCAATGAGATACACACCGTCGGACGGTATTAGACTGTCTTATGTGGACAGTAACAGAATGTGAAATCTCAGAATGAAATCGGGTAGTTCAGGAGAGTTTTGAAGCACCAAAAATTACTATAATTTTCATACTTTTGTTACGATGTTTCGGACTGGGAATGATTTTTTATTTGAATTATTAAATAATTTATGTAATGTTATAATAATAAATTAAAAGTAAGTAAAATATTTCATTATGTCGCAATGAGTGGAAACAGAATGGAGATAAATTGATAGCAAAGCAAAGGAAAGCAAAGCAGTGTCCACCTGCTCGGGCGCTCCGCCTTGCTCCCGCGGCAGCAGGTCGGCCACCTCGCAGCAGCTGTAATCGCGTCGCGGCGGCGCGCTCAGGTTGCGGTTGGACAGCCTGACGCGCAGCCGGCGCAGCGCCTCCTCCGCCGGCGCCAGCCGCTGCAGCTCCTCGAGCAGCGCGTCGATCATGTGGTCCTTCATGGCGCACTTGGCGCGCAGGGACTCGATCGTCTTGCGGTACTCCGACAGGTAGGAGATGTTGCGGCGCAGGCGGTAGCGCGGCACGCCGCCGCCGCTGGCGCTGTCGCTGGACGCGACCGAGTCGCTCGACGGGCATGCGGGCAGCGGCACCGTCTGAGGCGGGCAGGCCTCTCGGAGAGGCTTCTTGCGGCCGCCGCTAGGGGCGGTCGTCGCGCGTGGCGCCGTCGACTTCACCTTGGATGGCGTTTCCGCGTCTTTTGCTCTCCGTTGCTCCGACGCCGACGAGCAGCGCTTCTGGACTCGAGATTCGGGTGCCTTGGTGAAAGGCGCTTCGGGACCGCGCTGGCTCAGGGCTCTGTTTTTGTCCGAGCCTGTGGAGGCGGTTTTAGGCCTGTCAGATGTGTTGGATTTGAGGGAGGAAGATGACTTGTCTGTTCGCCTGCTGGATGCGCTGCTTGACCGTTTGTGTCGACCGCTGGCACTTTCGGAATCTGTGTGTTTTGTTTTATCATCACTTGCTCGCGAGTGGTTAGTGTTTGGCGTCATTTTCGGTTCGCCCTTCATAGCCCACGATGCTTTAGATTTGGGTTCAAACAGTACTTTAACCGTGTTGTCTTGTTTAGCCGTAGCTCTGCCCTTTGTGCTACGATCCGGAGATTTCAATTGCACATTTCCAGCGGTTTTGCCGGACGGAGATTTGCTTGAGCGGGGGCTTATGCTCGTTTGTTTGGGGGAGTGTTCACGGTTTGGTGATGCCCGTGCACTGTCTCGCGGAGGACTCGGCGACGTCTCAGATGATCGTTTTCGCGCCTTCTGTTTAGCTTGTGAAGTGTTTTTGTCGCCTGCTGTTTGTTCACGAAGTGTCGCTAGGCCTCGAAATTTATTCATATCGCTGCTTGGAGGAGCGGTTTTTGGTCTATCTAATGAAATTAAGTCCTTAGGAGTCCTATTTTTACTTGCCGATCGCCACGACGAATGAGATTTCTGACGGGTGGGACTCGAGTTAAAATCTGATCGCTGATTCTCAGAAACCGGTTGGGGAACGTAATGTTCTGGTGACTTTGAATTGAATCCAAACAAATTAGTTTCATATTTCTGGTACTCGTCAACAAGACGGCTTTCTGAATACGAAGGAGTTACAATATTAAATAAACCTTTCGACAGACATTGGTTTATTACAATCGGTGGCTCTTTCTGAGTGCGTTGTTTTGCGAACCACGACTTAACGTCCACGTCCACTGAAAGAGGTACTTCCGGTTCGGAATCTGCTATAACGGCGTAGGCGGTCGTGCCAATGTCCGTGCTCGGGTTGGAAATCGGAATTATGAGTGGTTGGTCATTTTCCCGCGTGGTCGAACTGCCAAACACATCCGGTTTCATCTCCGACGAACTCCGCGACCTTCGACGTTTCATACCGGTTCGATAACGATTAATCACATCCTTCTGGTGTTCCGAAAGATTGTCTTCGTGTAGGACTACTATCGCTAGCTCGGGGTCTTCTCCAGATGCCGGGGATTGGGTCGGCAGAGTCAGATACGTAGCCAAAGGACCTCGGTCCGCATCGCCGTGACGCGGTGCTGTTGAGGCGTTCGGAAGGTTCATTGAACGAATTTGTAGGTCCTGTGACTCTCCTTGCTTGTTGAACGGGGAATCGATCACGGAACCTTGGGACGATTCCGACGCCGTGTCCACAATTTTTTCGAGTTTGATCCATTGCAACTCGAGTTGATCGTTTTTGTTTCGCCCGTACGCGTAATGGAGTTGGATATCTGATAAATCAGAACCACTGCGATTTCCAAGGTGGTTCCTGTTTGCATGGCTACCTGCGCTGTTAACTGATTCGTTGCTTTGAGCGCTCACGTGCTCATCGTCGCCATAATTGGAGGAATTGTTAACATCTGAGCAATCTTCTAACGGAGACTCGCTGATAGTTTCCAAAATGTTAAGCACATTTTCGCTGTCTTCCGAATCCTCTAAAGGTTCCAGAAACTCTGGGGGAACCTCAACGGATCGGACTGCTTGTTTGAATTTCTCGATATCTAGGAGGCTGTCGCCCTCGGTGACGTCAGAACCAGAAGTTGATTTCCATGACAAGTCTCGATGAAGAGACCGATTGGGTGCGCTGGTGTTAATTGGCTCTATTGTGGGAACAGTATTCTTGCCAGATTTCGGGAACTTTCTATCACATTTTGCAGCGGATATTAAAACAGCTTCCTGCGCAAAACAACAGGTTTTTTGATAGTGAGCGAGTTTCTTAGCAGAAACATCTAATAATTTTGCGCCGTCGGTTTTGATGCTCTCTTTACTGTTCATTGGTGTTGTGCAGGTAGCAATTGAGCGAGCCTTATCAAATGAATATTCAGCTTTCTGTGAGAATTTTACTCTCTCCGTCACAGGTTTTTCGGCATTGTTCAAGTGATTGGCTGTAGATGTCTGCTCTGTACCGTGTGTGGGGGATGTGCGAGTTCCCTCTGATCGATCTCTTAGTGAACTCTTAGTTTTTGATTGAGACTTTACATCTTGAGCGGGAGGTGATCCTTTTTCCGATTCTTGGTGAGTCGACATTTTATTTATATTGAAGTATAATGGTGTCATTGCAGAGAATGTGTTTTCTTGAATACTTTGTGCGGATGACTGTTGTGATTGAAATGGTGACATTGTGCATGTCAAGAAAGTTGATGCGTCCGATGAATCTGCTGGAGTCACTGCAATTGGCTCTCTAGGAGGATCAAGGGTCGGAATTGCAGCGGACCGTGACGGTGGGGTCGTGGATAATTTTGGAGGCAGCGTTCTAGCTTGCTCAACTGAAGTCCATGACGCCATAGGCACAGAACTTCGAGTTTCCAAGAAAAAATTATCTAACGGATTCTTTGGCGTCGATTCTCTTACCTCCTTGGTGTGTCTTTTCTGTTGAGGTGTGCGGGACGACGTGTCATTTGAAGCACGCGAGATGCTTTTTACCGTTGATTCTTGGCTTTCTCTTGAGGGAGCATTTGTGTTGCTGCTGGGTAGAGTGAAATTCCAAGTTCCTATTAACGCCCCCTGTTTATAATCTGAGTGTGCATCTGTTGGCTGAGCCTTACATAGATAGGATGTCTCCTCTCTGTGCCTCCTTGTTGAGTCAGAAGTCAATCTGGGGGAAACACCATCGTTTTTACTTTCAAGGGGCGTGTCATAAGATTTCTCGTTAGATTCTGGTTTTCCATCTGTACGTCGGCGGCGTGATTCTGCTGTATAGTGTGACAATTTGCGTGAGGTGTCAGCGAAGGTTTCCTTGACATTTTGACTAGACACCCCTTTTGCAGTTTGTCGACAAAACTGGTCTTCCCCACGAGAAACGCCTTTTGATCGTTGATGGGTGTGCATCTTCTGAGGTGATGTTTCGTTCCTCCGTGTGATCGCGTCTTCTGTAATGACCTCGGGAGATCGCGTTGTTGTCCTACGGGGTTCAGGGATGTCTGTGGGTTGGTGCTGCGTCTCCGCAGCAGTCGAGCGACTCGCGTCTGCCCTGCGTTGCGCAGCCGAGTGACGCTGTCTGGTGGGGTCTGCGCGTTCTGACGATAGCTTTCGCTTGCGAGTGCTCTCTGACGAGGACCTCTCCTGGTCGCTGTGGTCGAGGCAGCTCATCTCCAGCCTCGCCCTGCCCAGGCCGTCTCTAGCGCGCCTGCTCCTGCCCCGGACGCTCCTGTCGGGGCTGTCTCCGTCGGGGCTGCTGCTGCGGCTGGACTCTCTGCCGCTCTCCCTGCGGCGCGAAGCTGGCCGCCCGTCTTGTTCCTCGTCCCTCCCCGTCCTTCCCGCGCTCCCTCCGGCCCTGCCCCTCCTCGACGCCCCCTCCTCGCTCCATTGCACCTCGTGTTGGCGCCCGTCGATTCGCTTCTGTGCGTCATCCTTCCCGCTCTGCTGTGCTTTTCGCGTAGGCCTACGTTTCAGGTAAAGTCTCGAGGGCGGCTCGTCGTAAGAGCCACGCCGCCCTTTCTGTAACTCATTCCCGGAACTTACTGGCGATGGTGATAAGTCCGATGCAGAAAAATCCTCGTCGCAACTACTCAGGGAGAGAGTGTCATCCGGAATCTTGCATTCCGACAATGGTAGGTTTGATGTGTATGGTGAAAATGGATATAACTCGCTAAACGTTTTGTTTGGGGAACTAAAGAACTCCGCTAGACGTGAATATCTTTCCATATCATTGAAAGCCTCGTTTGGGGTATCATCCTGTGCCCTCATTAATTTTCCAGAGCAATATTGTATGAAAAATAACTTTTTTATGGTTAAAAGTAATCAATAAAATATTTAAAAAATCAACGCAACGCTACGGCTCTGTTGGTATTGACGGCACGAATGTTACCGTGAGCTTGAGACGCCGGTCACGAAGCCAGCGGGCGGGGAGAGCTTCCGTGCCCAGCGCAGAGCGCACCGCCGCGCCACCTCGTGTTGGGCCGCCGCCCTCCTTCGCTTGTGGGGCTCGCGCGTCGTCTGCGGTGCATCATAGCAGGGGTGGTGGTGGCCGGGGGGCGGGGCGGCGGCGGGCGATCCTCGCTCGCCCTCGCCCGCGCCCTCGCCCTCGCCCGCGCCCGCGCTCGCGGCGACCGCCCTCCACCTGTCGCCTCGGGACCTGCGCTGCGTCACGGCGTCCTCTGTGACGCCGTGACTTACCCGTCGTCCTTTCCCGTCGAGCGATGCGCGGTTGCTGGGCAACGCCACCTCTTTTCTCCGTTGGAACTATTGTAGTTTGTAGTTGTGTTGCCAAGCGTGTATGAGTGCACTGAAAATCATACGGTGCACTGAAAATCACTTCGGCGTGCTGTTAGATTTTGCAAATCTTATTTAATTTCTTAAAATTATTTTTGTGTTTATTCATTTATTGGAAACAGTATCACTATTTTTCTACATTTATAAGAAGGGAAACAAACATTTAAGTATTCTAAAACTTTACAAGATGATATAAAACCATTTGCTCTATTGAAAGCTAGGCAACGCTGTTTTCTCCGTTTAAAGCACTTCCTAATATTAAAATACCGTGTGCGACAAGTGATGTTTTCTCACTCAATAATTTCATCGAAAGCGCAGTACATTGATGGAAAAACGTATCTTCCAGTCTGCATGAAATTCAACAGAGAATATGAGAATTTTTTTTGCAACGGGAGCTAGCAAAACCTGTATAAAATTGTTTTGCTGGTGATGAGTCTATTTAAAAAAGAGAAAGAAAATCTTTTTTTAAACCCTCAAAATTCCAGTCCGGTTCTTTAATACCATTCTAGAAGTATACCACTATGACTTAAAGTTTATACGTATATTGCTCTAAAATTGTCCAGCATCCTCGTTTAATTTGTGGCTCGCTTTTACCTGTTAATTTTTTTTCTGAAAAGTTTATTTATTATATCTTCAAAAATATTTTAACGGATACCTCAGTTAAAACTTTGAAGCCCTCAATGAAACTTAAGTATTGTATCAGAGCGGCTCTAGGTAATTTCAATTATGATTACTTTATGTTAATTTGAACTATCATGTACTCTTGCTATTTCTGTATTATTGCTTTCAAACCTGGAATCAAATAATAAAATGAGAAACAACCACAGCAATGCCTCTTCCTCGCTTTTTTATTGAACATTCATTCCAACAAGTAATATTCCTTCAAGTTGTGGTGACGTAAAGTATTGTCGTTCTTCTCGCGGCCTTTCTTGTGTCACGTGCCGTTGCCGCCGACTGGATTTTCGGGGTTGCAAGAGCAACCGTCGATGCGTTTTTTGCTGGATGACACGTCCTCTGTCAGTGGCTCAAAGATGGCTACTGCCGCCTGTAAGTAGAAAAGTTTATTACGACAATGAATAACATTCTTCCCATGGTACCCATGGAAGAATGCGATCACTATCATAGAACGATATTGATTGAGCCTAGCGAAAGATAATTTGAAGCGCTGGATAGGCGGTGTCCTTAATATCTTAATCCAATCCAGTGTGGCATCAGTGGAGTTTGTCTCTCAAGTTAAGTCCCTCCGTACTCCTACTTAGATGTATAGAATCTACGCAGTTGTACAGAGGGATTTCGGAATATTTCGAACACATACTCATGTTTTTTCACCATCGTATAATTTCAAAATATATACATATGCTCATGTTTTTTTTTACCCGGGTATCAAAGATAACTTGTTTGAGCGTGATACAGTTGAAATTATCAATATTAAAAGAAGTATTATATACACCATTTTTATAACGAATTTCCAAGTTAGGAAGATACAAACCTCTCCAGAATATCTTCATAAAATGATAATCTTATTAATTTGAAAAAAAAGTTCTTAACATAATTTCATCATTTTTTACAGTATGATTTAAATATTATTGAACCCATTTAATCATTCTTTAATACATTTCTTCTTATATAAATCTATTTTTCGCACCTTACCTCACCTGATTGAATACCAATAATATAATATTTCATCATAAAACTATTAAATTTTTGAATAACATTACTATTTATGAAAAAGTATTTATCCTCTCCTCGTACTTTCCAAAAATAAGGAAACCTGAAGGTTATTTTTACTTCTTTCACACCTCCAAATACATTTAGCTCCAGGCCCAAAACTCAATTGTTGACACATTTCATTAGATTCAGATCTCTGAAAATGGGAGCACCAGTGTTGAAATTTGTTTCACCGCTACGCACACTAGGTTCAATCCAGACCATTGAGTAGAGATCAGTGCTTGAAAGTGACTGCCCGTGCAGTAAATGTGTATTGCGAACATGACAGAAAAAAAAAGTGAATAAGGAAATTTTGTTCACATATTTTATCGAACACGAATGAGTGGTACAGAAATACTCTTCATAAGAAGTACTTCAGTGTTTACAATATCGTTTCAAAACCTTAGTTTTGTATGTATTGCTTGTGTTGTAGTTGTAATTTTCGCAAATTTTACGTAGTATCAGTTTACCAACGAACACTCTTTGGCGATTCTTACATGCACAACGCACACCCATACACATTCTCATGCCGCACACAAAGGAAAATTACTCTTACTTATTTACTACTCGATAACATAACTATAAATTTATAACTATTATGCAATAGACCTAACAGATCTTTTTTTTTAATTTTTGCAGGTGAGTGGCAGTTTGGAATACTGGTTCCTGATATTCAGTCCTTAGGGCAATTTTGTACGATTTTGGTGAGTATTCGGCTATAACCAGAATTAGCGCAGTGTTTTAATATTTTGGGGAAAATGTGTTGTTTTGCGGCGTTTAAAAAAAGGAAATATTAATGCTGTGAATTGAACGGACTAGGAAGAGAAAAATATCGAACCCGTACGTGTATTATCATTACCATGTATCTATAGTAGTGAATCACGTCAAAGAAGGGATGAGGGGGAATGTGGAGTAGAACTGGAGTGGAGAGGGTGTGCGAGAAAAAGAGTAGCTAAGTATGAAGGAACGGATTCGGATATATTAGACCGTTAGAGGTGCAAAGGAACATCGAGGCGATATACGCGGAATGGTTGGAGTGTGAAGCATTCTATAGTACAGAGAGGAAAAGTATTGAAACTTCTGAACAATTATGGTCTATCAGTGCAATTACAAAGAAGTTAAGAGAAATAGCAGAATTTCCTACTATAGCATCCACAACATCATACATCTAAGATAAAGATCTTGGCAAGTATAAAACATTTCAATTACACTCTCATAAAAATGTTCAACTATTGGTTAATATTGAATAGTGGTTGTATTGTTCCAGATTTCGCAACCATACCTCATTTCATTAGTCTTCGAAAATAAATACTCAACGACATGTCTTCGGGAATAAATAATTAACGACAATAAACAATATTCTGAGGGTTTTCTATTTTCCTTAAAGTGAATATGTAGAACTTTTCTACAGCTCTTTATTTAGTGATCGCAAGGGCTCAGCTAGTTCAAATGTATTTTCGAACGTGTCCTGCACTTCCAATATCCAGAGATTTCTTTCACAATGCAATTTATTCTTCAGTTGAATGGAGTTACGCAGACCAACTTACAGAAACATGAAACACCCCAAAACATAAGCAACGGCGCTCACTAGACAACTAAGTGTTATTTCTTTGATTTCCACAATGCATCCAAGTGATGTGTTGTGTTGATCTTGAGGAGGCAGAAAAAGCAAACCACATAATACTGTTCTTATTTGTTCATGAAAGTGAACAATAATAGATATGATTGATTGAAATTATGAAAAACGAATATGAATTGAAAATAAATATACATCTTACACATAACTAATGTTTGCTGTGTACCCCATGCTGATCAAAATTGTAAGATATGTCACAACTTTTCATGCCATTTTTCAACCATATTGATTGGTTTGGGTTTGATCTTTTCTGCATAAATTTATTCAATTATGCGCCTTTAAATTACTTCATTAGCGTGTTTACAATAAATCTAAGAAGAAGAAATGTTTCAGTCGCTCATTCCCACTACCTTATTTGGCTAAAATTGACTGATTGCTATATAGTACTCATTAGGGAGAGAAATTGTATTCCCTAATATCTAGGAATATGCTTTTAATCATATTCATGCTATCCATTAATGACCTAAAAATTTTTAAGTATGCACTTTAATACGCAATTAAAATTTTAAAAAATTAATTTCATCTATAAAGCTTTCTTGTTAACATACAGGAGAAGCATGCTTAGAATATATATATATATATATATATATATATATATATATATATATATATATATATATATATATATACCCAACATAATCTACCCTACTTTGCGAGAGAAATAATTGAAATAAATATTCACCTTAGAGAAGTACATTGTATGTCATGTTGTAATTCTTTTAACTGGTTTAAAAAACGTGTGATCAAGAAATATCCTACATTTGGAGAAGTATTTTATCATATATAGAAAAAAGCCTGTGAAAAGCTCTCTTGAATCAACGAACGTTCACAAATAGATTCTAGGAAGAGATGAAATGTTTTATAGATAAGTCTCTTTTTCAATGAAATATGCAAAATATGCTCCTTTAATTACACGGATATGTACCAACAGGTAAAATAGGCCAAATATGCACTAACTAATAGAATCATATTTTAACCAGATGTCAAGAAGCACACGTAAGCTTCCACGGCCAGAATCCATAAATTCTCGGCTATCCGGGAGTCGCCGCGTCGTTGGCTGGGCGGCGTCTCCCGGAGAGCGGAGAATCAAATGTCAAGAAATTTCACTTAGCTACGCACCGACGCAACGAACAATAATATGCAAAAATCATAGAACTCCGCTGCGTAGCGATCATTAGACCGACTGCGTGCGAAGCGAGAGCTGCGATTGGCCGGCGGAGGAGGTGTCACCTTGTGGTTGCGGTCGGGGTCGCAGCAGAGCGCGTAGAGCGTGAGCACGTGGCGGCGCCGCAGGTCCAGGCCGTTGATGTAGGCCAGGTCGCGCGAGCGGCTGCGCGCGCGGTAGCGCAGCGCGCCGTCCACGAACACCTCGTAGCCGCAGACGGCGGCGTCGGCGGCCGGCGGCGCCCACCCCACCAGCAGCCCGTCCTCCGCCACGCGCCGCACCTGCGCGCCCACGCGTCTTGCTTTACACAGCAATTATTTGTAAATCGTCTAAGAAGGGGCCGCTTTGATATATCGGAAGCAAATGAACGTCAAGCGGGGCGATGCCATTGCGAGAGACAGTGATGAGGTCATTTACAAGTGAGCTGACGGTAAACGAACGTACTGACAAAATTGTGGGCGAGGACATAACTTGCAAGCATGTTTTGCCGGCAGTGCCTAAGCAGTAGCTGTCAAAGCGGTGTATGTACCCTATTTCACTCATACACGTTCTTTCCAACTATACCTTAATTCCTGTGTCCTTAAATATATTAAATTCCTTAATTTCCCTCTTTTTAACTCAGTAATTTGGGGAATTCTTCTGTCATTTGGGGAAGAGACTCTCCAAGCCATTAATGTTCAAGTTTCAATCTTATTGCAATATATTTTTAAATACAAAAATTATACAAAGGGGGAGCAGAAATATACGTTCGAATACTTGCCCCCTCTTGATTTAGAATGGACGTGCATATAATTGATTGACTGGATAAGATTCAATGACGTAAATTGTAATGCTTTAGTCATTTGATCAATGTCAAATAAATTTTAAAACATTTCATTCGAATGAATAAATCAGTTACGAATACATGTATTAAGCTGATTAATAGCCGACGTTTAATTTAAAAGGTACTGCTAAAGGCCACACCAAAACCTAAGAGTGACGATACTGAAAATCTGGCTGTACAGTGACCAAAATAATAGAGAGAATAAAATAGGATAGTTTTCTCTGAAATCATAACAACGTTGATGTTGAAAGAAAGAGATTGTAAAGCGAGGAATTTTGGACTCCAAGAACTTCCAGTAAAGACTAGAATTTTGAAAACGTATTTTTGTTTACTTATACTTTATTGCTTTTTATTGTCTTCGATACGGAACTAAATGTTTACTGCTTAACTTACCTGGATCGAGAGGATGGTGGTTAGGAGGGAAATTTGAAAAGGGTTGAATGACGATGCTACATGTTAATTATGAGGGTGAGTAGTGGGAGGTAAATATGAAAAGACGAAACGAGTCAAGTTATCATCCAATTAATTAGTAAATAAGTAAATCTGAACCATTAAAATCGGTAAAAAATAAAATCCTGTATGTATCGGTGCTTAAATCACTATTTCCCACTTGAATGTAAAAAAAAATTGGACGACGCGAGGGAGGTTTGCACCCACCACGCGGAAGTCGAGCGGGCAGCCGCACGGCGGGAGGTCGCAGTCGGCGGCGTAGCGTGCGGTGACGCGCTGCGCCTCCGCGTCCTCCGTGCCCAGCGGCCGCGCCGGCGCCGCCGTCGTGAACTCGCCGCGCGCGGGCGTGCATTCGGCCGTGCACGTGCACACGCAGCAGCCGCCCGCGCCCGCGCCCGCCGCGGGCTGGGGCCGCGGCAGGGCGCGGCACACGTCCGTGCGCGTGTAGTCGCGCGCCGCCGGACCGCACACCGTGCGCCCGTTCGCGATGCACTCCAGCATCTCCTGCAGGAAAAAAACATGTGGATATTGTACATTCAAACCTGTAAAAAAAATCCTGTAGTCCTTAACTAATTAGATAATAGTTAGGAAACCACCCGATTACACAGACTCAAAGCCTTACAATTCTTATTATAGATTTTCAAATTAGTCATAATATGTACAGCGCTATATATATATATATATATATATATATATATATATATATATATATATATATATATATATATATATATTCCTTAACTTTGACACCTAACTAAAAATAATAAAGTGGCTTTTTGTTTAAGACTTAAAAAGACTGAAATATACTACTGCGATACTTTTGCGATACTCATTGTCAAGTATGTATTTTTTAAATATTATTGTATACATTGTATTTTTTAAATATTAAATATAACTGATTACAGTACTACACTTCATAAAGTTCGACGAAGTCAATTTGTTATTGTGTTCGTAATGATAATGTGGAGGAATGTAACACGTAAAATAAAAGAAACAGAACTGGCGTTTCGGTCGCAGAGGCTGAGTGGCTGACCTGGTAGACGTGCCGCGTGTTCCCCTGGCGCGAGAGCTCCTGCAGCAGGCACTCGATCATCTTGTCCTTGAGCTCGCACTTGCCCATGAGGCCGTGCACCGTGTTGAGCAGGTTGGAGGGCGTGCGCCACTCGCCCTTGCCGTCCTCAGCCAGCGCGGAACCCGTCTCCGCCGGCGGTGCGTCCTCGCACTGGCCCACGCACGTGTCGGGCTCGCACGGCTTGTACGTCACCGACGACACCTCCATGGAGCGCTGCGAGTCAGCGGCGTCCGGCGCGATTCGCGCCATCTTTTTGGACGACGGGGTGGTGCTGGCGTCGGAAGGCACGGCGCTCGCTTGCGATCCCGTCGCCCGCGGCTGGGCGCTCGCGTGCGACCCCGCCGTTTGGAAACTAGCCTGCGACCCTGCGATTTGAGCGCTCGCTTGCGACGGTTGAGCGCTGACGTGTGACCCTGCAATTTGGGCGCTCGCTTGCGACGGTTGAACGCTGACGTGTGACCCTGCGACTTGGGCGCTCGCTTGCGATGGTTGAGCGCTGGCGTGCGACCTTGCGATTTGAGCGCTCGCTTGCGACGGTTGAGCGCTGGCGTGCGACCCTGCGACTTTAGCGCTCGCCTGCGACGGTTGGGCACTGGCGTGCGACCCTGCGACTTGGGCGCTCGCTTGCGACGGTTGAGCGCTGGCGTGCGACCTTGCGACTTGGGCGCTCGCTTGCGACGGTTGAGCGCTGGCGTGCGACCCTGCGACTTTAGCGCTCGCCTGCGACGGTTGGGCACTGGCGTGCGACCCTGCGACTTGGGCGCTCGCTTGCGACGGTTGAGCGCTGGCGTGCGACCTTGCGACTTGGGCGCTCGCTTGCGACGGTTGTGCGCTGGCGTGCGACCCTGTGACTTGGGCGCTCGCTTTCGAGCCGGCTGTTTGAAAGCTCGCTTGCGAGCTCGGAGGCTGCGCCGCAACACGTTTGTCTCCTTGCGAGCACGGATCGTCGCAAGCGCACGGGTCGGAGAAGCTGACGCACTCGCATATTTGTTTCAGAACTACGCACAAACACTCTTCCGCCGTCATTTCCGGGCAGAGGCAGTACTCGGAATCCGATTCCAAGTCGCCAGTACCAGCGCAAAGATCGGGTTTTCCCTCTCCCGGACACTCCCTGTCGCCTGCCTGTGCGGCAGCCGGAGACGGCACGCTGGCAGGCCCGGCAGAACGTGCTCTTTCTTGAACCGTGTCTCCGGAGCACATACATTCTTTGTCTATGACTCCTAATTTCTGGCAGTCCTCACAGAGTGGAATTCCATTACGTCCGCAAACGATAGGTTTCTTTGTTGGTGACTCGTCACATTCCGAGGGTCTTCCTTCTCGTGCTGCTTCAACGCACTCACACTCTTCGTCTCTGACTTTGTTTTCGTTGCAATCGTCGCAGAGAGGATCGCCATCTATTCCACATACCATCTCTGGGAGGCCCTTTTGTTCGGTGTCACACAGCGACGGTCGACCTTGTTGGGCGGCTTCCACGCACTCGCACTCTTCGCCTGTTTCAATTTTCATGTTACACACGTCGCACCACGGCTCGCCGTCCTTTCCGCAAACCATCTCTGGAGCTGTCCGCGGAGACGGCTCTGCGCAACTGGGAGGTCTCTCTTGCTGCGCGGCTTCCACGCACTCGCAGTCTGCGTCTCGCTCCTTATTCTCGTTACAGTCGTCGCACAGTGGCTCCCCGTCCATCCCGCACACAATCTCTTGGTTCGTGTGAGGTTTTTCGTCGCACACAGACGGCCTGCCTTCTCGCGCGGCCTCCACGCACTCGCACGCTTTATCCGGCACTATCTTCACGTTGCACGCGTCGCACCAAGGCACTCCCTCCTTCCCACAAAGGATGTCGGCAGGTGTCTGTGCGGGTAGCTCTTCGTCGCATTTCGATGGCCTTCCTTGTTGTGCGGCTTCAACGCACTCGCAGTCCTCGTCCCTCGCTTTATTCTCATTACATTCATCGCATAAAGGTGCACCGTCCTTTCCGCAAACCAGCTGTGGAGTAAGTTCTTTTTCATCGATTATCATGCAGCCATCAACAATTGCCTGATTTTCGTTACAAATGTCACAATATGCGATTTCTTCTTCTCCACAAATAATAGGCTTTCCAGATGGTGGTTCATCACATGCCGAAGGTCTTCCTTGTTGTGCAGCTTCCACACATTCACATTCTTCATCTCTTACTTTTTTCTCATTGCATTCATCACAGAGTGGAACACCGTCCTTTCCACAAACCAGCTGTGGAGTAAGTTCTGTATCATCGATTTTCATGCAGTCATCAACAATTGCCTGATTTTCGTTACAAATGTCACAATATGCGATTTCTTCTTCTCCACAAATAATAGGCTTTCCAGATGGTGGTTCATCACATGCCGAAGGTCTTCCTTGTTGTGCAGCTTCCACACATTCACATTCTTCATCTCTTACTTTTTTCTCATTGCATTCATCACAGAGTGGAACGCCGTCCTTTCCACAAACCAATTGTGGAGTTAGTTCTTGTTCATCGATTATCATGCAATCATCAACAATTGCCTGATTTTCGTTACAAATGTCACAATATGCAATTCCGTCTTCTCCGCAAACGATAGGCATTTCAGGTGAAGCCCCTTGATTCGTAGATTTGGATATTCCCAGAATCAGAGCAGTTCGAGAGTCAAGGTCTTTATCTCTTATTAAGCCACCTGCGGTTATTTTTGGAGGTTCATCACACGTCGAAGCTCTCCCTTGTTGTGCAGCTTCCACACATTCACAGTCGGTTTTTTCTATTATCATTTTACATTCGTCGCAAAATGGAATGCCGTCATTTCCGCAAAGATCATGATTTGCTCTGCCTCCTGGGGAAACCCCTTGCTTCGAAGATTTTTGTATTCCTAGGATCAGAGCTGTTCGTGAATCAAGATCGTGATTTCTTGACCCTGCACCCCCAGGTTTTGTTGGAGGTTCTTCACACTTCGAGGGTCTTCCTTCTTGTGCCGCTTCCACACACTCACAATCCTCGTCTCTCTTCTTATTTTCATTACAATCGTCACACAGAGGCTTACCATGTATACCACATACGATATCTTGGCGAATCTGTGGTGTTTCGTCACACAAAGATGGCCTTCCTTCACGAGCGGCTTCTACGCACTCACATTCTTTACCTGTTTCTATTTTCTTGTTACACGCCTCACACCAGGGCTCACCGTCCTTTCCGCAAATCATGTCTGGTTTTGCCCTTGGAGATGGCTCTAAACAAGTGGAAGGTCCCCCTCGTTCTGCAGCTTCCACACACTCGCAGTCCTCGTCTCTTTCTTTATTCTCGTTACAATCGTCACACAGAGGTTCACCTGCAAATCCACACACTATACCTGGAGGCATCTTTGGTGTTTCGTCACACAAAGATGGTCTTCCTTCACGAGCGGCTTCTACGCACTCACATTCTTTGCCTGTTTCTATTTTCTTGTTACACGCCTCACACCAGGGCTCACCGTCCTTTCCGCAAATCATGTCTGGTTTTGCCCTTGGAGATGGCTCTAAACAAGTGGAAGGTCCCCCTCGTTCTGCAGCTTCCACACACTCGCAGTCCTCGTCTCTTTCTTTATTCTCGTTACAATCGTCACACAGAGGTTCACCTGCAAATCCACACACTATACCTGGAGGCATCTTTGGTGTTTCGTCACACAAAGATGGTCTTCCTTCACGAGCGGCTTCTACGCACTCACATTCTTTGCCTGTTTCTATTTTCTTGTTACACGCCTCACACCAGGGCTCACCGTCCTTTCCACAAATCATGTCTGGTTTTGCCCTTGGAGATGGCTCTAAACAAGTGGAAGGTCCCCCTCGTTCTGCAGCTTCCACACACTCGCAGTCCTCGTCTCTTTCTTTATTCTCGTTACAATCGTCACACAGAGGTTCACCTGCAAAGCCACATACTATACCGGGAGGCATCTGTTTTTTCATAATTGGCTCCACACAAGTAGAAGGTCTCCCTTGTTGTGCAGCTTCCACACACTCGCAGTCCTCATCCCTCTCTTTATTCTCATTACAGTCGTCACACAGAGGTTCACCTGCAAATCCACATACTATACCGGGAGGCATCTGTTTTTTCATAATTGGCTCCACACAAGTAGAAGGTCTCCCTAGTTGTGCAGCTTCCACACACTCGCAGTCCTCGTCCCTCTCTTTATTCTCATTACAGTCGTCACACAGAGGTTCACCTGCAAATCCACATACTATATCTGGAGTCGGCTCGTCACATGTCGAGGGCCTTCCTGCTTTGGCTGCTTCCTTACACTCGCATGTCCTGTCTAATCCCACGTTTACATTGCAGGCGTCGCACCATGGAATACCGTGCTTTCCGCAAACCACCTCAGGTGGAACTTGTGGCGGTGGGGGTTCGTAACATGGCGAAGGTCTTCCTTCCTTTGCAGCTTCCACACACTCGCAATCTTCATCTCTTACTTTGTACTCGTTACAGTCATCACAAAGAGGAACTCCGTCTATCCCGCACACTACTCCATCACCAGACTGAGGCTCTATCGCACGAACTTTCTCTGATGAAGTTGTTTGAGCGTCACCGATGTTAGTACAGTCTTCAGCTATGGCTCGTTGTGTGTTGCATATATCGCAATACGGAATTCCGTCTTCCCCGCACACTAGTTCTAAAACTCCCGGAGCTGATTGGCTCGTTGGGAAGGGTGCCTTTTTACCTGCAACCGACTGAATGATCTCTAAGGTACAATCACAGTCTTTATCTTTTTCTTGCATTGTATTGCATTCGTCACAAAATGGAACTCCATCTTTCCCGCAAATAATTTTCTGCGTTGCTCCGTCTGGAGATACTGGTTCGTCGCATGGGGTAGGCTGCTCACTTGGACCAGGACATTGGCAACTTGCTCCTACTAATGTGCGGAGCTGGCATTCATCGCAGAAAGGCACTCCATCTGCTCCGCATATTATGTTAATTTGTTGAGTACCCGAGAGAACATGCGAAGATACTTCTTTTGCTGATGCTGCAGAAGCAACAGACGGCAAACTTGAAATATCTCTGGGAGCCACAATTTGCTGAATGGCAAGGGCTCTTTCTTCACACTGCGAGGGTCTTCCTTGTTGTGCGTATTCTACACACTCACAATCCTCATCTCTTACTTTATTTGCGTTGCAGTCATCACACAGAAGCTCCCCGTTATATCCACATACGATCTCTTCCTTCATCTGTAGCTTGTCATCGCACAGAGACGGTCTTCCTTCTTGGGCGGCGTCAGCACATTCGCACGCTGTATCTGGTACTATTTTAACATTGCACGCGTCACACCAAGGCATATCGTCCTTTCCACAAAGGATCCCTGGAGGCGCGCTTCCGTATGGGTCATCACATTTCGAGCGTCGCCCTTCTTGAAATGCTGCCACACACTCGCACTCCTCGCCTCTCACTTGATTTATATTGCAGTCGTCACATAGAGGATCTCCTCTAATCCCGCAAACTACCGGCACATCTGAGGAAAGATCTGGACCAGATTGCATTATGGAGACATCTGGAGTTTGATCGGCACAGATACAGGGCGATTGAGTAGCACAGCGACAAGGTGACTTGCAAAGTATCTGCTCAGGAGGAACTGAACATACACATTCAGGATCTCCACAGACACATTTGTCTCCTTTCTCATCTGGTACGCCCTTTGATTCGTCGTGAGGTGGCTTTGGGCCAGTAGGGCACTGACAGGGCGTGCTTTTTAGTGTTTCGCACACATTTTTGCACTCGTCACACAGAACCGCCTCTAGGCATTCCTCTTGTAGCCCCGTTGTAGGCACCTGCGTCTTCCATTGCTCGGCATAATGAGATGAAGCTTGTGACAAGGGAGGTGAAGGTAAATCTCTATATATTGGAGGAGCAGGAATGGGAACTGTTTGTAGCGCATCAGCAGAACAAGTACAGTCCTTGTCCTTCGTGTGTAGCTCCTGACAGTCAGTGCAGTACGTTTCCCCGTCCTTCCCGCAAATAATTTGTACCGATGACCCTTTTTGCTCAGAATCGGAGCTTCGGGGCGTCCCTTCCGCCATGCACAATGCGTCTGCCGTCATCGCCCTGAGAATTTCTCCTTTCTCGCAGTTGCAGTGCTCCACCTTCCGCTCGTGGCAGAAGGCGCAGTCCCCGCACGCCGCGGGGCCCGGAGGCAGGTACCCTGCTTCGGGCGGAGGGCACGCGCTCAAGCGAGGGCACGCGCCCGCGTCGGTCTCGTCCTCGCAGCGCATGCACGGGATGCACTCGGCGCCTCCGCACGGCGGCCCCGCGAAGGCGGCGTCGGTCACGTCCACGTCGGCGCGCGGATCCGACTCCCCGTCCTGCGCCGTGAACGGGTCCGCCCCGCCGGCCAGGTGCACCTGCTGCCGCTCGGCCAGCGGATACTCGGGCGGGCAGCGGCACATGTCCTCGCAGTCGCACGGAACGTCTATTTCGCACGGACACACGGGGCTCGACAAGTTGCACGCGCAATCTGGCGGGTCGCACGCGCACTGCGCGCCCAACGAAGGCGCCTCAATCGACCTAGGCGCGTAGATGTCCTTCTGCGACGTTTTTTCCGTCCCTTTCTCGTTGTAAATCATGCGCGTCCCCGAGGACCCGTGCCCTGGAATACACTTGCACCGAGAGTGTTTGGCTCCCACGAACCCGCAGTATTCACAGTACTCGACCGTCCCTTCGCCGCATACGTTTCGCCTCGCCGATGGCAGCGTGCGACTGTCGCCCGATGGCGCCGCACGCATCTCGGCGACACCTGCCGAAGGCGTGTGAGACGGCACCGCACTTGCTTGGGAGGGGACTGGTGGGGCCGCGTAGCCAATGGCGGCCTGCGCTGGAAGAGGCGTCACACCCGGCACGATCGGCACCCCGTCTATGGTCACCGGGTTTATCAAAAAGCATAGGTTTGGTTCGTCGCCTTGGCTGTCGGTGCACGGGTCCCCGCAGAAGCTACACTCGCACTTGTCGGGAACCTGGGGGACCCCCGAGCTCTCCTCATCAGGAGGAGGTGGCAGCGCTTCATAGACGGGTGATTGTCCCGCAGACAGTGCGGTTATTGCAGCCGGTTGCATCAAGTGGCAGAGAATGGGATCGTCGGTGCCGTCGTCGAGGCACGTTTGCATGCACGTTGAGCATTCACATTTCCCAACGTCACCTTCCGCTCCCCCTCCGTACGCAGATCGAGGCTGCGCGGAAAGGTCAGGCGCAGCAGCTGAATGAACTGAAACTGGATGTGAACCTGGCAGATCCGAATGAATAGCTGCGTGCTTTGATCCCTGAAGTCCGTGGCACGTACATTCAGCTATCATTTGGGCTTTGCAAATGTCGCATAGAGGTTCACCTCCCATGACGCACGCACCTAGCGATGGCGCTGGTTGCGCGCTCCGCATGGAAGGGACCGCCGCTGCTGAAGGGCCAATCACCGCTCGCGCAGCACTTGGTGAGACTTGGGAATGGTAATCAGGAGGGCAGACGCACGCGTCCGGGCAATCGCATGGTATTTCCAACTCGCAGGCACACTGTGGACTCGTCAGCTCGCACGTGCAGTCCGGCGGTTCGCAATTGCATTTTTCGCCCGTTGACGGGCCTTGCATAAATGCCACGTTCGGTGCTGACGTTGATTGAGGTTGCGTGTTGGAAACAGCTGAATGGATTGATTTGACCGATGTGCCGGGAGGGGCAATTTGACCTGATGTCTTCTGTGTCACGGGATCTGATGGCGGTGGCGGGGCGGGAGCAGATGAATGAACTGATGGTGCCTGTGCCCCCGGTATTGCAGAATGAGTAGATGGTTGTTCGGGCATTACGTATTGCACATTCTGTCCTGCTAAGGGACATTTGCAGTCTTCGTGTTTAGCTTGCGAAAACTGACAATACTCACAGTAAGGTATTCCGTTTAGTCCGCATATCACTTGCCAAGGAACTGAAGAAAATTGCACATTCTCCTCCCTTGCGGAATGCACTGACTGTTGCTGTGCCATAGGCAGAGTGGAATGTTGAGATGGTGGCTGTAACCCCGGTATTGCAGAATGTGTAGATGGTTGTTCGGGCATTGCGCGTTGAACATTCTGCTCACCTAAGGGACATTTGCAGTCTGCTTGTTTGGCTTGTTCAAACTGACAATACTCACAGTAAGGTATTCCATTTTCTCCGCATATCACTTGCAAAGGAACGGAATGTGCTTCTCTTACAGAAGGGACAGCAGAAGGCGCTCCGGAGGGTAGAGAGGGCATTCCCAAAGAAACGGGTGGTGGGTAAGATGGCTGCGATCCAACAGTTGGAATACCTGCAGGTACCACGCACTTGCCACATGGTCGAGCAGAAGGTGCTGACCTTCCGATTAATTGTGAATCTGCTGGCACTGTCGTTGCCCCCGCCGAAGTAGCGGATTGAGTAGTAACCGGCTGAGAAACCGGAAGTGCTGAATGTGCAGATGGCGCTTGCGAACCCGGAGGTCGGTGGCACGAGCAATCTGCAACCATTTGCGCTTTGCAAACATCGCAGAGGGGTCCTCCAGCGGTGGCACATGCGTTTTGCACATCGACGTAATGAGCGGACGGCTGCGCAGATCTAGCAGATGCTGCGGCTGAAGGAACGGACGGCACTGCTTGCGGTGCTGAAGATGGAACTTTTGGGACGGTGGTCGACTTCGGGCAGGGACATCTCGTGGCTGCAGATCGTCCCGTGCCTACACCAGCCGGGTCAACTCTTTGTCCGCTTGGTGCTTGTGAAACGACACCTGAGCGAGACGGCGCAGCGGATGGTTGCTGCCGCGGTCCTGTAGGGTCGATTGGCTTATTGTCTATCGTGACAGGTTGGATGAGGTAACAGAGCATTGGAACATCGCTGCCGTCGTCGTAGCACGTGCAAGGATCACAATTACATTTTGCGTCCTGCTCCGCTTCGAATCTCGGTGACTCGCCTGGCTCCTTTGCCATGGGAATGGGATTGATGAGGTAGCAAAGCAGTGGCTCGTCGCTGGCATCGTCGTGAGAGGCTTCCCCGCACATGTCACACACGCACTTTGCTGGAACGTCGTCTTCCGGCGGGGGTACTTGTGGCGGGGAATGATCGGAAGGACCAGGCGCAGGCTGGGAAGCGGGTAGAGCAGAATGCATAGAGGCCGGCTGCGATCCCGGAGCGGCCGAATGAACAGACGGGTGCTGTGATCCCTGAGGTCCGTGACACGTACATTCAGCTATTATTTGAGCTTTACAGATATCGCAGAGAGGTTCGCCTCCTGCGGCGCACACGCCTAGAGATGGTGTTGGTTGCATACTTCTCATTGAAGAGAGAATTGCTTCTGTTGGACCTTTGTCCGACGGAACCTTCGCCATACGCAAGGCATTCGTTGGGGGACGGGATTGCTCATCAGGAGGGCATGTACACGCATCTGGACAGTCACAAGGAACTTGCAACTCACAGGCGCACAGTGGATCCGTCAGCTCGCAAGTACATTCCGTGGGACCACAGAAGCATTTTTCACCTGGCGGTAGTACTGGCGTTTGTGACATTGGTTGTAATGGCTGTAGCGTTGGTTCATTTTGAATACTGCGGATAGTTGAATGAACGGATTGCATCTGTGAAACGGGAGCTGTTGAATGAACGGATTGTGGTTGTTCGGGCATTGCCCGTTCAACATTCTGCTCTCCTAAGGGACATTTGCAGTCTGCTTGTTTGGCCTGTTCAAACTGACAATACTCGCAGTAAGGTACTCCGTTTTCTCCGCATATCACTTGCAAAGGAACGGAATGTGCCTCTCTTACAGAAGGGACAGCAGAAGCCGCTCCGGAGGGTTGAGACGGCATTCCCAAAGGTGGGTAAGATGGCTGCGATCCAATAGTTGGAACCGCTTCAAAGGTCTTGCACTTACCACATGGTATAGTTTGTCCCATCGGGACTTCACGTGATACATAGGCAACTCGAGGAGACGGAGCCGACGGAGATTCGTGTGCTTTGGTTATGGGACCACTGCTCTGCAGAGGAATTCCTGGGTCACGCTGTTGCGAGGCAGCCGTTGACGGTTGAGTTGACGCGACTCGCGGTAAGAGGCTGTGCGGAATTCCAGAACTTACCGGTTTTCCTTCCGTGGTGAGAGGATTGATTAAGGCGCATATTGTTGGCTCGTCGGTGTCTTCGTCTTTGCATATCTGATTACACTCATCACATTCGCATTTCCCAGGTGCTTCGTCACCTTCCGTTTGAGCGAAGGCGGGCGGTGGTGCCACAGGTTCTGCAGATATAAACTCGGCAATTGCGACAGCATTAATCAGATTACAAAGAATTGGTTCATCACCGCCATCACCTCTACACACTTCACCACAAATATCACATGCGTATTTTGCTGACACATCTCCCTCTTGTGGTTGAAAAGACGCCGTCCCCGCTGCAGGATCTGATGACGGCGGTGGGGCGGGAACAGATGAATGAACTGATGGTGCTTGAGAACCTGGTGGTAGACCTGACACTGGGGAAGATGCCGCGTCAGGGAAAGCACGCTGTGTTGCCATTGCATCCCCTCCGCTCGGTTGTCCATGTTGAGTCGATGCAACTGAAGGTTGCTCTGGCAAAACCAACTTACCTTCGATGTCGGTCGGGTTGACTAGAGTGCATAACGTTTCATCCCCTCTCTCACACACTTGGCCGCAGATGTCGCAATAGCATTTCCCAGAATCCGTCGTCTTCACTTGGTGCGGGGCGCCTGCGGACCGATCCTGATCCATCGGAACGGGATTCATTAGGAAGCAGAGCCGTGGGTCGTCCGTGCGGTCGTCTGCGCACACCGTGATGCAAGTGTCGCAATCGCACTTCTGGGACGACATTGCCTCCGGATGGGCGCCGCTAGGGGCGCCCATCGCGACTCCAATCGCCGAATGGAACGACGCCTCCTTGGAGCCGGGAATGGCCGCGTGCGCGGACGTAGGGGCCGAATGGATGGACACGGGCTGCGCAGCCGCCGATTGGGCCGAAGGCACCGCAGACGGCACCGGCGCCGACAGAGCGGCGCGCATGGCCATGGCGGATTCGCCTTGCGCGTCCCCGCCGCACTTGCAGTCCTGGTCCTTCGCCCCCACGAACTGGCAGTACTCGCAGTAGGGGACCCCGTCCTTGCCGCACACGATGGTTTGGAGCACGGCGACGGCGGAGTGCGCGGCCGAGTGCACGGACGCGGGCGCCTGCGCGGCGGAGGGAGTCTGCGAGAGCATGTGCGGGGCCGACGCCACCCCGCCGCGCTGCGTCATCCGGCAGCTGCACTGCTTCACGTCACCGGCGCCCCGCGGGGCGGAGGGCGGCGGGCCCGCGACTGGGACCGGGACCGGGACCGTCGCCGGGGCCGGGGCCGGGGCCGACGCCGAGCCGCGGCACAAGCACTCGGCGATCACCTGCGCCTTGCACACGTCGCACAGCGGGCCCTCGAGCCCCACGCACGCGCCCGGTGGCTCCATCTGCGTCGGCACGGCCGGCGCCGAGGCGGACAACTGCGCGCTCGCCGCCTGGTCGCCGCTCGCCGTACACTTGCAGTCCGCGTCCTTGGCCCTCAGAAACTGGCAGTACTCGCAGAAAGGCACGCCGCCGTCGCCGCACACGATCGGCAGGTTCGCGGCGGAATGTTCCGAAAACTTGAACATTTGCGGCTCTCCTTGGCAAACGGTTTCTATAGTTTCCGTCTTGAATATTTTAGGAGCTCGCGAGTCATCGTCTTGAAACCCTTCAGGCGGACACGTGCAGCTCTCGCCGCACTCGCATAGGTTGCACAGACACGGTTCGGATACCTCTTCATCGTCGCAGGCTACGCAACAGCAATTGGGTCCGCACGTACACAAACCCTGGAACGAAGGGGAGAAACCGTCTTCAGGCGGACAAGAGCAACCCGCGCCGCATCTGCAATATCCTTTATCGCAGACGCACGTTTGGGCGTCGTGGTAGTCCTCCGGGTCGCAGGAGCAATCGACGCCGCACTCGCACGCGTCGAAGAACTCCTGCTGCGGCGGCTGGACGCTGCACGCCGTGTGGAAGCTGAGCGGCTGCGAGGTGGCCGAGGGCGCGACCGTCGCCGACAGCGCGCTCGCGTACGCGGGCGGCGGGCACGAGCACAGCGCTGCGCCCTCGCGGGTGTAGCCGGGCACGGCGTCGGCACCACCCGCCAGGCGGAAGCCCGAGGGGGCGGTGATCTTCGGCGCGGCCTGCGCGGCGCCTCCGGCCGCGGCGAACACCTCGTGGCACACGAAGCCGCCTTGGCCGTCGGGACCGGGCGCGTGGCACACGCACGGCCCGCACGGGCGCGGCGGGACGCTCTCGTCGGCCCCGCCGCCCACCATGGCCGGCGCCGAGGCTGGGCCCCGCGCCGCCGACGCTGCCGACGCCGCGGCGGACGGCTGCTGCGACGCGACGGCCGACCGCTGCTGCGGCTCCACTCCCGCGGGTTCCGGAGGGCACACGCACTCCAGTTCGCAAGTGCACGTGGGTTGCGACTCCTCGCACGGGCATGGAGTGTCCGATAAAGAACATCTGCACGTTCCGTGCATCTCCATGCACGTGCACGTTTCGTTGCTTGCAGGCACGGGGCCTTGGGGCGCGGCTCGTGCCATTTCCGCAGACTGCACTGGTCCGGGCGAGTCTTCTGGGTGAAAGTGCGGTACTTTGCGACAGTCGCAGTTGTCCAGGACTTCTCTGGCACATATACTGCAAAGCGATTCTTCTTCGTAAGGATCAACGTGCTTGTCCATTTGTTGTGACGACTGAACAGTTGCCGCCGACGGCTTATCGCACGGCTGTATCGAGCACGTGCAGCCCTCAATTCGATGCGCTTTGCAAACGTGACAGAGCGACGCCTCTCCCAATTCCTTGCACAGGCCCGGCGACGACACCGAGTCGCCGCCCGCGTCCTTGGCGGCGGACTCGAGCGATTGCTGCACCGACGCGGGGGCCATCTTGGTGGCGCTGGCGCCCTCCCTCTGGCATTCGCACGTCTCGTCTCCGCACGAGCACGGGCTCGGGGACAAGTGGCACGTGCACTCGTCGTCCCCGACGGCGGCCGGCATGCCGAAACCCGAGGGCGTCGCCGGAAGCGTCGACGACGCGCCCTGGAGGAGCGCCGCGCACGTGCAGTACTTAATGATCTGCGATTTGCATATGTCGCACAGCGGCCCCGCGGCGTCGGCGCACACCCCGATGCCCGATTCCATGCGCAAGACGTCGGGCGTCGCCGGCGCGGCGTACTGCGCGGCGCCCTCGGTCGGTAGGCCTCTCGCTTGCAGTTGCCGGTCAGGCAAACACACGCATTCCGCGCAGCACGCGCACGTTTTTGCAGACATCTCTAGTATTTCGGCAGGTCTCGATACTTGTGAAGGTTCAGTCTCTGGCTTGCATACCTTTGATTTATAATCCACTGATACATCAGACTTGATTTTGTCAGTAATTTCAGTGGATGGTGCAATTCCTGGGACACCCGAGGCAGCCGAAGGTAAAGCAGTTGGCACGTTGGAGGCAGCAGATTGCACAGCTGATGCTTTTTCTTGTGGTGAAAGACCACATACACACCCTTCAATTCTTTGATCTTTACAGACCCCACACGGAGATATTTCTGCGCCGTCCGCGCACGAGCCAGATACAATAGGCATTTCTCTGGGAGATACTGCTGCATCGCCTCCTGCCGCAGATGGTTGCTGGGAAACTGGAAGAGCAGAGTGTTGGGACCCAGGTACTGAAGGCTGTCCTTCTGTGCACGCACAGGCCAGAGTGCATATACAGGAAGGAGTGCGCAACTCTGGGCAAGTGCCTGACGGCATAGGTTCCCCGGGGGGCATTTGTTGGGAATGGACACTGGAAGGTGTGACTGATGGAACTTGCATTTCACGTCCCTGTGCTGCACTGGGAGTTTGAGAAGGTACTGCCGACCCGTGAACGCTAGGATCTTTGTAATCACATGCACATACGACGGTGCAAACGCACGAAGGAGTACGAACTAATGGACATACTTCGGGTGCCTGTGCTGCACTGGGAGTTTGAGAAGGTACTGCCGATCCGTGAACGCTAGGATCTTTGTTATCACATGCACATACGAGGGTGCAAACGCACGAAGGAGTACGAACTAATGGACATACTTCGGGTTCTCCCTGGCGAGCTTGCATTTGTTGTGAGTGTGTGCTTGGTAATCCGCTCGGAGTTTGTGATATTTGACCGGGAGGCACAACTTGTTGAGATCCAGCAGTTGACGGATCTCCGTAAGTACAAGAGCATACAAGCGTGCAGATACAAGATGGAGTACGTTCTGCGGATTGCTGTTGACATTCGGGAGGCCCTGTCTGAGACAATGTTGGTTGTTCGTTGTAGGCGCACGCGCATACTGCGGTACAAACACACGAAGGAGTGCGTTCAAGAGGACATTCGCCTGTCGCTGATGGGCCGAAAGTACTGGGAGCTGCGATCGCAGATGCTACAGACGGTACTGCAGACCCTTGTAAAGGTACAGAGGGCACTGCGGAAGGCACCGCGGAAGGCACCGCGGAAGCCGCAGACGCTGTTGGTTCGTTATATGCGCACGCGCATACTGCGGTACAAACACATGAAGGAGTACGTTCGAGGGGGCATTCGCGTGTTGCAGATGGACCGAAGGCACTGGGAGCTGCGATCGCAGAAGGTACAGAAGGCGCGGCAGACGGTACGGCAGACGGTACGGCAGATGGCAACCCACAGACGCACCCTTCAATTCTTTGTTCTTTGCATACCTCGCATGGAGACATTCCCGTTGCGTCAGCACAAGTGCCAGCTACTTGAGGCATTTCTCTTGCTAGAACACTCACATCTCCGCCTGCGTCAACAGGAAAAGATTGAGCTGATGCTGGCAATCCCATAGATGGTTCGGCGGATTGCTGTACACTTCCGGGAGGACCTGTTTGAGACGATGTTGGTTCGTTGTATGCGCACGCGCATACTGCGGTACAAACACATGAAGGAGTACGTTCGAGGAGGCATTCGCCTGTTGCAGATGGACCGAAGGCACTGGGAGCTGCGATCGCAGAAGGTACAGAAGGCGCGGCAGACGGTACGGCAGATGGCAACACACATACGCAACCATCTATTCTTTGTTCTTTGCATATGTCACATAAAGATGTTCCCATTGCATCCGCACACTTGCCAGTCACTTGCGGCATTTCTCTTGGTAAAACACCATCTCCGCCGGCGTCAACCGGAAAAGATTGAGCTGACGCTGGTAATCCCGTGGATGGTTCCGCAGATTTCTGAACACTTCCTGGATGTTCAGCGGACGGTGCTTGCATATCTGAACTAGGCCCACCAGGTTCCCCGCATGTACAATACGCCGTGCAAACGCACGAAGGACTCCGTTCAACGGGGCACTCTCCAGCTCCTGAAGGACTAGGTTGGGCATAGTCGCTTGGAGGCGCAGGCATTGGCTCAGAGACCTCTGCTGAACGAGGCGCAACAGGTTCACTGCCACACGTACAATACGCCGTGCAAACGCACGAAGGAGTGCGTTCAACGGGGCACTCCCCAAATCCTGAAGGACTAGGTTGGGCATAGTCGCTTGGAGGCGCAGGCATTGTCTCAGAGGCCACTGCCGATGGTACACCTGACGGAACCGCAGAGGGAACAGCGGATGGAACAGCGGATGGAACAGCGGATGGAACAGCGGATGGAACCGCGGAGGGAACCGCTGATGCGACTGGCTGTTCTGAATGTGCACTGGGAGATCCTGGAATTTGTTCGGGCCCTGGAGATGGCTCTTGAAATTCTGCAGGGGCTTCTAACAACGGTTCTGATGGTGCTTCAGAAGGTACTTGGCGGGCAGCAAGCATTTCCTCTTGGCTCTGAGGTGGCAGCGAAGGGTCGTGAATGCTCGCTGCTAGCATTTCCTCTTGGCTTTGAGGTGGCAGCGAAGGGTCGTGAACGCTCGCTGCTAGCATTTCCTCTTGGCTTTGAGGTGGCAGCGAAGGGTCGTGAACGCTCGCTGCTAGCATTTCCTCTTGGCTCTGCGGTGGCAGCGAAGGGTCGTGAACGCTCGCTGCTAGCATTTCCTCTTGGCTTTGTGGTGGCAGCGAAGGATCCTTGGCGTCAGCGTCCACAAGACTTCGTGCTAACACGTCTTCTTGACTTTGTGGAACCGAGGCTGGTCCTGGCCCTTGAACGGAAGATACCTGGGGGGCCTGTTCCGTTCGAGCCCCAGCCTCGGGTATAGGTTGTCCTGGGAGTATCTTGTTCGGAGAGCATGTGCACTCGCCGCAACAGTCGCACGGTGGCTTTTCGTCGCATTGGCCGGCCGGCGGAGGCGCGGCAGTGGACGACGGCTGTTGCACGGGTTGATCTTCGTCTTCAGGGATGAAAATCACCGCGGGTGTGCTAGGAGTGCACATACACGGTTTTGGACATATGCAGGAGTCCTCGCATGGACACGGCCTCTTTGGCACATCGCATATGCATTTTGGATCATCCACCAAACAAAGGCAGCTTTCCTTACCGCCTTGGCCTCCAGCGTTACTCTGCATTGTTGCTTCTGAGGGCATTGTTGGCTGCTCGGGCATTCCTCGACCTGTCGGGGCTGCAGTTGGTACGCTTGGTGCTGAGGGAATTGTAGCGATTGAGGGAACTGCCTCAGAATGGGCGGACGGAAGTGCTTCAGAATGGGCGGAGGGAAGTGCTTCAGAATGGGCGGAGGGAAGTGCTTCAGAATGGGCAGAGGGAAGTGCTTCAGAATGGGCGGAGGGAAGTGCTTCAGAATGGGCGGAGGGAAGTGCTTCAGAATGGACGGAAGGTAGTGCCGCGGAATGGACTGATGGCTGTACATCGTCATAATCCCCTAATAAGGCTTCCCTTTCCCTCATCCATTGATCGCAAATGCATTCTGGCAGTTTCATTCCTAGACAGAGATCACATAATATAGGCCGTTCTTCCCAACAAATGAGTTCCTTCTCGGAAACGGCAAATGCTCCTGGAGGGGGCAATTGTTGCTGGGACGCACCCTTACAAAGGCAAGGTAACATTTCCAATTTTGCACAACCACAATTGACACCTGGAACATACGGCATTCCCCTAGCGGCTGATTGTACAGACGCCGGCACCGATCCAGGCACGGATCCTGGCACTGATCCTGGCACAGATCCCGGCACAGATCCAGGCACAGATGCCGGTAAGGATCTAGGAACTAATCCGGCTTCGGATCCTGGAACGGACCCCGGAACGGATCCTGGGACCGATCCAGGTACTACACCAGGTATAGAACCGGGCACAGAGCCTGGCAAAGACCCGGGAACTGACCCTTGTACAGATGGATCCTTCTGTAATATACATGAGCAGGGTGTTTGGATTTCCAAACATTCATTTGGATCTGGGCACGGAATATTAGATGTCGTGGAAGGATCCTGAGGCATTGCGGCCATATCTGCCGCAGACGTGGGAACAGAACCTTGTACAGATGGTAATTGTGAAGTTTTACCTGAAGGAACAGGTTGTCCAGACTGCATAGATGCTGCTTCTGCAGCAGAGTGAGCTGCGGACGCTACTGAGTCTGCGATGAGAGGCATGCCAAAATCTGATCCAGGTGGTGGAATTGGCTGATTAAAAGGGTCCAAATTCTCGCAACTACAGGGTGTTTTAAACTCGTGACATTCATTAGGATCCGGGCATGGAATCTTAGATGCCGCGGCAGGTAGTTGTGAGGATTGAGCTGAAGGGACAGGTTGTGCCGACTGCATAGAGGCTGCTTCTGCAGCTGATCGTGCTGTGGGTGGTTCTGAGTCGGCGGTGAGAGGCATGCCAAAATCTGATCCAGGAGGTGGAATTGGCTGATTAAAAGGATCCAAATTCTCACAGCTACAGGGTGTTTGAAATTCGATGCATTCTTTTGGATCCGGACAAGGAACATTAGATGCCACAGACGGAGCTTGCGCCGAATGTGCAGACGGTTGCGCAGAAGGTTGCGCAGACGGTTGCGCAGAAGGTTGCGCAGACGGTTGCGCAGAAGCTGCTTCAGCCCCTCCAAATTCTGGCCCAGGTGGTGGAATCGGTTGTTTAAATTGGTCTAAATCCTCACATTCGCACGGAGTCTTAAACTCGAGACATTCATTTGGGTCCGGGCATGGTACATTAGAGGCCGACGAAGGTACTTGTGATGGTTGGGAAGGAATAGGCTGTGCAGTTGGCAACGCACATACGCATGCTTCTATTCTTTGTCCTTTGCACACATCGCATAGAGATATTCCCATTGCATCTACACACCGGCCAGCTAGTTGCTGCGAAGAATGCGTTGAAGGTTGCTGCGGCATTGCGCGCATATCCGCAGCTGACGTTGGTACAGAAGCTTGTGCAGATGCGCTTTGTTGTGACTGAACTGCGCCAGGCAGTTGCCCTTGTGCCAATATATCTGGGCAGGAACACGGCGTATGGTAGTCTACGCATTCGACGGGGGCGGGACACGGCACTGCACCCGCAGCTGAAGGTTGTTGAGAGACTTGCGCTGAAGGTTGTTGAGAGACTTGCGCTGAAGGTTGTTGAGAGACTTGCGCTGAAGGTTGTTGAGAGACTTGCGCTGAACGTTGTTGAGAGACTTGCGCTGAAGGAACTTGTTGAACTGCACCAGGCACTTGGCCTTGCGCCAATAAATCTGGGCAGGAACACGGCGTTTGGTAATCTACGCACTCGACGGGGGCGGGACACGGCACTGCACCCGCCGCTGAAGGTTGTTGAGACACTTGAGCTGAAGGAACCTGTTGTGGAACTGCACTACGCTGTTGCCCTTGTGCCAATACATCTGGGCAGGAACACGGCGTTTGGTAGTCTACGCACTCGATGGGGGCGGGACACGGCACTGCACCTGCCGCTGAAGGTTGTTGAGACACTTGAGCTGAAGGAACCTGTTGTGGAACTGCACTTCGCTGTTGCCCTTGCGCCAATAAATCTGGGCAGGAACACGGCGTTTGGTAGTCTACGCACTCGACGGGGGCGGGACACGGCACTGCACCTGCCGCTGAAGGTTGTTGAGACACTTGAGCTGAAGGAACCTGTTGTGGAACTGCACTTCGCTGTTGCCCTTGCGCCAATAAATCTGGGCAGGAACACGGCGTTTGGTAGTCTACGCACTCGACGGGGGCGGGACACGGCACTGCACCTGCCGCTGAAGGTTGTTGAGACACCTGTGCTGAAGGAACCTGTTGTGGAACTGCACTACGCTGTTGCCCGTGTGCCAATACATCTGGGCAGGAACACGGCGTTTGGTAGTCTACGCACTCGATGGGGGCGGGACACGGCACTGCACCTGCCGCTGAAGGTTGTTGAGACACCTGTGCTGAAGGAACCTGTTGTGGAACTGCACTACGCTGTTGCCCTTGTGCCAATACATCTGGGCAGGAACACGGCGTTTGGTAGTCTACGCACTCGATGGGGGCGGGACACGGCACTGCACCTGCCGCTGAAGGTTGTTGAGACACCTGTGCTGAAGGAACCTGTGGTGCCGACTGCGCGGACGGCTGAACACTCGGCGGCCCACTCAAGTCAGGTGCTGGCGGTGTTTCGAATGGCGGGGTTACTTTGTGGAGATCCAATTGCTCACAATCACACGGAACGCTCTCTTCCTTGCATTCGGTGGGGATGGGGCAGTCCACTTTATGAAGAGGACATGGCACCGATGGGCACTGGCATTCTGGTATTTTGTCTGCCTGGCACGTTTCACAGAACGGTACATCTCCTTCTCCACACAATACTCTTCCTTGGCTTGGATTTGCTGATGGAACATTGTCCATGGGCACCTCTGGGAGCACATCTTGTTGGGAGGTTCCCTCCGGGGGTACTGCCGAATCGTCGTTTTCAGCCATGGTGTTGCACTCCGATTTTCTGTAGTTGAGGCGTTTCTCTTTTAGTTCTTATTTAGATGATGCTTTCAGTCCATGTTTATCGAGGAAGAGTTTTGAAAGTGTGTTGTATTCCATTTGTTTCTTTCTTTACATTTTAATAGGACCTGGAGAAATGGAAAAGGATTGAATGAAATGATTAATTTGTTTACGGTAGAATTAAAATTCATAACATTCAGTTGTTATTATAAATATCTTTCCCCAAAATATGTGCAAAAAATAATAATTATTTTTTGAATTATGTTTTGTAGAAAAATCTTTTTTTACTTTTTTCGAGTTATTATATCTAGTATATTTTTTTCACTAAGACATCTCCTCTTATCGCTTAATCTGTTAATATTACGTTCAATAGTATAATGTTTTCCGCATCTTGATTTCCTCAACAGTACTTATTACGAAAAGCAATACTTGCTTTCCGGTTACACGAGCATAGTGTATCATCTTGATCAGTGCTATCACTACCGTAAAGAGCTAGTATGACTGAACGTGTTTATACTATTTTTCCAACGGTTTTTACTAAAATTATATGAATTATATTTACAAAATAAAAGGTTTAATGTGCACGGCCAAATACACTATTGTTGGCTCTGTTAATAATTTATTAGGAATTACCAGAAATTTAAATATATTAATTTATACATCTTCGGAGACCTGTTGCCATAGCAATAGCTGATAAACAACAGTGATACGTAAATAATAATAAAGTGGTTCCTAATCCTTCACTTACCAAATGCGATATCTGTTGTGAATGATTGTACCACAAAAGCAAAAACACCCTTTCATTATTCTTAAATTAGGATTTTGTTTAAGGAAAAGTACATTTTAAATAAATGTTATTATAACCTAAAAGTTGCACTTTTCAGGCCTCCGCCGTCGCATGTTGGGCATAGTTCTGACCTCTCTGCCGCCGTTACGCGGAGTCTGGCGTTTTCCTTTTCATCACTATCCGCATCGCAGCCAAAGAGCTGCCAAGCTGCCACATCCGGGATAATTTCGCCCCCGGGATGCCATGGGGGTCACACCTCGTCGTCAGGGCCGGCGTTTGACAACTGGCAGTTATAATATAGATGGCATGACATTCCCTTTGACACCATTGTTGCTCTTTGGAAATACACACAAGCTCACAGCAAGCACAGATCATGTATATTCCTTGCCTGTTGAATATACTCGTATGTTTTGCTGTATGAGCATGTCGTTAATATTGCAAAATGAGGTTAGAATGTATATTACTAAAAAAGTAAACAATGCAACAAAGTAGTATTTACTATATCCCCACTGCTAGAAAATTAGGTTTTTCATTTCATGAATCTGTTAAACAGAGAGATTTTCTAAATTGCTTTCTTTATTATATTCTGTGAATGTATTTGTAACAACTACTCAAAAAGTAAAATAGCTCTTTAAAGCAGAATTTTCTAAACGTTTGAGAAATTAGTGAAAAAATTGAAACGGAAATTATAATGATGATTATTCATTCTGTATCGTAATTATTACTCCATCGCCACTCATCTTTCTTATGTATGGCCAAAGGCTTCAGTACTGGTTTCATAATAAAGATGTATTAATTGCAACTCTTTATCTGTTCGAACTTGCCTATTCCTTTTTTATAAGCGCACGTTTCATTGAAATATTTTCTTACTTTTTTTACTAACATTAGTTGATTTAAGAATGTGATATCAACGAACTTTGTTGATAAATTCTGATAACAAGAAACAAACGCTCAAGTATAATAGAAACTATTTTGGATAGAAAAAGGAGCTACAGATTTGATATTGTACTTGCAGTCCTGTTGTCGAACTAACTAACCCCCACTCCCCTCTCCTCTAACGAAATGAGTTCTTGAATGAAATACTTTTATTTCCTATCACGCCGTTACCCAAGGATGCCCGTGCACAAGTGCGCTCCTGTGTTCACACACCGCTATCCGTCCACCTCCTTCGCGGTTCTCACCTTCGATGTAGTGCGTCAGTCAGGAGATATAGGAGTTTACTCGGCTGACGTCGACGAAAAGTAACATAATAGACTTGAGACGCTTTATGTCCGTCGACTGCCCTCCCACAAAACGTATGGTCTTTTCGCACCATTCATTACGTGGCAAATTCCCTCGAAAATCAAGCATCTTAAAATCGGAGAACAAATAGCCTCCTAACCCAGATGCTAGATATTTGTAACATGTGTTATTTCAATGAACTCTTAACAATTAAATTTTTCACCTGAGAGAATATGCCAGAAACAGAATAAATAATCTAATGTTCTTTCAGTAAACATGTATTTTGAAAACCGACATTGTTATTTTCCATTTTCGATTGTTTTTGGGTATGATTGTCTAAAATTATTTACATAGTAGAATGGTCCATTCTTTTCTATTAATTGATTATTTTACTGTTATGAAATTTCAACTTGAATCAAGTCAACAGTGAACATCAAACGTGCTAAAAGAACGTTTGACGTTCAAATGTTGACTTGATTCAAATTGAAATACCGTCTGGATAGTAATATTTTGTTTCGAGACTTCACAAAACCACTTTCCCAAAGTTTTGTAAAACATTCCTTTGAATTACAAATAACGAAATTAATTATCGAGACTACTTAAATTAACAAGTGCAAGCTGCTATTGTAATAAACAATATTGTTGGAAATGACGACTCATAATTATTTTATTGTAAATGCCAACGAAAACTCACCACAATACCAATATTCCTTCTTGTTGCCAATTTCATGATCGTATACCCCTTTGAAGTTTGCCATATCATCTTTGTAAAACTAACTCGTTGTGATGCTAAATTACAATGAAGGGATATTTTGGCGCAGAATTTTGAAATACCTATTTCGAAATGGAATTGTTGAAAAAAATCGCAACGAAATGGAATATTAACGAAATAATTTAATTGTTTTTTGTAATTACAAGTTGCTTTCATTTAAAAAAATGCGAGGTGTAAGTAACGTTTGCTCACCAACGCTTCACAATGCTTATTTATTAAAACTGAACTGGGTTCCAATTGAACATTTCATTCATTTGTCTTTCTTATTTCAACGTTGGTGGTCGATCTTAGACAAGACTCGTTTCGAGTCCTTTCCACTGTTTTTATTTGAAAGTGTTTTCCATTTTGATTGCAACCTCATATACAAATTTTATGAGCACATCTACGCAATGTACATGTGTTCGACTGTAATATACAAACACATGAGAAGATCATCGATTGAAAATTGTGTACAACTTGCATAAAACATTCAAATTTATGTACTAGTTGACTCTATAGATTAAGAATGTAATTTAACATTCGGTTCACGCCCAAGTGAAAAGAGCGACATTCAGCTTCTCGACGTTTACGCAAACAAACGAGCTGCGAAGTCCTGCGATTCCTTGGGATGTTAATTTGTTTTCCAGATATCGCCGTTGGATGTGAACGGAACACACGCCTAAAAAGATACGTCGTTAAAATGGAGCAAATAAGGTATCTAAATATTGACGAAATGAGTAAAAAGCAGGAGGAGATGACTCTTTTCAGGAGAGGAGGAGTGGAATAGGGCGGGGAACGTGACACACTGAAGCTCGGCCTTCGCTCGCAGAATCGGGAATGCAGCCAACGTTAACAGACGGCTTGAAAAACATGCGTTGAGCGCTTCTGTCGGTGGTGGCTTGCGCAATGCCTCCTACGTTTCCGGTCGATGGATCGTTTCGGAAAATACGTGCATTTGAAAACGGTATTTGTTTGTTTTTGAGAATTAACACTGATAGTTTACTGAGATGTTTTGACGGTGTCTTAGCTCTTCCGGTCTGTTAAAAATTTTTTTTCCAAAGCCACCGAGGAGCGGTGACAAGTGAAGGTGTAAGAGTTATCCCACCAAATTCATAAACATTGTAATTAAATAGTTTCACGTCAAGTGACGCGGACCAAGGTATCTTGCAGTCCTTCCAACCGATTTTTTACAAATTTTTAGTTAAAAAGACCATGAAAATTTGACGAGAAATTCCTTATGGATTTGTTTATATCTGAGGCATGAATAACGTTATTTACATCCCTTCTAAGTTTAACTAATGTGTATGCATATCACTTACCTTTAGATGTGGCAAATGTTAAAAGTTTACATCAAAAAGTAATAAAATTAGTGGCTCGCACAGCAGATTGCGATAAAAATGTTTCAAAACTTTAAAACTGGATGTCGTGAAATCAAATAGGTCTTTATTAGTTTAGTATTCAGTCTTTCTTATATAAAGTGTTAACTTTTCGAGTTTCCAGAAAGAAACTACTTGCTACGATACTTACTTCCTGAACAATTCCCTTTGCATATTTCCGAAATTCTAGGAATCGTAGCGCGCTCTACAATCGTAAAACATTTCCCTGGCAAATCCATCGCGGCGACGCGGGGAGTCGGCGGTTTCGTTTCCAAGTTCGCATGCGACTCATTTCTCGTCTCCTCCGGGAACTCGCTTCTGCGGCGCCGAACCCAGAAAGTATTTAATAAACGAACTTGCCTCGCGTTGCGCTCCGCGCTTGTCACTTGTCTAGTTCTGTAGTTTGTCCTGGCTGGAAAGTGCAGGCAGCCGCGATGAGGAGGGGTGGGTGGCAAGGGCGGGGGGAGAGGGTTAGGGTACGGAGTACGGAGCTCAGATTCCTGTAACAGCACGTAACAGCGAAACTTGACTGGAGGAAGAAAAAAAAATTCTTAACGAAGTAAAAAGTTGTGTTCGTCCCTTGATGCGTGACTTCTGCGCCATATTGTTCAAAGAATGAACTTTTGTATGCGCGACATTTTTATGAATAATATAGTGAGGGTAGTGCAGAGAAAAAGGAAAAAAAGAGCAAGACGACGGGGACGAGAAGAAAAGAAGAAGAAAAAAGCGCGCTGAGAAGCTGCGTGTGGAAGGGAGGGCGGAGGCTGGATGAGGGATGGAGGGCGCGAGGAGCGAGGAGAGCTCTCAGAGCTTAGCTGCCAGGGAAAGAATCTCCATCGCGGATCTCGAGCGCAGCGGCCGCTTGGCCATACACGCTTCAGAAATGCACTCTGTTATTATTTGCCGTTAGTAAATGTTTCTGTTTTAATAATTAAACTATGTATCCAAAAAGCGTTAACTGTAGTTTACGTTAGTTGGTAACAGCCATCAGGGGCGGATCTAGTCGATCATATTGGAAGGGGCCATCACAGATTTTTGTTAAATAATAAACATATTTATTATATTGACTATTATTATTGTAGTGAATATATGATGCTATACATTTTTTTAAATTACATAATTTTAACAGAAATATTGTAATTAATTTTGACAAATAAAGTGCCAAATTTTGTCAAAAACGAAAACTTTAGGCCCTGGCGGGGGGGGGGGGTCATGGCTCCATGACCCGAAACTGCTCTCCTGGATCCGTCACTGACAGTCATTAATGATTGAGTGTCTTAAATATGGTTTGGGAAGTATCCTTGGTTTTGTTTTATGCTACTGGACCCTTGACGTGAAGCTCATGATTGAGTCACTTTTTTCGTTTAAAATGCAACTGTCTTTGTGGCTGCCACGATCTGTTAATAAGCTAATATAAAAATATTCCTTTAAACGTTAATAAAAGTGTAAAACAGTGCTTTAATTATTTGCAATTATGTGACTTCTATGATGTGTTAGGGCCTTGTTGAATAAAAAATAATGTAAGTGATGAAAATATTCCTATTCTGCAGGAGCTGTCTTATTTCCGCAACTTCACTTACCGTTTCATAACTTATTTGAGCGCTTTTATAGCGCAAAAACGAAATTTGTAAATTGCTTATCCTATTCTGTAGGAAGTGAGTGTTTGAAAAGCGAGTACCCGCAGCCGCGGAGACGCTGATGGAGAAGCGGGCTGCTTTCTCGGCAAGAAGCGCTTCATAACCCCGTGCCTAGGGCTTCCGCAGGATGATGGCGATTTCGGCTGTAGCTGCTCTAGTGGAAGGCGGCGGCGGCGCGGGTGCGCGGGCGGCCGCGACAGAGATGGATATGAGCCGCACGGGCCAGGGCGGGGGCAGGGGCGGAGAGGGCGGTAGTGCCGTGGTGCGTGTCTGACGCAGGCGAAGCGAGCGTTGGCCGAAACACGCGATCGATGACGCCAGCTGTGATGGCACCTCCGCCCGCGCCACTGTCAGCGTCTGCCCTCCTCGCCACAGACCTCACGCCGGGAAAAGCACGCAGACAACTGATTCCTGTATGCTGCGAACAGGCGGCCAGAGAAAGACTGCCCAAACAGGTGTTCGTGTATACGCGTTTGGTCACTACCCTGAGGAAGCCTGCGATATGACAGGCGAAACTTCGGCCTCTCAGCCATCGACGCGGCGTCTCCCGAACAGCCAAGAAGTCAGGTGTTCATGTAGCTGTGGAACTGTGGACGTTTCTTACATAACGGCACAATCAGGCGTCAATCTTGTTATTCCCCGTTTTTCATCAAACCCATTCATTCTTAATGTGCTCCTGTGGTTGGGAGGTTTAGATTTTTTTTCTCCCGAGCTTCGAAATTTTATCTGCCCTTGCTCCTTATCATTGTGAAGCTTTCTCACCAACATATCGAGATATATCAATATAATTATTTCTCCTCAATCATTGCCGTAGGTGTTTATATTCTCTCTCTTCACTTACTCACTGTGCCGCTCTGGGTACTCTTCTAGCTGGCGACTCTCCCATCGCCATCCTCCCATCCTCTCTCTACTCTATAAATCTGGTGACATCGCAAAGGTTTTGCATACCTCCTTAGGCTGCGTCGTTCGCTCTCCGGCTCTGCCTTCAATTCCTCCTCCGCCACGATTCCACCAGTGCCACCACTCTCCGCCTTCGCCCCTGCCTCAGTATTCGCATGCACCTCCGTTTTCGCTTCTGTCGCTTCTATCGCCATCGCCACCGCCATCGCCATCGCCATCGCCACCGCCACCGCCACCGCCACCGCCACCGCCACCGCCACCGCCACCGCCACCGCCACCGCCACCGCCACCGCCACCGCCACCGCCACCGCCACCGCCATCGCCACCGCCACCGCCACCGCTCCCGCTCCCGCCGCGCACAACTTCACATCCACCTCCACCTCCATTTCCACAGCCTCCGTCCGAGCCACCGCTTCCACCATCACAGCGCTCGTCCAACACCACCTCCATCGCCGCCCTCGCGGTTGTCCCATCTAACTGTCGTCTTGGTCGCGGCCGCCTTCAAAGGTTAATTGGCGGCGCCGGCGAGCAGGTGGAGCGGCGCGGGCCGGGCCGGGCCGCGACGCGATGGGGTTGTTGACGCGTCGGCGAAACCGAAAGCGTGAAATGGGTTGCGCGCACCGCCCACTCCCCCCTCGCCCAAGAGTGACGAATTTCCCGGGCGGAAAGGGCTCTCGGGCGAAGGATTTCCAGCTGCCGACTGAAGGAGGCTGTTGTTGCTTTTTCTCGTCTTTTCAGTTGCGTTCAGTCGTTTCTGACTCTTCGTGGCCCTAAAATGTAAACCTTGCTATTTTCCCTCGTTTTGTCGTATTCTTCTTATCCTGTAAAACACTTTTTTCGCAATGAAACAAAATTATGAGCTCCAACTTCGAAAATTAGGATTTCTGTGACCATAACTTTCTTCATGTCTCCCCTTCCTCTAGCACTTGGCAAATGAAACAGTTTTGTAGATATATTGAATAAAACTATTTTTGACTTTCTCGCATACTACTTACGGAGTACGGGGAAAGATATGAAATACTGCTGGAAAAAATGCAGTTTTTCGGTGCAAAAAGAGATATTGCAGGCCTCTGTTTTCGAGAAGGCGGATGATTCTTCTTGCATTTAGTAAATCATTTCATCTAACACACTGCGCAGCCAAAATCCACGGTTTGTGGGTCTTTGATACAGGAAAATTGGTTTACAGCATCTATAGGGCCGACTTTAAAAGACTCCCCAATGACATTTTCAAATTATCCTCCAAAACAGCTCCAAATATTTTCTTTGTTTTTCAGATCAATAATAAAAATGCCACAGGTAATATTTGTGTTGAGTTTTCAAGCCATTTAGCGTGAAACAAATGCACTTTTAAACACAACTTTTCTCAAAGTCCTAAATTTCTTCCTTGAAACCTTTTGAATTGGAAGAGATCTTAATAGCATGACATAAACGTTTTAATGTAATCTTTTAAATTTTCAAAAATTACGGATGGATGAAGAATTATAATATTACGTAACCCTTAAAAATAATGCGTGAAACTACGTGGTGCTGTAGCACGACAGGTTTTCTTTCTCTTTCATATTCGCAAAATCGATTTCCCGTTGTAAATCTTTAACAGAACTACTTTTTATCTGTTTGAGCACTTCTAAAACATACCTCTTATGTGCTATAATGAATATACAGAAGCTGGAAATGACAATTTCGGAACATTAAATCTTAAACAATTGAGGGCTAGTCAATATGAAGTTGTCAACAAATTTCTTTTGTTAAACTCTTAAGTATTTCAAAGGATAATCGAAGAGTATGGCATGCACATGGTTCCCTTGTTATATAAGTAGAGCTTCTAGAATTGGTAACCAAGTTATTGTAACGACGTGAAAATGACACTTGATATTGGTATTGTGGTGAGTTTTCGTTTACATATCCTATGAAATAATTATATAAGTCGGCATTGCCACTTACCATTGTCAATGACACTTGGTAAGCTATCACGTTAATTTGTCATTGTTGTTGAGTTGTTGCAAACAGTAATGAGAAAACATGAAAACGTATTCCATGTGTATCATACTAAGAACAAGTTGGTAGCGTACGCGCCTTTCATTCTGGAAGCTCCAGGCGGCCAGTTAGCGAAGTTAGCAAATCGCGAAAGCGTCTGTTAGCGAAAGTTAACATTGATTTAAGAACTCGCGTTTCACCCCATCCCACCCACCCCCACCCCCCACCGACGAAGGGGAGAGTATGCTCAACACTCGCACTCGCGCCGCCAGATGGCAGGACGAGCGCGCGCGTTGCGGGGGCGAACATAAACATTACACGTTGCGTTCCTTGGCGAAACGCGCCGCGCCGCGCCGCGCCGCGCCGCGGCATCGACGGCGCCGGCGCTGATTATATTTAGACGGAGCGCAGTGCGTGAGGCCACCCACAGGCCAAACATGGCGGGCGGCGGGGCCCATAATGGAGGCGCTGTTCGCCTCGCCGCGCCCGGGGCCTCCTGGGTGTTGTGTGCCTGCGGTCAGCGACTTGCGCTCCATCGCTGCTCTGAGGATTGCGCCGCGATTCAGATTTTTCTGTGGGCAGAGGCGGAACCTAGAGCAGAGAATGATCCAGCCATTTGGGGGGGGGGACATAATCGATATTTGTCAAATAAGAAACATATTTGTTGTATTGTTTATTATTTTGTACCGAGCAAAATGGCTGAGGGCGTAGCGTGCTGTCTGCGCAATCGGGAGGCCCGAGTTCAATTCTCGTGCCGGCCATCCTGTCCGGGGTTTTCGTGGTTTCCCTCGGCCATCCAGGCAAATACTGGGATGGCTCTAAGGGCAAGGCCAAGACGGCAAAATCGGCGTCTCTATAGCCGAATGTTTTTACTTCGAAGGTTAAGCGAATTCCAGGCATCGCGGATTCCTGGTTGGGTGACCGACAAGGAACCCCGGGGTCTAACGGCGCCGAGCCCTTTACGGGACATATGCCTAAATATAAATACAAAATATTATTTTGTAGGATATGATTCTATGCAATATTCTTTTTTTAAATAATTACATAATTGGTACTGAAATGCCTCTGACCGGAAGGTCTGAGTCCCGTCATAGGCGACTTTTCTTTCGACATTAGCTAGATAGTTCAGTCAAATTCTTGCTCAGATCCGTGTTTTCTTTCTGCAATACTAGGTGAATGCCGGTAACAGTACCTTTAAAAACGGTTGACAAATACCGCGCGCGATCTTTCCTTCCTCATTCTTGACCCGAAACGCTTTCTCTTCACGTACGCTTACTAACACTCACACAGCGGCACTCGCTTACACGCACTACATTTTTTCACGTGTTGGGAGACCGGTTCGTAGCTTAGAGTTTCACCCAGTTGTCGCGGGTCCCCGCTGGAGGAGATACCTAGAGAATATTGGGTTCAAAAATTGCGTGTCTCTTCAAAACGATTTCCGAGAACCGTAGAATACTGACTTGAACTATCAAGCTGAAAGTAAATACTTCTGCCTCTAGAAAAAAACTATGTTTATTAAAGACACCACACTTTGGAAAAATCTCCTTAGTTTCCTCCAACTTTGAATAAGGATCCCCAAATTTACGAATGGTGTGTACAATTTACAGTTTCTGTACCAAAATCGGATTAAGAAATGAAGATGTTTTTCACGTACTGTAGATGGAAATGTTTCTACTGTCTCGTTTAAGGTAACTTTTGCGAACTACTATACCACTTGTAACATTACGTTTCCGCACGTTGGGTTTTCTGTTCAGAAAGAAATTTATAAATGGGACGTTTCGTTTTGTTCTTGTGTTATTTGCTATTATTGTTAGTTAATATACTCAATTTTCAATAGAATTACAAGGACAATTGGCTGGCGGCCCCATTCGTGCCCATTCTTTGGACGTGAACGTAAATAACAAAAAATATTAGTATCTAGCATATATTTTTTCTTTTTTCATTTATTTACACAGATGGTGAATACATATATCAGTTTAAATTAACTATACATATATTGGATGGCTTAATAGCTAACTTAAATTAAAACTTAAATCTAATACAGAAGTTGAGGTTACCTATCGGACTCCTCCAGTCGGGATTTAGTTCGAAGAATTTCGTGAGGAAAATGTGAAAGGGAAATTTATTTTGTAGTCTGGTTATGTGAGTAAGGGTGTGCCGAGTCTGTGAACTGATAGTGAAGGGATTTGGGATATGTTTGAGAGGAAGTTGGTAGCTAGATAGGAGACATGATGATCTAGGTCTGTAAATCAAATTCTTTGTGTAACTGTTTATTGGTGACATACCAGGGAGCGTTTGAAAAAAATTCTGAGAGATTGATTTTGTTATATTTGCAGTTTCCTTTGGTTTGTTTTTGCTACATTTAATTAGATTGGGTATGATGGGTATGATTAGATTGGGTAGGCATATAGTAGCATTGTATGATAATGGGCTGAACTGTGTATTAAAGACTTTAATTGTATTAGCTTGATTCTGGTTAGAGTGATTTTGATATATATATATATATATATATATATATATATATATATATATATATATATATATATATATATATATATACTGCTTCCAATACAGTTTTGTGTCCATGTTCAATACTAAGTAATCTAGTATCTGCTCAAACACTACTTACAGAAAGTGCATCACCCACTGTTAAGGTCATCGGCACGCGGTCCCTGGGGAATCCTCAAGGCCCGTTGCATGCGCTGCCTGCACTGTCTCCTAATATGTCTACGTCGCGGCGTCACGCTCGTTGGCCATGATCAGCTGATAAACGATGCTGCTATGCGTTTTTTGCCCGGAAATGATAAACGAGGGAACTGTGCCTATCCATTTATTTCCTGGCCCTTTTTTATCACGAGGGAGCCAATTTCCACCCGTGCATCGTCCGCTGTTATTGTCAAGCCTCGCGAATACGTTTAATTGGTTTATAATTTTCTTTCAGTTACTCTGCTTTTGAAGAAAGTATTCTGATATTTTGCCTTAATATATTTGCTCTAGAAAAGGGTACGGTATTCATAGGCTTTTAAGAAATACTTTCTTAGACTTTCGATGTGTCCCATTTTAAGTTCTTACGAAATGTTATATATTTCTAAAAATGAGTGGCACTAGTAGGTGGAATTAGCAGGAAGAACAATCCCTAGTGATGAACCTGAGGTATCTTAAATAAAATTAAAAATAATTTAGACTTACTAAACACTTAGTGTTGTGAGAAAGAGGCAATGGAACATTTGTAGTGATCACATAAAAATAATACAAATTGTTCACAGTTTTCACTCTAATAATGTTCTAATTTTAAGAATTAGTAACATTTTCGTGAGGTTGCAATGGTGCGTAACATTTTTAAAAGATCGTTTTTGAGAGATCAGAGAAGTTACTCCCCTCTTTACTTTGCCTACGCTTATGGTGGTATTCTAATATTCTCTTTGGAATTTTTTTAAAAATGTGTCCATTTATTTGCAAACGGTAGATTTATTTCAAAGATAAACTATTTTAATTTTTCGAAATGGTTTAGTCTCGAAGACTATTTTATGTCCGAAGTCTGAGTTATAATTATCTGCGCAATGTTTAATCCAATCCAAATAACGGCATAAAGCCAATCCAACAGTAACAGTTAAAAAACGTAGCCATTTTTGCTTTGTATTATACGTACTCAAGAACAAACAATGGTAGGTACTCTATTTATAAAATTGTCCGCATTTGCAGTTTAAATGAATGACGGTCACTCGTGAACAGCGCTGAATAACCTACGATACCTGCGATTGGCAAGTTAATCAGGCTGAGGCACTCTGGCGGCATATCGCTAAACAAACAGCACGTAGGATGCCGGCTAAAGGCATCCGAGATCGAACTACACGCGAGATCACAGGGCAGAGATCCTCTTTCATTGCAGGCGATCTAAACCGCACTGGAGTCGGGTCCGCGCACCAATAAGCTCTTTTAGTGCGGGTCCCCGATCGTCGAACGTTAACGAGTATGAGCAAGTTTATCAGCAAATTGTGGCATAGCGTTCTACGAAAGTGCAGCTCGGAAACAAAGGAGTTTGCCCTTTAGAGGATGTAACTGCCGTGTCAGTACAGAGAATCAGCTGTTTCTCCGAATTCCTCTTTCTGTTTAGCTATTAGTGATCGCTCGTCGAATGATGTGATGAACAGATTTATTCCCGCTTGTAGTACTTCGAAATGCGTGTAGTATGCTATATCGAAAGCGTCTAGTGGTAACCAGTAATTAGCTCTTGAAAGAATGTTGTATGTTACGTTAAATAATAAATCGATACCTGGATTTTAAAGAGATATTTAAGATACATCATTCTGGTCATTAATGTATTGTAATTCATGACCTGTCCATTTTGGTTCCTTAAAAACAGAATCTGGAAACAGAAAGTGTGTTGTTTTTCATCAGAATAAATCAGTAATTGTCTTTCCGTGATAAACATATTGTCAAATGCTAGGCACAAGAATATCTATACATACGAAACGGGGGGGGAGTAAAGAAATTATGTATTTCCGTTGTCGACGTTGGCAAAGTGCACACGTAACAGGTGACGTGTTACCCAACAGCAATAATCCGGTTGAGAAATATTCTACTCCAACATGTCCTTCCCCTGCAATCCCGCGTCCAGCAGCTGACCTGCTAACGGGAAATGACGTGTGTCCGTGACGCTATTTTGGCAGGTGCCCAGCGGGTGGGTGGGCCGGCCACTGACCCGAGCGGGACGCCCGCTCACGACACGGCGCTTTGGCGGGGCCCACTGCCCAGTGCCCACTGCCCAGAACCCACCCGCTGTTGGCGCCGCGCCGCGGTGCATGAGGTGTGTGACGAGTCGGGGCGTCGCATTTCTCCCGGCTCCGTCATTTGGTTTCCATTTCTACTTCCGATGGTGGCGTCGTCATTTAAATAAGTTTACATTGTTTTCATGAATTTAAATGTAGTGAAGATGACGCAGCGGGAAACTTCAGTAGTTTGGGATGGAGACGAAACATTAACTACTACTACTAATAATATTTATGCAAGAATGATTCTGATCGGCAGTTTTCAGTGGTTTCTCCAATGCCGCCAGGGGAATGCCGGAGCAGTACCCTAACAACACGTTACAGATATCGCGCTATCTTCGCTTCCTCGCCCTTGACCTCTCCTATTCAAACACACGTATACACTAAATTACCCCGCATGCCGGGAGACCACTTGGGAGCTTCGAGAATGTCGTGGCGGTGCCACGCTGGTGGGAGATACCTGGTTGGAGAAAACCCCATTCGCCTGTTGGTTAGGTCGACACCGGACCTCACCATCCAGCGGGGTAAGATCACCACCACCTCCCGCGATAAAACTTGCACTACTCTTACGGTACGATTGACCTTGCGCCCGGAATCACTAATCAGTCAACTAGGTGGTGCGTGGGAAATCACTTGGCGGCCCCCACGGAACCCGTTCTTGCTTCAGCAGCCGGGTCGTGCTTAGCGACGCTTGCGTCAATAAGTGGCGCTTCGAACGCGCGCGGAGGCCATATGCAGGCCGGCGCGGTGCGGAGCGGTGCGACGCGGCGCCCGAGGCTCCGCGGGCGAGAGGCGGCGTATTCCGGTCGGAGAAAGCGCGGCGCGTGATTAATGTAATGCCCGCGTCCTGTCAGATAAATCAGATAGTGGGGAGCTAACTCGTTCATTTCTGTCGCCCTAATCTGTATTTAATTCTTGTGCACAAACATATTTTGATAGCTGGCGGACTCGCGTCGTGACACTATATTATAATTGACGGACGTCCCAGCAAGCTGAAAACTGGGATTCACGCCAGTTCAACGCGCGGGAGTAAAATAGGGAAAAAAAAAAAAGGCCGAAAAAAGCCTGGATGGGTTTGGGTGGTTCGTGCTTTGTACGTCCATGCACACCGGTGCAACTACTGCAACATGTATGCACTTTGACTGTTGCACATGTGTGATGGCCTTGTGCGCTGGTTGGGTTTCGCAATGTGAGCCGGACCCGTCGGTGTGGAAATATCGGCTCCGTCACGCTGCATTGCGTTTTATAGCGACTTAACTAATTGCATGCCCTGAGATGACGTGAGAGATAATAAGTTCTCACTTCATAAGCACCTTGGAACGCGCCGGTTGCCGGTGCGGTAGCTGGACACACGAGGACGCCGTAGGATCACCACGGGAGATTGGGAGAGTCGTTGAACAGTTGCGCCTTTACGCCACCAGTACATCACGGGACTCGAATGTAAAAAAGTGCTCGATGTGAAGGAGCAAGAGAAACGGTCTGGGGGTAAGATTGCCTGATTGGCTCATTCCAGGCCACCATATTGGAAGGTGCCTTCCAATCGGATTGTCACCATGGTGACCCAACTCTGCCCCTGGCATGAATCAGCTGTAGACGGTTTCATCCAATCGGGAGCTTGAACGTCACCTTAGTGACGTCACTATGATGACGTTTAAGCTCCCGATTAGATGAAACCGTCAAAAACTGATACCTACCAGGGGCAGAGTTGGAAAAATTGCAGTATAGTGAAGGTAATGTTGCAGTGTGCACTTTCGAGATCAGCTCATATAGCGAGTCGAATGAAGTAATATGTTCGGAGATCTGGAGAAGATATTATCTGAAGGCCGATTTTCCTGATTAAAAATTGGAATTGATTGCGTCAGATTTCCTCTCATCATACGCAAAAGGTGTTTGGGAATTATCAAAATAAGAACAAGGATCGGTTATGTCCCATATGTTTATCTTATTGTGAGGGTCTTTGGCATCAATTCGTCTTCTTTATGGTGTTCCTTCATGTCAAGAAAGCACATACAAGCCTTCGCGAAAGTCATGTAGACTCCCTGCGTGTTGATTTATATTAAAAAATGAAGGAAGGAATGACGGTGAAAATACCCAAATGAAAATTGGATGATGTTCGGCGAAAGAATGAAGAAATTTTCGTAAACGTATAACAAGAGGAGTGAAAGACTTCCACTTATTCCTCACGGCCCACAGGAAGCTAAGTTCAAAGCCAAGAAAGAACGTGAGGACATCGACTTGTCGCTTCCCTAGACGATGACCAGCCGACCGATGATGTCTTAATTAAGCCTTTAGATAAACTTTCATCTCCGCCCCCCCTCTTCTCCCTGGCTGTTCCGCGGGGGGGGGGGGGGGGGTCCAATGACGGCAGAAGGAAATGGAGCGCGCAAGACGCAGCGAGGGCAGGCCTGGCCCCGATAAGTAGAATGGCGCGTAGGATTTACTATGCAATTTAAATACACAATAGCCGGTCGAACCCCTCACTAATAACCACCGGTGCGCGCGAGTGACTAGTGCTGCCGCGGCGGATGTCGCCGCTGGCAACGGCGGAAGCGGAAGTGGTGACGACTCCCCCCCCCCCAAGTTCGCAGAGGTGTCTTGTTGTGGTTCCACGTACGCACACGGGAACACAAGGTACAGTGGTGCTGATGGAAGGACGGTGAGGGTGATGCGGAAGAAATCGCAGGGGATGGAGGGGTACGCGCGCTATGACTGCAACGACAGACGATGATGACGATGCTGGCGGTAGAGCATGCCTGAAAATATGAGGTGGATAATGAGAACAGTATTGTAAATATTGCGCTGATGAATTGTTACGAAAGTTAATAAAGTGGAGAGGCATTTATTATTATTATTATTATTATTATTATTATTATTATTATTATTATTATTATTATTATTATACTTATAGAATAGGATATAGTAATAAATAGTAAATAGTCGGCCCCGTGGGGCAGACGGTTACGGCAGCCGTCGTCTGTGCCGAGGAGGCTGCAGGTTCGAGTCCTGCGTAGACATCGTCATATTTGTGATTGTCCCTTCACCGCTCATCATCAACCTATCATCTCATAATTCACACTTCATGTAATCGATAAAATATCATTGTATCACTATGCCCGTGGTGAATGTGGCTGGTAAAGCGATGGATAGGAATATTGCATTAGGAATAAATCTTTGATGACTATGATACAATGATGATTGAATGATTCATGATAAAAAGAAGAAACTAAATGTAGAATACGGTGAATGCTTTACTGTCGATGCCGAAGCGTGCTGGGAGCACCTGGGATGACCCTCATCTTCCCAGGTTCGGGTTTTCTTTAGGTGCTAGTGGATGGTGGTTGAGCGTGAGTGTGTGAGAGAGGATGAAGGGAAAGGAAACTCCGTGCAGGGGGGGGGGATGCTTGCCCCCTCCCCTTTCACTCATCCACGCTCGCCCACGGGTCGGCTTACCGCTCCGCCCACGCCTCTGCCTGCTCCTGCCCTCAGGCTCTCGCCCACTCGCTCGCCCTGCCCCTTCGCTTAAAGCGACCCCACCTGTGTTCACGCTTCTGAAAGCAGTTGTGCCTGCGCCTCCGCCCACACGTTTCTCCATTTTTTATTTTTTATTTTTTTGCCTTTATTTTTCTGGTCTGCCACTGCATATGTATTCCCTTTTCATCCATCCCTTGCCGCTCACTCGTTTTTTCATCTCTAACTTTATCATTCTCAATCTTTGCATCAATATCTCTGCTTCCGTCTATAGACACGTGCGTGACCACCTCTACACAGGAGCCCAAGAACAGCCTAGGCATTATAGAAACGCTTATGGGTCGCTGTGACTGACGTATAGCGGTAAACTGTTGAAAGTTAGGAAAGACATACAAAATAAATATATAAACTCGTTTTATAGCATGTTATTTTCAAAGAAAATAATAAACAATATTCATGGATATCTTCAATTGCTTTATGTTCTTCATTGCATTATATTCAAACTATGGTTTTTCTCATTATTTCTTACTAGTAATGACTGTGAATATTTAAACCATGATTTGTAGACATGCTGTATATTGATCATTTGAATGTTGTGATAACTTCGAAAACGTCATTTAAAGAACGGAGTGTTTAGTCTATATGTATTTGGTCGAAAGACGTTTCAAAATACAATGTAATTTATTGTTTTTGTAAAACTAATTACTACAGACATAAAATATTGAATTCCTTGTTATTTATATCTTATATTAATTTTCTTTATTATCTTTTGTTGCATTGGAAGCCACGAATTTTAAACACAATGTCGTTCTCCACTGAACTATCCTTCACACTGATTTGCCTGTAAATGAAGTAGAGCTGTGCGAGTTTACACTTTTTTTGCTCAATTGTAACATTTACAATCTAAAAATATGGCTAATACATAACATTAATGTTTATTCAGTTTCGTGAAGGTTAAAATATATCAATATTTCGTATCCTACTCTCACAAAATGTTTTCTGAAAATGTATCCGTCAGATTAGACTCGAATGTTCATAAATAAGTCACACTCTCGTCAAGCACCCTCGAAAGAAACTTCTAGCTATGACATTGGTTTTTGTCATCCGGATCGTCAGGGGAGAATTAAGGAGTTAAGCCTTTCTCGCAAAGAATCTATTTTAATATTATACCAGCAACCAATGGCTGCCGTATGGCAGTTGCAAATTTTAAGTGAACTTATTTATTGTGTAAAATGCTCTAAATAAGTAATCTTTTATATCCTGTAGGGATACAAATCTACAAAAATCCCATATCCTATTTTCGCAAAATATTACTTGGAAATGTCGCGGAAGGGGTTGGGTTCAGTTCTTTCTTCCTGTCTTAATTTCGAATCTTATTTTGTCAAACATTCGCTTGCAAAGCTTCCCGCCCCCGAAAGACAATTCCGCAACGGCCGTGGGTTTTTTTTCACTCTACCCCAGCGCGACGAGCGCCGTGCCGCACCGGGATCCCCACGCGTAATCGTGTGGTGGCGTGCGCGTGTGCCCAGCTATGCAAACCGACCGTTCTAAACTTGCATTGATTTGATTAGTTGACGCCGACTGTACTCCCGGACGGCGCGCGCCCGCCGGGGCGCGTGGCCCTGCGGTCGCGCGCGGGGGAGGAGGAGGGGGAGGAGGAGACGGAGGGGGAGGGGTTGGCGTGCCTGTGTCGATAACGGCCCCTCGTCTGCCTCGGGTGTCATGCCTGACGGCCAGCAACCAACAGCGCTGCCGCCTCCGCCCCCGCCGCGCCGCGCCGCGCCGGACGGCGTCTTAAAGCGGACGGCCGCTCGTGGAGCGTCTGCGAACATTGAGTTCGCATCGCGTCCGAAACTGTGACACACATTCGACTTGGTTTCATGTCGTTCCGTACGTAATGCGTTTAATTGCGAGGCTGCTCAAAGTGCATCCATAACAAGGCCATTTCTTCGGCAATTTCTGTTTTGTTCCGTAGGTATTGCATTTGATCGAAGCGTCGCTTCAAAGCTGACAATGTGCAATATTAATTTCTTGAGTCTCATTATATAGATTTTTGTATCTATTCACTATCAGCTGCCTTCGCCCGTTCTTTCGGTCACTCTAACCTTGTTAGACATTTGTACAGAAAACATATTGCAGTGTTCAAACAGAACACAATGCATCTCTTTGATACCTGTGATTGCTGGTTAACGTTACAATTCCAGGTTATTCCGCAACTTATGTTCTTTATTCACATCTCGTTTGAGAATATCTGTGTACAGAATACAGCTATGTTGGTACTGGCTTGAAATAATTAAATATTTCTACACGTCTACTTGTGCTACAATCACTGATAAAACAACGTAAATGATTTTCGTATGCGTTATAGAGATTTATTCCTCTTATTCACTGTTTATTGATTAAGTATTCCAAAAATTTGTGACTGATTTCCGTTCTCTACATGGAGTTTACGGAGATCAAACAGAAATAATGAAATTAAATGTTCATTATTCATTGTAATACAAAAGTACCATATGGTGCTTTGTTCGTTAGAATTGTTATTAGGTTTTATATTGTTAAAAAGTGCGCATCAAAGACTTCATTTGCGAGGATGACGTATCTTCAACATTATATTGACTAAGCGTTCGAAATTTTGTGACAATTAAGTTACTTCACAATTTATTTTGTAAAGAACTCTAATAAGATTTTAATAAAGTGAATTAATGTAATGGATAAGTGTTTTTAATATCATTTTGTGAAATTTGTTTAGCAAATTATTTATGATATTATATTACATTACTAAAACGTTCATGAAAATTTCTATTACTTTTTAAATTTGTTGTAATTGATGTATATTTTACTCGATTTAAATATGATGTATTTATGATTAACGATTTATTTTCTTGCGAAAATATGATCATGTCTAAAATGGTTTACTACTCTCACGGTACCTGTATGCAATTTAAATTTTAAAATGTTAAATTATTAAAATCAAATTTTATAAAGGTGTGAAAAATGTCAAAAATTTACTGTCATAAATGTATCTTGACTTGATGAATGACGGTTATAAGGCGTTATGTACCGGTTAATTTTGAAGGGAGTAATTAATGAAAAGTTATCTTGTTTCCCAGTTTTACTTTTCGCTTACACTCTTCTCTGTTCACGAGGCAGTGCGTTTGACCGAATTCTGAAGTCCTTCAATAATGTTGAAGTTAACCGACGGACATGGGTATTAATAAAACCTGGGCGAATGTATTTATTGTTATTAGAAAAGCATCACTTTAAAAATATGCTTACTATTTTACTATACGTTATAAGAGATGAGAATCCGAGGTTATAGAGGGGGAAAAAACGCTTCGTATATCGAGAGATAGTGGTTATGTTCAGCCACCGCCGCGCTGGGTCGTATTCGGATAGGAAACGACACCAACGCTATTCTCATATAGGTAGCGGTCAACTTGAGAAAATATACAACAGTACTGCGGTTTTCGCAACTCTGCCCGTGGCAGGTATCAGCTGTTGACGGTTTCATCCAATCGTGACGTCATTATGGTGACATTTAAGCTCCCGATTGGATGAAACCGTCAACAGCTGATACCTGCCAGGGGCAGATTTGCTTAAATCGCAGTACATACACACAAATTTCACAGAATTTAAATAGTAAGTTCTTCTAAATTTACCACCATTTTCAACAAAAACTATATCGACATGCTAACAAATACTGGCGCAACGTTAATGGTCAACATGCGTTTTTATACAATTAGCCTATTTGAATACTCAACATAGGCCTAGTTAATATACCTTGCTGAGATAATCCCAATGAATTATTGAATTTAAAGGGGTCCATTTATAGTTATTAAGTCATTGGGTCAATATACATTAAATAACGCCCGCGGTTGAAGTTTGCAAATAGAATTAATATCCTTAACGGACAGGTGGCGTTAAGAGCGCTTTGTCACTCCTATATTCGGCGTCGCTATATCAATACAGCAGTACAGTATTACGAAAAATCTAAAGTAGTGGGGACGCGACGTGACAAACAGTGAGCATATCCTATAGAATGTGCAGAAAAATTCCAATAGGGAGTTATTTCACGGCATAGCGTTCCGCAGTCGACCGCAAACTCGATCTTCTTCGCATACGTATACGCACAAAATTGGTGAGAAACTCGAACTGCGCATGCGTAGTAGAAAGAAGCTGTTGATTCGCTGTGCAAATACTCCGTAATGTTTGCGCACCGGTATCGATGACGCGAATGTATCGCAACGCAAAGCACCCTTCCCGGGTCGCGGCGCAGAGTCGCTCTGGTTCACGCGGAGCCGGCAGCGCCACGCAGCGCGACTTCCTGGCGGATTATCGCGTGCGCTATCTTGTCGCCGCCGCCGCCGCCGCTGCGATAGCGCCGGCCGGCCGCGGCTATCTGCGCGCGCGCTCTGGAAGTTTCCCGAGGATGCGCCGCTCGTGCCTCGCGACGAAACAAGTGACAGAGTGCAGGAACGCCTCTCATCTCTGCTTGCAACCGGGGACCAACCACCACACTGTCAGACATTTCCGCGTTACTTTAATGTAAATTACGTTAAAGTAGATATCATGAACGCACATTAAATTTAATGTACACGTTTACATTAGGATGCAATAGTCAAATCCTGATGGATATATCTGGAATGAATGAATGAATGAATGATCTTGATGGACTGATGATTATGAATAGACGATGTGAACGAAGAGAGGCAAGGTAAAACGGAGAACCTCTACATTAAATCGACACTGATTTTAACTTGTGTATTAAATTTAATGTAAAAATATACTAAGCATTTTTTATTGTACAAGGTTACATTAACCTTCACAAAACTGAGTATTTGGACTCGCGAAGCTGATTGACTACATTACTATTATAAGAGATGTGCTGTATTTTGCTGCCGTTCGTGTCATGAGCAGAATCGTTAAATACTGTAATAGTTATGCTGAAATATTTGAGTTATAAAGGCTTAAATATATGGATGAATTCAGGAAATACGAGGTCAATAAATATGCAGTGTCATACCTGCAGTGGTCACTTCCATAGTTGTACCGCACTCCATTTTGTATGTTTGTATTGTAATATTCTTGACCATCTGGATTGTTTCTTAATCGTAAAGCGGAGCGTTGTATCAGCCAAGTATCCTTGTACATAACTGAACGCCATTTATTACATGACGTGAATCGCTAGTGAGGCTGATTTATGTTTCGATATTTTTTTTTTATCGTTACTTCAAATTCTCTTCAACATTCATCGTATCTTTACTAAAGTAACACATCAACAAAAAAAATTAATAATTATATTAAATTCCAGTAAAATGCTAGTAAATTCTGTATGTTTTTCTCATTGTATGTGCATTTCAAAGTTAATTATTTTTCAAATGCCTTAAAAGTACAATTTTGAATTAATGATATTCAATGCCATGATTATTCTGCGCATCGTTTTTAAGGAAGTATCGACATATCGTCGCCTCCTGGTGACGACGCAGTTTGCTTCCGGAAGCGGAAGAGGTGGCGTAGTGAGGACAGAAAGGCGCGGATTCGCGTCGCGACAGTCTTATCGGTCATATTTGATTTGCGAATGAGTTCTTATGTTTGATTTTTTTTTTTCGTTTCAGGTGAGTTATCCTCTTCCGCTTCCTGTAAAATTCCTCCTGTCTGCAGCATGTGGTAAGGTGAAATCAATATCCTTAAATCTATGTGTTGAAATATTGGTAGTATGGATTTGTTACTATATTTTGCTTGTGATGGATAGTATTAACTAGGTAATTGTGTATTACAAGGAAACGTATTTGATTTAGAAGCAATTATAAGCAATACATTACTCGCGAATACATTGCACCACACCAAAGACACTTTTCTTTGGTCATACTTCATATCTAAAACTTACGTTCAAAGTGGGTTATTTTTGATGTTTTGAAATGAAAATGACATACACAGGTGATATGCTGTTATGTCAACTTCGAAATTTCCCAGAGAGAGTAAATTTAAAATTATGGAAATGAAAAAAATAATTTTAACTACAATTTACATTTTCGCAGACAACGTTTTGTTTACTTCTAGTTCAACGATATGAGATGCTTTAACGATCGCAGACGAGGGGAGATACTACTAGACTGCTTGTCTGCGAAGTATGATGTCGTAAAGTTGGCTGAATGACTTTCATGGAGTTACCTGTAATGAAGTACCTTTTTTTTTCCTGAATGAGCTCTTGCATTTACTAGAAGAAACAAAATGCAAAAAGCAGAAAGCACTTAAAGGGAAGAAGTAATGAAACTAGATTACGCAGAATAATATATTTTTGAACTGATTACGATGAACGACGATATATTTGACGATATATTTCTTTGTTTTTAAACATTTGTACTTTGTTGAAGCAACCGTTAATAACATAGTGTAGTGGCATGAGATCAAATATAAAAAAAAAGTGTTTCTTCGGGCAAGTTTTCTGCCGCACGATTACATAACTTCCTCTTCATACGACGAATTCGTAAAGCGAGAAAGTAAAAAGAATATTGGAGTTCCGTTGCGTTTTATATTGGTTTGCTCATTCATTTCTACCGGCAGACTGAACGAAGTACAATTTGCAACAGATTCGTTTCATGACTGCTCGTGCTACATAGTTTACAATCGTTATCCTTCGCGGCAGCGACAAAACGTAAGTTGCAGCGCTCCGGTTTAATGGCGAGGGCTGCCGCGCGGGCCGAGGCGGTGCGCGTGACGCGATGCACGCGGCGGCGTTCCGGGCCGCCGGAGGGGCAGGCCGTGGCCGGGTGCACGTGCGCCGCAGTGATTTCTTCGCCAGGTGGCAGGGGAATGCACGAAGTGCGCCCTCACCCACTCGTATTTGAAAGTGCAATCTGATTCGGTCGGTGACATGTATCAGCGGGCACTCGGAAACAGTGACGGAATTGTGTTTCCCGATCCATCGACGTAATAAATGTGTGTTACATGCGAGTATTCTATCGGTGAGTAAGAAATATAAAGTTTATTTATTTATTTACTTTAAAGATTTTTTGTTTTTAAAATCTCGAATTGGATCGGTCTGTTCTCGGATGTGAAATAAAATACAAAAACGCATACGATAAGTATAATTCCGAACTAAGCTATTATTTACAGTATAAGCTATTCTTCTGAACACACCTTCAATAATTCGACGACTAACTAATCTTCCTGTTGTTATTTTCATGAGCTCATTATTTTAATTTCCTTTTCCCATATTCTTTCTCCGGCCTATTTAGTTTCCTTTCCCCTCTCTCTTTTCTTGTCCTCATTACCCCATTTCCTTCCTTCCTTCCACTTCTCTATCGCTTTCTCCTTCTCTCTCTCACTCTTTCTCCCTCCTACCCTTCCTCCCTCCCTCTCTTCCTGCCTCCCTTCCTCCTTCCCTCCCACCATTCCTCCCTCCCTTCCTCCATCCCTATCTTCCTCCTTCCCTCCCACTATTCCTCCTTCCCTCCCTTCCTACATCCCTCTCTCTCTCTCTCTCTGACTCAAATAATGAGCGTTATTCGTTATTTTTAGTTCGCGAGCGGGGGCAATGTCCTCAGGTTTTATAAATCCCGAAAAAAATAGCCGGCCGCCTCTCACGACGCGCCCGTGGCCCCCGGCGCTCGTTCGCTCCCAACCCCCGCGCCGCGTGAAGTGGCCGGGGAGCTGGCGCGGCCGCGGCCGTGGGCCTGCCTCTGGCGGCTGGCGTGCGGATTGATTACGTGACGGGGCGACATTTAACTCTCGCGGGGATTTGGCTGCTGGAGCCAGCGGCTGTAGAGCGAGAGCGAGCGAGCGAGCGAGCGAGAGAGAGAGAGAGAGAGAGAGAGAGAGAGAGAGAGAGAGAGAGAGAGAGAAAGAGAAAGAGAAAGAGAAAGAGAAAGAGAAAGAGAAAGAGAAAGGGGGGGAGAGGGGAGAGAGAGAAAGGGAGGGAGAGGGGAGAGAAAGGGAGATGAAGGAGAGAACTAATGCAGGGAGAAGTGGGGGGAGCGTTCTTAATCGCCTACTCTCGAGGTGGATTCTTAATGTTTTCGCCGACTCGCTGTGTTGTTACTCCTTACGCCTTCGCTGGCTTAATGCTGCTTTCTCCCGGTGCTCTTGACGAACTACATTTCTGGGTCCCCTTTTCCATTAAACCTTTCTTATTTACTTAGAAAATATTTTCCTGCTAAATTAATAGAACGGATACAAGGAGAATGCAGGTTAAACTGTAATCAAACAATAAATACATTGTTGTCTGTTGTATTTTTGTGGTTGAATCATTTACAAGGTTATTAGATGGCTTTCTTCTTCTTCCCAAGGGTCATATAACAATTATCTACATTGTCAGGTGGAAAAAAAAACAGGAAAATCAGACTTGATTGTCAAAATATTAACAAGAATAGAACATATTTACGGAAATAAAATATTTCTTGCGCAAGGCTCCGGGTCTCCTTTCAAGAATTGTAAGGGGCCCATGGCCTCTTGAGCGCACGAATATTCTTGGAATGTAACTTTTTGGGTGAATTCCACAACACAAACCTATTGTAATGATTTGGAGACATAATAACATTCATAGGAGCTACGATGACCTCTCTGCTTTAGAATTGTGAGGTCGAATCCATCAAAAGGCGCAAATAATTGCACAGTGTGCATAGTGTCACAGTGGATGGTAGGTAAAGTCGTGAAATTCTTTTTGATGTAACCATTTCATTCATCATTTTAGAATTGTGTAGGAATTGGAAATTCTATTTACATACATTTTTAACAATATTGTTCTTCAAGCGAAAACAAATATAGTAATCTTAAATGAAGTAGGGACGTGCTTTGAACAAATATATTATACCTACATGCAAGAATTCTCTCAGATTATCGTACGTGCATAATACATTAACGACATTTGCAGATCCATTACATTCACATGGTGCGTAGTATTTTTTTCTCTCGTTTCTCCCGGCTCTTTCCCATCTCTCAGTTGCATTTCGAATTCGAGAACTTCCTTCCAGTTTTTTTGCTTTTCACTTAATCCTAACCTACCTCATCTTTCGCACCCCATTGCCCCCCGTGTCCAAACATTACCCGGCATCCCCCCACGCCCACCCCACCCCTTCCTCGACGCCCTGCAACGCCTAATGCCACGCCACGCCACGCCGCGCCGCACACCCGCCGCCGCCGAGATAATTCGGTGCGTGCATCGATCTCGCACTCCAGAATTTGTGGCCTTTTAATGGGATTTTAATGTAATTGTTTTTCGTTACTCCCGTCGTTAATGCGGGATGCTGCCTCTACCACCCCAGCCTGTATTGTATACCGCCCCCGCCGCCGCGTCTGCTGTTGCAACCCGCACGCACTGCATCGTCCCTTTCCTCTCCACCCTCGTCTTTGCCTCCACTCCCCCCCGCCCTCAGATGTTCCATACCCATCCCAGCCACCATGGCTGCCGCGCCGCGCTATGCTTATTTTCAGTTTCTGGTTTCGCATTTGTAGTGCTTCTATTATCCACCAGGATCGCTACTCTTATATGCCTCTTCCTCCTCTTCTTTTTATATACTTCTTTGCATCTAAATGCGAAAAACCATTAATCTCACGTTTTGTTCGTGCGTCTGTTTTGTTACCGCGAGCGTCGCCGTAACGCCGACGCTGCCTTTTTTCTTTTGTTTCGCCCCCGCCCCTCCCCTCCCCTCCCCCATCTCCTCTACCACCGCGCCCGCCCAGCCCGTCCCGCCCCGCTGCCGATCTCGCTCGCTCGTTTCGCCCAACAAAAGGATATATGCAACTGCAGTTTTCACAAACGGCTCTACTTATATTTCGTGCGTGCGACTTTGACAGGGTATCAACACGTGGCCATCCATCACGGCCGCCCGCCAGATTTCGCGTCGCCGATGAAACGCGCCCATTTTCGAGCGACAGAATGAATAATGAATATCGGCTCCTGTCCGGATTGAATCCGAGTTCGCGGACGACGGTGGGGGCGGCACCGGGGGCGGCGGCGGGGGCGGCGGCGGCGGCGAGGGCGGCGTGACGCGTGACCGCCAGGCGGAGGTACCTGTGCTGCACACACTCCACTCTGCAGGTTCATCGTCACGTCTGAGTTCAAGTTGTTCGAGTTCATTTCAAGTCATTCCATTCCCAATTTGTAAGCAGGGCGGGTTCTCCCTAAGTTTCCTTGGGTTTTTGCCCTCGTTCCATCAGATACTCAATATTGACGCTCATTAATCGCCAGGTCATTCATTTCTATTACCTTAGAATTACCCTAATATAGAACGTCTTTTCTCGTGAGGTTAGTAAATAAAACTATATTAATTCTATGTATAAAATTGGAAGCAACTAATATATTTATTTACGTAACTTAATTACGTACAACTAATATATTCATTCAACTTTGCTCATGTACAATCAGCACTGTTGCTCCCAAAAGAGTGGAAATAAGCTATGTCTACACGGTCTAAGAACAATTGAAACCATAAACAATGACAAAAATGTAGCAATTTTGCATCAATATGCCCTTGTGGCGAAAGAGGCGTCTCGTAAATCAAAATTACCCATAAGAAAAGAAATGCCAGAAGAACAGCAGACGTAGAGATTTTTGGTGGTGGATTGGCGGGGGGATCGAAGCGAGTGTGAAGGCGGAAAGCAGCAGGGAGCGGAGAGTAGAGAGTAGAGAGCGAGGGGCAGGGGGCAACGCGGGCAAGAAGGCAAGGAGGCAGCGCCGCGGCGCGGCGGCGGGTGCAGTTGCGTAACTTGTGGTGTCGCCTCGACGCTAATCCTATCGCCTCCGCCGGGGCGCCGGAGCGAACTCGATCCGTCAGCGCCCCGCCCCCGCCCCCACCCTCACCCTTGCCCCCGCTTGCACCTCCGCCTACCTCCACTTCTCCTGCAACCAGAAATCCGCGCCTCGCTCCGCCCCGCTTCGTCTCACCTCACCTTGGCCCGTTTCGTCCCGCGTTTCCAGCCCCGCCCCTTCGTTTCAACCACCGCCGCCACAAAGGTTCCACTTCACCACCCCATGGGCTCTCAACTCTCACTGAGTCCCCGTCCGCAGACGTCACCCCGAATATGTTATTTTTTCTTTCACTTTCGCTTTCGATATTCTTCTCGTCAGACTCGCTACACATTTACCTTCATTTACACAGTTACCTTCATTTTCTTTTCCGCTACACCTTTCCACCTCTACATTTTCCAACAATCTACTTCTATCTGCGGCTCTTGTCTTGGGCTATCCTTTCTGTCCTCTCAACACTATAGTTGCTTTTTTTGGCGAGGGGGGTTACGAAAATTGGTCTGCGTTCTCTGTTGTACGTTTTTATTTGCCTTCTTATTTTTCTCACTTTCTCCCTGACTGGCTGCACAGGAGTAAGGCAGTTCTTTAAAACGAACTCTCACCAATTGCTGTCGTGTGTGTATGTTAAATACTTTCTCGCACCAAATTTTCACTCCATACTGATTGTGTTTATTGTTGTATTTTTCAGCTGGACAAAGTCGTCGAATAATATAACATTACTTCACCTCCTTGAATTCACCGATCTCCACTTTTCGGCGCCACAGACGTCGCCATCAACACTTCATTCCTCCTTCGTTACCTTCAGTGCTTTAGGTCCGCCGGCACCGCCACCGCCATCGCCATTCACTTCCACCTCCACCCTCTCCGTACCCGCCTCCACCGACACCACCATCCCTAGCTTCTCCTACGTCTTCTTCCCCTCCGCATCCGTCACTTTCTCCTGTTCCACGAGGATTGTGTTTCGATAACTCGTCGCTCCGCTAAGTAAGCTGAACTAAATTCTGCCCCGGCGTAGTTTTGTTTGGGATTATTCGGTTTTGTGTCTCGGGGTGCGACGCGACGTCCCCAGCAGCACACGCTGGGAGCAAAGGGAAGATTTCGTGAAATCTGTTACGAGAGCATGGCGCCTCGCACTGGGCTTTGTGAGGTCGACGAATCGCACACGGGCTCTCGATGCTGCCCGCGTGTGTTATTGTATTCTTCGTCTGGAAAAAGTCGAATGAAATAACATGAACTGGAAAATTACGAGGTAAATTGCTGTTCTAACGTGAACGCACGGTTGACTGTGTTTTCATTGTCGAGCAGTGCAATCGAGTTTTCTCTCTGTGTGGACTGACGGCCCTGTTGCATGCGCGTGAAAGATTACTTCAAAGGGTTGCTCTGGCTTTGGAAATGAAATTAATAACGAGCGTGCAGGAAAATGTTCGTAATGAAGTGCTTCTATCAGTGAGTTTGGAAATAAAGTAATCTAGAAGATTTGTTTTATTCATAGTAAATTTAATGCTGTGTTTAGAATTGGCTTTTGAATAGTACGTTTTCAGTACTCCTGTAATATAATTCGAGGGTTAATGATTTAAAAAAATTGTTTCTCTAAATATCCACTAAAAGGATGAAATTTAAACGTTCAGAATAATCCTTCTGGAAATAAACTTTTGAGTTAATGATACAGTGAACACGGGTCGTCTCAACATAATTGCAACACAGCTTTAACAGACTCGTATATAGTATTGTATAAACTATTGTATATAGTTTTAATAACATAAAAATAAATGTAAGAGGAAAGTATTATTGCTTTACGGTTCTGCATTTTTTTTTCACAATGTTTACTAAGTTTGGAAGCCTATTTTCGTGTTGTTCTCTACACGTTTTATAAAATCTACAAAAGTTTCTGTACAAACCTTAATTTAACGTTACCTGCTTTCTATGAATTCCTTGAGTTAATAAAATAATTTTAATTAGTAAAGTTTTAATGAGTATATTTATTACTATCTGAAATTTAAATTTGATTTACACTAATGAAGTAAATGTAGATTTTATCTAATCACTACTTTTATCTTTTGAGCAATTCATGTCCCAATCTATTTCGCGAATTATCCGGTTAATGTTCACTTTATCCAATACGGGTGGACAAAGCCCGAAGTATGAACATTTTGAAACGGGGCAGCTACGGTATGGTGAAGTATGTTAAGATGAGGAATAGATGGTACTATTATCTGATACACAAGAATCAGACTGATGGTGGGGCTTTCCTAAGGCTAGAGAGAGGGTCCACCGTAGATTATCCGTGTTTGGAATTGTAGCCAAAAAAGGGTGCTTTCTTTTCGAAAATGTTTTGTCTAGTGCAAGGGAAATTTCGGCATTCCTTCATCAATCCTTCCCGAGGAAATTTCCTCCGGGCGCCGCCGCGTCCACTTAGTTTCTCAGCCTCTCGAGTCTGAGGACGCGCGTCGGAAGGCCGGCATCGTTCAAGGGTCGCAAGACAGCTAACAAGCGGCAGCCGCGTGCCTCCTGCGTGTGTGCACGCGCGTGCGTGCGTGCCTGGGTGCTTGAGGGGGAGCGAAAACTCACGAGCGGCCGTCACGCGACGCAGCGCAGGCAGCAGCGCAGCCAGGCGGGCGGAGTGTTTACAAACGTGCAGAAGGCGGTGCAGCTCGTCGGCGCGGGGTGGCGCTCAGGCAGAAGGCGGAACGGGTGGGATAGGAAGGCGGTGGAAGGAAGTGGGACTCCCAAGAGCTTGTGGATTGGGCCGTGATGAAGGGAGAAGTGTGTGAATTCACATTTTTCATGATGATTCTTTACATTTTTTTAACCTCATTTCTTGTGCAACAGGATAATTCGTATTATTATTATTATTATTATTATTATTATTATTATTATTATTATTATTATTATTGTTTACCTTACATTTCAGTCGCATTTAAGATCCCTTTCTGGGTTACATCAAACAAAACGAACTGCAGGAAACGTAGTGATTCATGGCAACATGCACAACACATACTTTATGCAGTTGAAAATTTAAAATTTACTTCTCATTGATTAAAAATTGCGTTGTGAAAAATGCACATTAACAAGTATTAAGACTCCGAAAACAACAATGATAGGTTTGGGAGAACAATTGACACACACGAGGTGCAAGGTAGGTAGTACGAATGTCCGAGGTATGAAGCTGATATTTGATCTCGTTAAAAAAGAAGATAACCGTTAAGCTCCTCTTACTTAAGGATCACATCACTTTAGCACAGCAAGAAGTGTTGTCAGCACAAGGAAGCATTAAAATCTTACCTTATCAATAAGAAATGTTAAGAATAAATTCAGATATCCTTTCTTCGTTTTCACTTGTTATTCACGTTTGTAGTTTCGCGTGGCCAGTCACGTTCAGGGCGGCGCGGTAATAATGAAATGTCAATGACAGTACAACACTGTCTTATCGGAGAGTCGGGATGACTATTAAAAAAAACTGCTGCTGAGAAACATACAGACCTTGTCCAGCATCGCTTCCAACATATCGCTTTCTACCATTCAACAAATAAACGCTGTAAATTTCTAGAGTTACTACTTTGCTGAAATTCCATGTAATTTGTCGTGACGTCACAGCTCCCTTACTGCTATGTGTTGGTCAAGAATACGAAACATGTTTTTTTTTGTCAGTGGTGTTCTACATTTTAAACCGCGCGATTTGTGGAGATTTAGTATAGTATCTCGCCGTGCGAATCGAAAATGTACGAGCTTAGATTCGATTAAGTATAAGGGTAACAATCGGCAGACCAGAGACCTGGTGTCAAATTTAAATCGCGAAACGCATTTTATGTGGTAACGACAAGAGTTTGATGAAAAGTAACGTATTTGATCTTTCTATAATATTTTAACCAGCACTAACGCATTATTCGGTTCTGCAAAATTTTATGTTGAGAGTCTTCGTCTTGACGAATTTTCTATATGTTCTTAACAAATTTTAAAAAAAGAATTTAAAATGCTTTGACACAATATTTTCACATATTTGAGTAGAGACGAACGAAACAAGTGAGTTGTACGAGATAGGATGAAGACGATGAAGCTCTAGGAAGACATTGTGTTCGGGGCTGTTACTTCTAGACACTTCAGTTGCAGATTGTGATGCTTGCATTATTTGTTGGTCGTTAATGCGGTTCGCGTGGCGGTGCCAAGGAGCACTGACGAGGTCTAAGCGGGCGGAAGCGTTCGGGTGAGGGAACGCGGAAGGTGAGTGTGCGAAGAGGCGAGCCCGTTAGGTCGCCAAGTGGCGCTTGGCACGTGCGCTCCGCCTTTATCGCGCCGCAGTCGCTGCTTCACCCGCTCACCCGGATCACACGCGGTGAAGATCACGCTGCGCCTTCGATGGCGTCAACTCGTCACCGTCAGACACGCAGCTAGCGGAAGGCCGAGAGAGATAAAAGACCTTTCGAAATTTGAACGGAAAAAAAATCTTCACTCATGGGGTCGTAAGCCTGTTTCGAATAGCTCTGATTTCATGTTAGACATTAATTTATGTGTATTATATGTAGCTTCAATAAGCATACGATTTATTGAGCTGTACTTAGTATGGTAGGAATTCAACTGGGGATGTGGGTTGCTATTTTGTTACTTACTAAACAATGTTCTCTGTTGTTCGTTCATCGAAGCAATACGTTTTCTGTTATTCAGGAGCCAAAATTTCTAGTTTTAAAAAGTTACTAACCATGCGTTGTTGGTACTTTATTATTCGACATTGCAGAGTACAAGGGAGGGGTATTAATTTGCGTGGACAGACGGAAGAGCGGGCCTGATGGCCTGAGTCTCTCCACGTAAAATAAGGCATCAATTCAATTCAATACTGTTTCTGCTGGGTTATATATATATATATATATATATATATATATATATATATATATATATATAAAATTTATTGTTTTACTGCCAAATTGTCTCTTACGGAGCTCAAAGGATCCTACGTAGGCCACTGGCTGTTGCGCTGGGTTGCCTTCACCGGAAATATTCCTCCTCTCCTGACTCTCATGTCATCTTCGTCTGTCCCGTTACCTCCACGGCCACCAACACTACTTAACCATTCAACTTTTCAATTCCGCTTATATGCAAAACTATGCATTACGTCTATTTACATTACTCGTCCTTGAGCTCAAATCGTATTGCTTACACAATCACCGGAGGCATCTTGCTACCATACTGTTCACTTTTCAACGCCATTACCACCAAATTTAGTCTTGGTTTTAAACATATTCATGGCTTTAATCAGTCGCACTAATTTTGACGTCGACGTTAAAGTTTCACAATCAGTTCCACAAAACCACCCCCGCAATCACATTCAGTAGGTCTCTTTTACAACCATTGCCATTTCAACTCCAGTAATCAAAAACCATGACCGCCTCCTCTTTCTACCACATCATGGAACTCACACTTTCCCACTAGCGTAATTCCTTCCATCTGTTACCTCACACTTGCACTAGAGCACAATGACAAAATGCCCAACGCCGCCGCCACCGTCACTACAATTATCACCAATACCACCGCCGCCGCCACCACCACCACAACCCCACCATCACCATCAACACCACCACCACCACCACTTCTATTGTCACAACAGCTGATGACATCTCTCATCGCTATCTTCCCCACTAACATCTAAGCCATTTCCTCTGCTGCTAGCCTTCAAAGTTAGCATCACCTCATGCAGCTCTCAGGTATAATTTTACGTCCGTCCCTGTTGCCTGCACACCCGCCCCCGCAGACCCCAACGGATCTGCCACCCCGACTTTCCCGCTTCTATCTCCACACACCTGCTGTAGCTCACAGCCGCTCCCGCCTCCGTTGACGACGCCTCCGCCGCCCCTGCTGCCCCCACTCCCGCCACGTTACTGGCCCCAGCCACCGACCCCGCCCCGCCCTGCCGCCGCCCCCGCCGCCGCTCCCACCTCCTGCCACCCCCGCCGCTGCCGCCGCCGCTCCGCTGCCGCCGCCGCCCCCGTCGCCGCCCCAGCCGTCGCCACCGCCGCCGTCCCCGCCTCCGCCCCCGCCTCCGCCCCCGCCTCCGCCCCCGCCTCCGCCCCGCTCCGCCGCCGCCCCGCCGCCACCCCGCCGCCACCCCCACTGTCGCCCTCGCCGCCGTCCCCGCCGCCGCCGCCCTCCCCCCGCTGCTTACGCCGCCTCCGCTTTCACCTCCCACCCTGTTTCCGCCTCCCGCCGACGCCTCTGCCTGCGCGGCGCCGTTGCGTCGGGGCGCCTGTCTACCCCCGCCCCCACCCGGAGACCTCGGCTAAAAGGCCGTGACGAATTAGCGCGTGGCGTTCTCAGGCGCCTTCCGGCTGCGGCCGCTCCGCCCTTCCCGTGAGAACAGCTGCGAGCGCCGCGCCGCACCACGCAGGCCGAGTACGCGCACTTCTCTCTCTAGCGGGCAGGCGAAAATACCCGCCACTTTTCTGTTAACTTTTCATTTGCATGGGCGACGGTAAAACTATGGGACTCCATGTGGAAATTATGTGGAGGAAACAACACTACTTTATGCCCCAGAATCAAAGATTGCATTACATTTGCTGGTAGTATTGGAAAACAATTTTTTGAATGATATGATACACAGTCTCGTAAATTTTGCAGGTCTTTTTCATTGAAATAAATTAAATTATTCAGTAAGTAAGCACTATTTATAATTCAATACAAACTAAGGACTACTTAGTATTTTTGCCTTATAAACTATGCTATTTTACTTGCGCATAAAAAAAGTATTTGTTATTTTTTTTCATTCGTGTTTGGATAACTGATATGTTGTACCGTTTGTTATTTACGTTTTCTGCTATTTGATTCTTCTGAGTTTTCTTTCTTCTCCCACGCTGTACCTTACATTTTAACCGTACGTCTGTCAATGAAAAAAAAAAGAAAGAAAGAAATACAGGACAAAATTTATTAGTGCAGTTGTTGCTCTGATCGAAGGAGATCTCCTTCACTTTTATTGAGATAAAATGCAAGGCGAATCAGTAGATCACGGAAATTTTAAGTTGCTTTTATAAATAAAATGGAGCATCTTACAGTGTGTGCTCGTATGTGAAACGAACACCGTATTATTTGTCAAACCTTTTATCGACCAGTTATTCATGCATAGAAATGGCAGGATATGCAATTAAAATGAACTTCATTTCATTGGCGAATAAATGATGAAATTGGTGAATAAATGAACTTTATCATAAAACATACTCTAAATACACTGCTGTTCAGTGATAAGCATGTTTTTTTATACTCTATACTGAGTATCGAATTGAAAGTAAGTAAGAATGAACACCAGTAGTCATCGCCTATTTGCATCTTAAGAAATTTCACTCAAGTTCACGCTCTCTCGCCCTCTGTTCTCCCTCCGGCTGGTCGACTACTACGATTTTCTGCCTGTGAGAGCAACTTAATCACTGCGTATCGGGATGCAGATCTCTTGGATATCTTGATCGTGCTTAATTTAAATATTCAATGTGACCATATCTAGGCTATTATCTATTCAGAAGTGATTATTTATATGCAGTTGCTTGTAGTTGGCAATGGAAGGGTGTGATGCAATAAGATGGCTATAGTCTTTGAGTGTTACTTTTCTCAGAATGCTGCCAGTGTAAGTGTTGTCCCGCTTATGTCTCTGCGTTCTCTTCCTATACCATGCAATAGAACCTGAAAGAAATGTTTGCCATTCCGAACAGTTATATTTTAATGGTCATTATGTATTATTCATAGTATAGTACCTCTGCCATGATTTATTTTACGTTTTATACATTGAAGGACTCCTGAACTCATAAAAGGAAAAATATGTATATGCTTCTAGAGCAAGTTTAATATAATGTCATTATCATGCGGCCTTCAGGTTTCATATATTATTCTACAAAAAGCGGTGACATCGTAGTCTTCTCATTCTTAAAAATCTTGTCATTCTTTACAAATTTCCGACAAGAACATTTTCTAATGCTTTCACCATGTTTATGGTCATTCTGTTTTTCGTCGTCATTTGAGCAAAAAACATCTTGTTTGGAATTTTCTCGTTACTTGTGCCTTTGATGCATCTCATTCACTATAAATATTTTTTCGTTTAATTACGTGGAAAGAATGATTCCTTTCACGTCTTCGAGAACCATTCTTACGACTCTGTGTCCCATTTGCCTTAATATGTTTCTGCATTATATCTTCTACTGCTATCTTCACTGCTAATATCTTCTTTCGCCGTACGCTGATAAAGTGATATTTCATGAGAGTTCAGATTTCATATACGTAATGTACAACTATTCACAGTGATCCTCCCCCAAAACAGTTTCATCAATTCATTAGGAAATTGATGAAATGTTTGAGATTGGTCCAGTAGAGAACAAAATTTATGAAAGTTCCTCGTGATGTAAATGGGTTGTCGTGATGACTGATTTGTTTATGGAGTGATTGTACTTCTGAGAGTCTGGCATTGCACTTCGTTGTTGTGTTGTGATTCATAAAAGAAGTTTTTTGTTGAGAACGTTTCTAATATTTCATTGATCATCGAGTCGGAAAAAGTCGATGGTCGAAAGTCGAAGACGTGCAAATCAGGTGAAGTTTTTAAGAGGCGCAGATAAAGTAAATAATTTGAAGTAAAATTTCCAAAATGGTCTTGAAAGCCTCATGACGAAACCTGTAGATGAGAGATGCAACAAGTTGTACATATAATTTGATTGCTGTGTTGCATAACAAAATCCTATTATAGTTTTCAGATATCCATAAATTGAATATTCTTCTGCCCAATATGACAGGGGGGAAACATTAAAGAAAATACAGTATTCGCCAATAAAGATGCATATATTATTTTTTAATTACGGAATTATATAATCCAAATTTCGTTAATTGTCCTGATAGTTTTTTGACTTTCGATTTTTTGACTTGACAGTTAAGTATCAATTAAGACTAATTAAAATATCCCTTTCAAATTAAATTCCACCCACGTGAACTTCTATTGTTCTTAATCCAGTTTTAGAACATCGATTGTTTCCGGTCGATGTTTTATAAACATTGTTTTATGTACATCGACGTATTTCTGTACATAAACTATGTACATTTTGTAATCATCGGCCTTTTAATTTTGAGCGATTAACATCGATGTTTCGTTGGCGATGTCGCATCCCTAGTCACCACGAAGCGTCACGAACGTGCCTCCGTAGGTAGGCTTCGGTTTCCAGTTGCAGTCGAGGACGTGCCACTGATGCGTGCGTCAGGAAAAGACGTGACGCGCGAGGGCGCGGGCGGCTTCGTCAGGCGGCGCCGTGGCGCATCCCGATGCGCCGATGCGCGCGCGTCACGCCGCGGCCGAGGCACGCGCACGGGCGTGCGGCACGTGCCTGTGTGGCCCTGCGTCGCCTTCGCGACCCGTCGGCGCCGCGACGCGCTCCTCCTGCCTGCCACATCCGCAGTGGTCTTGTGCTTCCCACATTCTTCGCATGTTCTTGTGTTTCCTCTGCTGCGTTTTCTTGTGCTTCCCACATTCTTCGCATGTTCTTGTGCTTCCTCTGCTGCGTTTTCTTGTGCTTCCTCTGCTGCGTTTTCTTGTGCTTCCCACATTCTTCGCATGTTCTTGTGTTTCCTTTGCTGCGTTTTCTTGTGCTTCCCACATTCTTCGCATGTTCTTGTGTTTCCTCTGCTGCGTTTTCTTGTGCTTCCCACATTCTTCGCATGTTCTTGTGTTTCCTCTGCTGCGTTTTCTTGTGCTTCCCACATTCGTCGCATGTTCTTGTGTTTCCTCTGCTGCGTTTTCTTGTGCTTCCCACATTCTTCGCATGTTCTTGTGTTTCCTCTGCTGCGTTTTCTTGTGCTTCCCACATTCTTCGCATGTTCTTGTGTTTCCTCTGCTGCGTTTTCTTGTGCTTCCCACATTCTTCGCATGTTCTTGTGTTTCCTCTGCTGCGTTTTCTTGTGCTTCCCACATTCTTCGCATGTTCTTGTGTTTCCTCTGCTGCGTTTTCTTGTGCTTCCCACATTCTTCGCATGTTCTTGTGTTTCCTCTGCTGCGTTTTCTTGTGCTTCCCACATTCTTCGCATGTTCTTGTGTTTCCTCTGCTGCGTTTTCTTGTGCTTCCCACATTCTTCGCATGTTCTTGTGTTTCCTCTGCTGCGTTTTCTTGTGCTTCCTCTGCTGCGTTTTCTTGTGCTTCCCACATTTTTTTCCTTATTATCTGTCTTGCCTACCTGGGAGCGGAAGCCTCCCCGCAAACCAACATGTAGGTCACCGCTGGACGCGTAGGAACACCGCCACCTCCAGGTAATAACATTCACGAAACTATACGGACAAATGCCCGTAGTAGTTGTCGCGTCCAGAAACAATAAGCACTCACTCCTACGTAGCCGATATAGTTAAGGTATGCATTGCCGATGACGGTTCGTAGGGTCGCAGATTTGAATCCCGCCTGGGACATGCTTTATGTGTTGTGGCATGATGGGGCGTTTTCAATCACCTGTTATCACATTTCAACCTTCTTCCTTCTGTTTCCGATGGGATTGAAGGAGAGACCTTGATAAGTACCCTGGAGGTCGCACCTGGCAAAAATAGTACCTTCCTTGAAGGTGGACGACTAGAGCACCGAGATAGGTCAAGGGGGTAAAACAGGAATACTAATTCTTCGTAAGTGTTTTTTCCGCTCCTCTACTTCCTAGAGATCTCTACTCTCAGCTTATGTAACTACAATTTCATATTCTTATCCATTTACCTTCTAGTGTCTATCTCATTTTCATTATTCTGACATGTTGTTTTATTATTATCTGATTGTAGTAAAAACGAGTTGAATCTCAAAATACGATTTTATTACAACAAATGGAATATTTTGGTCGTAAATAGCTGGAATTTGAAATAATATTTCAAAGTTTTGAAGTCTTTGCGTCTATAACAGAAGTGCAGTATTAATAATAATTATATTTTCCTTCAGTTTAATCATATGTTTATAATACCCGTTTTGTAATGTATGATGACTTTGCTTCTGAAGACTCGCGGGGGAAATTAAAAAAAGGAAGTAATAAACTAGCCCCTTGCACTCATTCTGCCATTTTGTGGTCTCGCTACCGCTGGCTTTCGCTCTCTGGTCCGAAGCTACTCGTGTCTCCGCCCTGACGCACCCCGGCGCGCGCGTGCCCTGCCATCCCTGCCCCCCCCCCGCCCCTCTTCCACCCACGCCTCCGTCCCCGTCTCCGTCCGGCGGCGCCGCTTCGGCGGGTGACGGCCGCTTTGTCGCGGGTGACTTAGCGGTGGCGGCGCATTGTCCTGTGTCTTATCGGCGCGCCCGTGCCTCCACCGCCTGCCCGCCCCCATGCCCCCGCCCCCTACCCACGGCTCCACGCGTATCAGAGCGCGTGCGCGCGGCGACGCACGGCTCCCTGTGAAGCGCACGGCCTGCGCCCCGCGCCGACACGTGCGTGCGCCGCTCTTGACAAACCGCACTCGAGATGCTCTCGCCGACGACGAGAGCTAGTTCTCTCCTAAGGGAAGCACCGAATTTACAGGCTATGAATGTTCTTAAATAGGGCATCCTGTGTAGAAAAAGTCTTTAATACGTTGATTGAAGTCGATGTATGTTAATTAAGTATAACGTTTATCTTGAAATTGCCTTTTGTTACTTTATTGAAATTTAATATTTATCTTCTTGAAGTTTATCAAGACAGTAGTCGCTTCCAACAAATTTCTTCTTGTAGTGTAGTTATCGTTATCCTAGTTTATTTACTTACGGGTTGGAAAAGTGAAGTTGATGGCATTTTTTACTGCCTGTACACTTACGTTAGCAAAATAAAGTGCATTCTTGAAGAGGAACGACACCTCTTCTTCTCAACTACACTCTTATGTTATCTGCAATTCAACACGTCTGCAACTGAGCATACTGGGTGAGAGCTTTCCTGAAATTTACACCGAGTCGAGTAGAATCGTTATGAGAATTGGCGAGTGGAGGTGAGTGGTGTTGAATGGAGTCGCAGCGAGTCGCGGTTCGGGGTGAAGGTGAAGGCGAGAGTGGATGGAGGGGAACCGGGAGTGCCGTCTGGAAACACCGCTTCGAAATGCGTACGTGCGGTTGGATCTCTGTGCGCGGACCCAGGCGCTACCGGGCGCTGCGTGAATGGTCGTTTTCATGGAGCGGGATTTAATGGAGAGGCGGGGAATATTGCATGCACAGTTACCTCATCGAAGCCACTGCCCTCTCTTGTCCTCGTACTCGGTGTACTCGCTGTCCTATTGTCGTCTTCGTCCACTCTGCTACTCTTCACTGCGGGAATACATTCCCCTCTTTCATTCTCGTTCGGTAAAATAACTTTCATTTAACTTTCGTGAAGCAGTTCATTAAATTCATACAGGTTCAGCGAATGGTATTTCATTTACGGCCATGTCTTTAATACGTTGATTGAAGTCGATGTATGTTAATTAAGTATAACGTTTATCTTGAAATTGCCTTTTGTTACTTTATTGAAATTTAATATTTATCTTCTTGAAGTTTATCAAGACAGTAGTCGCTTCCAACAAATTTCTTCTTGTAGTGTAGTTATCGTTATCCTAGTTTATTTACTTACGGGTTGGAAAAGTACTCAATTGGTCGGAATTCCATTAACCTTCGTACCTCCGCTTCGTACAATACATGTCTGAGTTGCTCTTATCTCGCTTCCCATGCTCGCTTACGCCTTAGCTGCATCTGCTTCCCTTTTGTTGCTTCACACAGCGACTTCCCTTCTTTGATCCATTATTTGGACCGTCTAAATGATTTCAGTCAGCCTCATTAATAACATAAATAAAGCTAAGCCCCTGTAAATTTAGTGTATTACCTTCCACCACTTCTGCCAATTGTCTTCCCAACATTTTTAGGTTCTCCTAACATTAATGTTCGATTTCGTACTTTTCTCAATCATTTTAAAACAAATCTCCCAACTAGGAACAGATTCAGGAAAATCAGATTGAGTCTGTGGTATTATATTTGGAGAGTAAGTGCAAATGAACATCACAACTTAACCAGAATGCAAGTGCTGTTACGGTCATAAAACAATGATAGCGGAAAACAATTTATGAGAGAAGTAGAACAATTGGTTTCCAATGAATTTCTAAGTTCCATTAATAAAAATATTGGCTTGCAGTAGTCATCTTCATTTTGTTGTTGTCGAAGTGCATTTTATAAGTAGACATTCATACTATTTACCAACAATGACGGGAATTTTGATTGCAATGGCATACACAGTAAGTAATGAATTTGAATCGTTACCCTTGAAATATATTGTGAAAAATATAGTGTCAGTGATTTACAACTCAGCCCGATGTGCAAAAAGGAAGAGACAAGTTCAGAAGGGCGGCAATTCTTCGTTGAGGAAGAACAGTAGGTTCAATGTAAAAGCACGATACTGTAGATCTGTACTCATCCTTCACGCTGTTCACAAAACGTAACGTTTTAGCGACATCAGGGCTCGGTAAAGAACCCGCTGCAAAGCCCTAATTTCGAACTGTTAAGAGCAACAAATACCGCTTTATACTGAATTTCATTACCACATATTTAAATACAGTTATCGTTGGCAGCTTTGGTTAAAATTTCTGAGAAGACATTCATATGTTACAAATAAAAAGGAATGTATTTCCCTACACAGATGTATGTTTGAATTAAATTTAATGAAAGAAGAAACTTCAGTTACATCAAAATTTAGCTTAAACAAATCAAATAGTCTATCAATATTTTTACCACCACTAATAGTTAATTTCCATACAATTAATTACTTCCGTGTAGGCGACACTCCAATAAAACCTTTTCTTTTTATTTATTTTGATCACCCTGAACGAACAGTACTTAGCGTGTATGCCTGGGCGTGTACGTAGGTGCGCTTGTGGGCATGCATGCGTACTTGAGGTCACAAAACCCTCAACCCAAGGGCCTCCACTATTTTAATCCGCCTCCTCCCCCCCCCTTCCGAACGAGCCTTCCTCGCCCCGCGTCTGGCGGCCCGAGGCGCTGTAATGGGATTGGGTGCAGCTGCGTGCGCGGAATATGCGGCGGCAGTGGCGGCGGCGTCTGTCGCATGCGATGCGTTAAATGCGCCGCCGATATGCGCGCTCCCGCGCCGGCTCGTTCGCGCGAGGCTGCTTTGGCCGCAGGAGGGAACGCGCGCGCGTGCGAGTCGCATGCGAGTCGACGCGCTCGGTTGCACGCGACTGGGCAAGTCGCGAGGGCGCGTTTGACGAGCGGTCGCTGATTGTTGCCGAAATTTCACACGCGGGTGGCTCACCTGAAAGCTTATCTGCGAGCGGCGATTCCTAGTTCTTTGCCGGGTCGGGTTACAAAGGGATGTACCCGGGTCTTAAATACGATTATTTCGGTCATCCGAGAACAATGGTGTGCTGGCTTTTTGGCAGTTTAGGAAAAAGGTGTTTTGGTGCCTCAGAAGGTACGCTAAACGTTTAAACCAATTTTAAACGTATGTCCTTCCATTTTTAGTAAAGTAACCATTGATGCAACCCAGCGACGTAATTTTCTTTTTCTTTGTAATATGTGTCTTTGTAATAATATTCTTTGTAATCATAATCTAATATTCAATAGACGTTCATGAATTTAAATCAAGATATTTTTTATTTAATATTTTTGTCGGTTCTTTTTATTACATAAAGCCAAACAAGAGCGGTCCGTAAACTGACAACATCGTAGAAGATTTATACACTTTCATGTTTTTCTTTGCACCCACCAAAAACTGGGCATTGATTAACTAGCACGTAATGGGGAACAAAGAATACTTTATTACCACATGTTCCGCGGCGTAACATTTTTCTTGTTTTACGTAGGTTTCCACTTACGATTAAGTTAATCTTTTACATTGTTTTCTTGTTTGCCAGATTTATTACGTTGCGTAACGTTGTTTTTCTCCCTCTACAATAACTAGTTCTTGCGTTGTTTACCGCACGAGTACAATCGTATCGTGAACTCGCGTGGCGCATTGTTCTCCGAGATGAATCCGTCTGATGAATCCGCTTAATCTCGAGCGGCGGCGCATTCCTTGGCCGCCCGCGCCCCGTGCCCCTGGCTGGAGGCCGCCCGGGCTGCGGCCCGAGGGCGCCCACTCCTAATGAGTGATGGGCGCCGTGGTAATGACGCGCGACAGCTGCCGCCCGAGCCCCGCCCCCTCCCTGCTTCGCTCCGCACCGCCTCGCCCTGCACCGCTATGCCCATCCCCTCCCCAGCATGTCTCGCTTCACGCCACCCTACCCCACCCAGCCACCCCACGCCACGCCTCCACTGCATCCCTCCCACGCCCGACCCCTCCGTCCTTCGCTCCGCACCGCCCGGCTCTGTCCCGATGCGCCTCGCCCTGCCACGTCTCGTCTCGCTCTGCTCTTCCCCGCCCGCCAACCCCGACTCGCTCCACTCACCCTACCCCACTCCACCCCAGCCTCGCCCCGCTCCGCCACACCCCACCCTGCATTGCTTCGCACCGCCCCTGCCCCGCTACGCCTCGCCTCGCCCCATCACGCTTCGCTCCGCTCCTCACCATCCCGCCCCATAACGCCTCACTTCAACCCAATCCACCCCGCCCCATCTCATCCCGTCTCGTCTAACCCCGCCACATCCCCGTCGCATCCCGCTCCCTTCTGGTCTACTTCGCTTCTCTCAGCCTACGCTCGCTCTACGCTCCGATACCGATCCGCCCCGTTCTTTCACTCCCTCTCCCTCTATGTTTAACTCCACCCCTCTGCGATGATCTCACCCACCCTACCCTCCCTTGCTCCGCCTCCGCCTGTCATCCTCCGATGCGTCTCTCTCGCACGGGGACTCAACGCCGTCGAGGAAAGGGACGGAGTAGCTGACAAGGAGGGTCGGTAAATGGGGGTGATGATGATGATGATGGGTTATCCTCGGAGTACGGTGCGTTCAGGGTCGGAAACAGGTTTTGGAAAGATAACAGGGTGGATGGGGGGGAGGGGGAGGGCGAATGTTGACGAGGCACCTGCTAGAGAGAGTTGAAATTCGGAGACTGCGACTCGGGGTGGGGAGTCGGATAGTGTAGAATGGGCATGAGGGGCAGAAGCGAGAAGAGGCTAGTTTAGAATAGAATGATTCAAGGCGAGAGAGGATGGTTGAGCGTTGCGTGTGTGTGTGTAGGTGTGTGTGTGGGGGGGGGGGGGGCTTCATAGAGTTAGCGAAAGGGGCGAGACAATACAGTGAGTCGGAATAGACCAACATTACGATAGACAACGAGCTGAGGACGTGAGTGGACGTGAGGACTGTGTGGGTGGGACTGAGAAGGGTCGGGGAAGGAGGCACTACGCCTAGCTGTTCCCTAGGCCATTTCTGCTCCCCTCCCCCTCGGAACGTCCTTCGGGACAACTGCTGCATCCCTAGTGCCCTTAGTGTCAGGTGGCTATGGGTCCCCGTCTATTGACCTATGATGTCTGAACTGTGATTGAATATTATAGTAGCCTGGATTCTGCAGTAGAATGGATGACCGCACACTGCCAACATTTCATTGAATTTTCAGTGTCAGTCTGAGATTTGCAATTTGTGGAATGTAAACTGCTATGTGCTTCAGAAATCGTTATATTATTTAGTAACAATATTTACATATTAGAGAAGAACATTGTATTGGTGGCATCTTCAGGTTGAAGTTTTTATGATACTTCCGTATTTAAAGTAGTTCGACGCGACTGCTGAAATGGGCGTTAAACAATCATGTAACACAATATTAATAACATGTTTCTATAGTGGTATTTTCATATTAATTACAAAGCGTCCTTAGTGGTCTGTATATTTAGTATGTGAAATCTACAAACGATTACAAGCAGAATTGTTAGGTCATGTACTAATGATGGTACCTTCCGTTTGCTGAGTTGATTCCTGTAATTTTGCACGAATGTCTGGTGAATCTCTAAAAATATCGTGAGATAGTTCCCGTCCTTGAAAATTTCACAGAAATTACCTTCGATTGTCACAGCATTCATCAGGGGTGACGCCGTTTTTGCGTGTGAACTGCAAGTGACATCGGCGTTGTAATCTTACTTGCTTACCTCCGTTCATTTCCGTCCTCTCTTTGTTCTTAAGATATTTCCTCCAGGCCTCTCATTAAGGTGACCAGCATTGGAATACCGGGGTGGGTGCAGTTACTACTTGATATATCTGCCAATGAGTAATTCTCAATCCAGCGGTGTTCAAAGATCAAGTTTCTTCTTACGTGTTTCACAAATACAAAGCATACCTACCGGAGAAGATGCCTCGGGTCATTAAGTCAGCCATTAAAAATTCCCCGAGTGGCGCAGCGGCGACAGATACCGCGGTGTGAGACGCCCAAACCTTTAATACTAAACAATACATTTCTCTGAAGTATGTAATACCGCACAAGTAATAGTGCTTAAAAGTAGTGTACTGCTTATTAACATGCGCGCAATATCCAAATGTTCGTATACTCAAATTTATTCTTACGGTCAATTGTTTCACAAAAACAAAGTCTAGGTACTGCAGGCTTTCGCACATATCGCGGTGTGAGGCGCACAGAACTTTAATACTAAACAATAAATGTGTCTGAAATATGTGATACCGCACAAATAACAGTGCTTAAAAATAGTACTACTGCTTATTGACGTGCGCACAAGGCGATTTCAACTGTAACAATGATCGTGATGATTCAACCTAACAATGCTACTTCTTTCGTTGAATTGATTCACAAAAACAAAAGCCTAGCTACTGGAGATGACGCGGCGACTCGTTAAGTCTGTCAGTGGAGCAATCCTCGCGCTGTGCTGCCGTAACGGAAGTTGGGCAGGCGTGGGTAACGCGGTTGGCGAGGGGTGGTGGTGGGGGGAGAGGGGAGGGGGCGTGTGTGACGCGGTCGCGGAGACCGGTTCGCGCGCCCCCGCTACCTGAGCTGTGCCGGCGACGGACGGCCTTGGCGACCTCCGCCCACCGCCCCCCGCCCCCCGCTACCGCCCACCGCCCACCGCCCGTGGGCGCGCAGGCGAGCGAGAGACACTCGAGAGCGAGTGGACACGACACGACGCGACGCGACGCCCGCCCGCCCCACCGCTTTGCCTCGGCTCTCCTTCATCTCGGCGACCGTCCACTATCTACGCGGCGCTCGTGTTTCTTTTCTTTCTTTCTTTCTTTTTTTCATTTCTTCTTCTTTCTTTTCCTTTTTCTCCTTTTTCCATGCTTGTTTGTTGCCATAGTCGTCGTCATTCGTTTCGACGTCGCCGATGATGTCATTAACGAGGTCTCCTTTCTGCGTTTCGTCACTTCACAATAGAAACGTTTGTCGTTTCTTCATTTTTTTGTTTCCGTTGTTGCACGTTTCTACTCGTTTTTTCATTGTTCTTTTTTCTGATTTCTTTGCGTGTTTGTTGGCACAGTTGTTTGTTTCGAGACTCCGATGCTGTCATTAACGCACTTTCCTTTCTGAATGTTGTCGTGTAGGTGCCGTTTCTTGCGTATTGTATGCGATCTCTTATGGTAGTTTATTATTGTTGTCATTTCGATTGTTTCGATGTTTTCGATTGTTCACTCTTTTGAAGCACTTTGTGTGAAGTGAATGTGATATCGAAACAGAAGCTAATTGATCGCAATGAAAACGCCAAATGCAAATATTGGATTGAAATTTTATCAAGAGCGGTATTGAGGTTCTTTTTATTTACTTTTCCTTTGCATGTGTGCTTTGAAGTCTTTGAAATATGTTATTTCTGTTAAATTTGCTGTTGTATGGAATGTGTTAACGTTGGATTTAAATTGTGATGTTTTCATTGATAAGAAAAAAATTAATTACATCCCTAGAATTTGATGAACTTCACAATTCTGGGTTTTGAATAATGAGAACGATCTTAGCACCCCCATGTAAGCCCCAGTATAAACGTATTAAATCCACACATTCAGCTAGATAATTTTTTTAAAACAATCTATACACACACGAGTAAATTTATTTCCTAATTTCAGGTATATATTTTAGGACAGATGGAAAGCAATGAACCGCCCAAATATTGTATTGCACAAAGACTGGTTGCCACATTGAGAAATGTAAAAATTAGGTACGTTTCACAAAAATAGCCTCATGATGAGGGATATTTCTCAAGCAATAATGGATATCATTGCAAAATAATTTAAACACGATAATTAGATATTCAATTTGCTAATTATTATATTATTAATAGTAGTAGTATTTTTTGCTTAGAATGTAAATAAATATTTAATATACGTCTAATTAGTCAAATGGTCAATAAAACAAAATTTATATCTACCATTTCCTATTTGGAAATTAATGTTCAATCTTTGAAAATGTCAGAATAAGATTTGGTAGTTGTGTGGGATTATTTCCCGATGAAGTTCATGTTTATTGCTCTCGTCATTGGATGATTATTATCTTACGATACTGAACACGTGTTTCTGGTGTGATTAGAATATAAACGTAGCGATTATGTAACTCTAGTTGAACGAGATTACAATATTCAGATGATGAATCTCGGAAACGTAATTTTCGTCTACACTTTCCAACGATTTAGGGAGAATTGGCTTAAATTCGGGATGCAATTTTTTAGCATAAAATGTTGCGGGGGTTGAGGAGGCATCCCTAGAATGCAGACGCTTGAATACGTGACCGTTTGTACGGCTGTTTCAGTCACGCCTGCTCGTGTCGTAAATAACCAATGCTAAGCAAGAATACATCCATATTAAACCAATCCCAGATGTCTATCGCCAGATGATTATCAACTTTGCACTCCACTGTAATATCTTTGTTTACTTTGTTGTCAATGGCAATTGTTTTATGTCTATAACAACTTGTAAGCATCAATGTAATATTAAAATGCGTCGTTTTGGTAATGTTTCAAATTCTGAAATAGATTGTATTATTAAAGATTCAGGGTCGAAAAACAGCAAAAGAAACAAAGAAAGTGTGTGAAAACAATTTCAAGAATTTTATGAAAAATACATAAATTGACATCACAAACTACAAATGAAGAAATTACGCACTTACGGAAAGATTGGCCAATTACTACGCGAAGATTAGATGGAGAAGAGTACAAAGAACATGCTATCGAAACTAAGTGGAACGTTACAGCCAAAATTATACAGGAAAATACTTTAATGAGTACAATCGAATGTTCAGTCCATTCGAAACTCCCGAATCCCGTTGCTAATTCCGATTATGTCTTCCATTTCAAATAGTACTGCGAAAGATTCCCAATATATGAAAAAACTAAACTTCCTACTATTTTAATACTTGAGATTTAAAAAAGTTTCTTGTAATGTATTTGTATATATATATATATATATATATATATATATATATATATATATATATATATATATATATATATATATATTTGCCATAAAATTGAAACATTAGTTGAAATCATTTCCTATTTTGACCTGTTATTCATATTTTCCTTGGATATGTTATTCCTGGAAACAGTGATCACATAATCCGATAGCAGTATTGAGTTTGTTGTTTTTTTGTTTGTTTTTTTCGTAATTCCTGCGATTTTAATTATCCACTCGGTTCATGAATTGGTGTTAATTCGTGAAATGGTTCCTCTAAATATCTCTGTAAGTGCTGGGTGCGAAGGGCCAAGACGAGTGTTGCGAGGTGGGAGCGGGCGCGGGCCGTGGGGCCGCGTCGCGCCGCTGCATCAGAAACTGCGCCGGCGCAGATGGGACGCACGTGGGGCGGCAGGCGCGAGGCGGCGAGGCGCGGCGCGGCGCGGCACGACGCGAGAGTCACCTTCGCCAAGGCCGCCCGGATCGCGGCGCGGCCCCGCTGCTTGTGCTTCTCCTGTTGGTCCTCCCCCCAGGCGATAATTACCCGCGCGCCGCCGCGCCGCGCCGCGCCGCGTTCCGAAGTTTCGATGCAGCCCGCGCCGCGCACAGCCACGCCGCGATTCGAGAATCGATGCTCTTGCGTTCCATGCTTTGCAAGGGCTGGCCAATATATATATATATATATATATATATATATATATATATATATATATATATATATATATATATATATATATATATATATATATAGGTCCGCAGTATATTCAGGTCTAACGTAAAGTGCATCCTTTTAGAAGCGATAGTATAGAGCTGTACGGTAAGAAAGACAGAATGTCAAATATGTAGAGCATTGTTTAACATTTTAAACTAACGATACATTGTTGCACAAGGTAATTCATTGCTGTGCGCGTCATTTCCGCTCGTCGAGGCCTGATGTGTGCCGCATTAGCGAGAAATTAGTGTTCTGTAAAATATTACGTGTAGTTACATTATAATGCAGAATATATACGTTATGTTCATTATTCTTAAAATTGTATTATATATTGTTGAGAAGTAAATAGTTATGAATGCAAATGAAAAAATGTAAGTAAGGGGGCGCGGGGCGGCGCGGGGCGGCGCGGGGCGGCGCGGGGCGGCGCGGGGCGGCGCGGGGCGGCGCGGGGCGGCGCGGGGCTCTCTATCATTCATGGCGAATCTGACAGCGGCGGACGCGGAAAGAACTGCGCGGCGGAGACCTTGGCGGCCGCTGCTGTTGCTCCTCTGACTGCTTTTTGTGGAAGTCGCGTCACCGCTTCGCCTCGTGCATTTCCGCGCGCCGATTCTTCCGGATGATTCCTCGTTGCTGCTACGAGTACTTCTGCGTTGGACTGACGTTTCCTGCGGGAAACGTTTCTCTTTGATCGGTATTTCATATTTCTGTTGCAGATTATGATGTGTTCTCGAGGCCTTTTGCTTATTTTAATTTTCGCTTTCCATTACTCTCCCTTTTAAGCACATAAAAAACATATTTTGGCTGATTCCACAACGTTTAACTTCAGAAATATACTGAAGTATTATCTGCGTTCTTGGTAGATATTGTAGTTTGGCTTTAATGTTTCATCATTAGTTCTGTTTTCGCATTCGCATTCTCTCTGTTCCTCGTGAATTTAGGCTTTAATGCTCGTTGCTACGTTTGACGTTTCACTCTCCCACAACTGCATTCTTTCATGCTTTCCTATGCGCAGCATCGTGTTTTTCAACGTCATCTGCCGTTTCCGTGCAGTCGCTGCCCCGGTGCCCCACTTCCTGCTCCGTGCGCGCGCCTTGTTTTGCCACGTGCGTCGCTGTTCCCCGTCCTTCCTTCTCCAACTCATCCCACCTGATACGGCCGGCCCGTCCGCGCGCCCGTCCCCATCTTCTTAACCACCCATCCGCCAACCCATCCACTCAGCCGGCCGGCCACCCACCAACCCACCCACCCACCCACCCCCACCCACCCGCCCGCCCGCCCGCCCGCCCGTCCGTCCATCCTCTCATCCATCCACCCGCGCCCACCCATCCACTCGGTCGCCCTCCTGCCCACCTACCGCCGTTGCTGCAGCAGGCGCGATCGTATCTTGCGGCCGCGCGCGCAGCGATGACGAAATTCATCGGCCCGGCGGCGGCGGCGGCGGCGGCGGCGGGGGCTGCCGGCGCTGCGCGCGGGGTCGACGACCGCCATCGCCACCACGCGGCGGCGGCGGCGGCGACGACGCAACCAGCGGCCCACTTCGACGCCGCGCAGCGCGGCTCCGCGCCGAGAAGCTGGGATATTAGTTCTGCTGTCGCTCAAAGGCGGCCAATTTCGTGAATTCCAGCAACGAGAGACGTCGCGCGGGCCCCGGGAAAGAACTCGTTTGCTTCCCACTCCCCCTCCCTGGCCCCGCCTCCGCCCCCGCACTGCTCGAAAAGCGCAGCGCGCTGCGTATCGCGCCGCGCTCACGCCAGGGAAGGCGGGGACGTTTCCAGCCGCGTGATCACCACGCCCACTCCCCGTCCTCCTCCTACCGCCGCCGTCCCACTCACTTTGAGGTGTTCATCACCCGTTTTCACCCGCAGAAAATACTACGAACTTCGTCACAAGCCCGGGCCCGACTCCAACACGTTTTCATTTGCCTCGTTACACTGCCAGTTCCGTTGCTGCCCTCGCGACTGTACTGTAAGCACCTCCTTCCCCACAGCTTCCTCCACCATCGTCGTATCCAATCATCATCAGCCACCATCGACATCTCCGTTAGTGCGTGACTTGTGCCTGGTCAGGCCGCCTACAGCTAAACTGTGATCCACCTGTACTAACGGAGTCGCAGTAATGAGGCCCTTTGCTAATCGTCTGCATTCATCGCTTGGTCATCTCTGGAACACTGACGTCATCTCATGTAGGCTGGATGGACGTGGAAGGTTCGGGAGTACACGTGATTCCGTCGTGATGTCTGACGGCGCGGCGTCATAAACTGTAGGATGCGTGAACAGGCAGGAAGTGCTCGTCGAATGGCATCCGCACCTGGGTTGTGGAATTAGACCAAGCTTGCTCTGGAGTTCGTGACTACGAACAGAAGAAAAGAAAAGAAAGAAAAGAAAAAAACAACAACAACAACAACAACAAGCACAACAATGAGGATTGTCAAATGGAACACAGAAGTCTCTTAGTCGAGTTGTATAGGTTGTGAAAGTAGTGGTTGGAAAAAACGACCGTACGATTGATACAATACACGAAATATGTGGAGGAGAATTCGTGAAAGTATAACTGGTTAATTGAACGCCACACGCAATCCAACGTCGTTCATACAAATTTGCCCGACATTACTGATATCACCTTTAACCACATTCCAGGGTTTTCTTCTATTTAATTATTCGTATATCATTATATGACACATACAATTTTTCGAGTATGGCACACTTACCAAGTCCCACCGGCTTGACTAAGCATGGAATTACAAACATGTAAAAGATATACACAGTCATTCATTTTCTGGATATCTGATGTTTTCGGGTGTTCTTTTTGTATATGACCCGAAACACAAGATAATTAAATATCTCGTATTTCTATTAGGCTCGTTGCAGGCATGAAAACATCACAGTGCCTCCCGATTAGAGCTAGCATACGCCACCCTCGGTAATTTACGATGCAACTACTATACTAGTACAACAACTGCAACAACGATAAATAGAAAATCTTCTCGGCATACAAAAACATCTCTATACCTTCACAGAGCCCAACTTCGTCCCTGTCTAACTTGCGCTTTCCAGTCCGGGGTGGCGCAGCATCTTCATCTATGTATCCGAGCATTCAACATCTTGATTTTTTAAAATTTAATTCTGAGAAGAGCGCGGAAATTGCGCAGTGTTGGACTAATGTTTGACTGATGTGTGGGACTGATGTTTGTGACTAATGTTTGTGACTGATGTGTGTGACTAATGTGTGTGACTGATGTTTTCAAGAGTCAAATTCAAAAATATCTCTGTTTCATATCAATATTCCATCACATTGTCAGCATGTCAGAAAGATTGTACTCGAAATTACCTAAAATTACCTGCTCCTGTTCATATCCAACTTTCAACTAGTTAAAACATCTAATTTTCAAACGAGAATCCACTCCAGACCTCCTTAGGACAAATTTCGCCCATCTTAAACCATAATTCTTAACCAATTCTTAACCAATAACCAAACTCATAATTCTTGACATTCCTGCACCAATGTAGCAAAACAGTTTTGGAATAACTCAAACCAGAGGGGGAAAATCTGAACTATCAAATACCAGAGGACACCCTCTCACGTAAAAGTAGGTTAATCAAATGCATCAGATAATTTAAAATAATTGCGTTTTTATTTATGAGATAAACAGCTTTTCATGGTGCACGGCTGTTTCCATGAGATGCCCAGCTTCGAAGTCAATACAAAAAGACCTCAACCTCACTTCAGCGCCAACACCGGCCCATGAGTGCATCAGAAAGTCTAGCAGAATGATAAATGTACTAATCAGCCGTGTACCCCATCTCCTTATTTAGGCTCCAGCGACAGAAACGCGCCCTGCCGGCGGCGGCGCGAGCACGGCAGGTGCGCCACCCACCGCGCGGTGTCGGAGGGGGGGGAGGAGGGGGTGACGTGTGCGGGCGTTCACAGAAGCCCTGGCGCTGTTGTCGGTGCTCGCGCGTTACACGAGACTATAAACGTCAGCGTTTCACTTGCTCCCCCCCCCCGCCCCCTAACTCCCCGCGTTGCCACGGTGCCGCCTCCGCTACGCCGCGGACGGGGGCGGGGCGGAGCACGCGTTGACAGGGCTGCTCGCTCGTGGAGTCTTCCACCCCTCCGAATAAATTATGTTTGTTTACAAAATAAGAATTCTAAAATGTCGAATTAAGAAGACTAGAGTTCGTTGAGTTGGGTTTGATAACTAATTGAGTGATGGAAGACGATGTTGAGGTAGGAATCAATACTGCGATTTTCGCAACACTGCCACTGGCAGGTATCAGCTGTTAAGTTTCATCGAATCGGGAGCTTTAACGTCACCGTAGTGTTCCAACTCTGTGTCTAGTTCGGTGGTGACGTTCACTGTGGTGACGATCAAGCTTTCGATTGTATGAAACCGTCAAGAGCTAATACCTGCCAGGGGCAGAGTTGCATAAATCGTAGTATTGTATGGCTGGAAAAAACACCTGGAAAAAAAGTTGTATAAATTTGACTATATTTCAAATTTTCATATAATTTTGCCTATCTTGCGAAAGGTGATACACTGCTATTGATAATACTGAATTGGTCATGAATAAATAAGAACATTTGTGTTCTAAAAATTATTGGGAAACTTATCTCAGTTTCAAGTTCCGTATCCGCTGGACGAAGTATTTACTTCCATTGCGACTCGACGGTGCCGCTGAGCGCAGTCGTAGCGTTTACTAAAGCGATTATGTGATGAAATCCTTTGTATTTTTGTTAGAACATTTGTAAACTGTGCATGACAAGTACGCACTACCCTAACAAAATGTCTTCTGTCATAAATTGCAGCTAATTGCACTCACATTCAAAAATGTTTACAATTCTCTATCTTTGTGTTCCTTGGGCTCAATGTTTTTTAAACAATTATTGTAAGGAAGAAATATCTTAATACGAAATAATTTTACCATAAGACATAAGAAATATCTTAACGAAGAGCGTAGTGTATTTGTTTTCACAAATATCGCGAATTCATCTTACTCGAGAATATGTTTTAGTAAGGAGGCTGGGTGAATGAAGTGTTAGAAGACGTTCATACGTAAAAACATAGATTCAAAATTTCTTCTCTCACGATCTTGTTTATTTTGGCTTAATACATTCTGAAAATTATCTTGCAGCTCACATTTCATTATGCGGCAAACGGGTTCTAGGTGAAATACGGCCCAAACAATTGTTCCTTGTGTCGTACAAACGTGGGCGTTTATTGCATAACTGCACCTACAACTCCCTTAATCAAGAAACTAATCAATCTAATATTCCCTCCCTCTTTTTCAAACAAACACATCACTTTTTCAACAAATCACCGTTTTTGTGATTTACGGACACTTTATCTCAGTGGTAAGCTACATTCATTGTATAACATTTAGTATATACTTGGCCATGCAAATTTCCAGGCACCACCTATTAATATAGTGCGCAGAAAACTTCGAGAGCGCAGCTTTCCTCCCGAAACGTGAGGGTGCCGCCCCCTAAAAGGACCCTCTAGATGAGGGGAGTGAGATCTCCTGGGGTTATGCAACGGTCAACTGTCAACCTTACCACAACCTTACCAATGGCGGAGGGGAACTTTCACCTGCAGCTGATGGTTATGCGAATAACTGAAAAGTTTAACGCATTCGCAGTGGAATTTATTAGGTGGTTCAGTTCCTTTTTAGGTCTATTTGTTTAAAACTAGTTCTCTGACCACTCGAGGGTAATTAAATTTACCAGAAATTATCTTACCTTTACCTAATCTTCGAGCATACTGGCAACCAACAAGTACTTTGTAGTTCTTATGAGGAGCAATGGATCGGATTATTGTTTCCAGATTGTGAAGTTAAAAAATATCTGGGGTTCAGAAATTGTAGTCCAGTATGCCTTACATTATTAAAATTACTCTTGCTCAGTTTCACTCATCGAAAAAAATATTCTTTTCTTTCGGTCTGACTTTTTGAAATACATCGATTTTCAAAAGGAAAACCCATACCGGTATGCTTCATCATAGAAGTTACCGCCTTGCCACAGTGCAACATCCTGTGAGACAAGTCACATCCCGGACAGCCTCCCACCGCTTTGAAAAAGCAAATGGGTAGTGCGGTTGTGTCAGCTTCACTACGAAGCCTCTTTCAACACTTTTCGTGGAACACGTGTAGTTTTTCGAGAGTGTACAGTGCCGCCAACGGGTCTCGAAGCCCGGCCCTGCCGTTGCGAGGCTTCGCTGCATCCGATCCTCCTCCCGCGGTCGCAGCTGCGAAGCGGCGTCCCCCTCCCCCTCCCCCTCGCCGCCCCCCACCAATCATGAGCCCAGCGGAAGTGCCTGCCCCCGGGTGCTGCGTGTGGATGTTCAGGGAGACGTTAGATTCAACTTAAACAACATTTAATCAATTCGAGTTAATGCACTCATAATTCGTTTGACAAGTAAGCACTACTCTAACGAAATGTCTCTTGTCATAAACATTGCAGCTAATTGAGTTAATGCACTCTTAATTCGAGCAATCATCAAGAATTGATGATTGCTCTACCTTCCAGCAGTAACAGATGCATCTCACAGTACATATATCACCATCAAATGGCAGAAGTGTGAATGCAAGAATGATGCATTTCAAAACATAGTGACCACTTCACTCATTTATCTCATCATCTGATTTTTTGAGTTGTGACACTATCGCAGCCCACAAACAAATTATTATCTATTAGTTTAGAAGTCGATGTAGTAGGCTGGCAAATACGAACCAGGAAACATTTCGTGCGTTATTTTACAAGGACCACAACGTACCAACCAGGACGACAAGGTATGTTATATTGTATTTAAAGTTGATGTTCAACGCTCATGATTCTTTGACGATGCTACGATAAAAATGATTGCGATAGATTAGGACAAACGAAACGAATGCTCGTTTTCATTTCAGATCTCCTCTCTATACTATTTTTTTTTTCTTGTCACTATTCTTGCCTTATATTTCATTGATATTTTGTGCTGCATTTTATTTGTTGGCAATCGTTAATCATTGAAGGGACGCTGTAATATCAGTCATTTATTTTCCATCAAATGTTACTATATATTTCTTGTCGGAAAGGATTTTCCAAAATTTATTTTTGCTCTCGTTTCTTCTGGATTCCGATTTTGTAAACAGAGTCTAAGCATGCCAATAATGTATCACATTTCAAAGGATTTTATTGCTTCGTACTTTTTTCAATCATTTGGATTCAAATTTCGCATTCATTTAACATTATATTTCATTGGTTCTTCATCATACCATTTTGAAAATTTCCTTGAAATAGGTATTGTCTCTCAGTTTTAAGCTCGTGTATTTTCTCTGGCCTTGAGTAACTGGTGTAATCAGGTTCAAAATGCTGCTCTATGAAACATGCATCATTCTTTGTCCCTTTCTGTTGCTTGATGCTAACAGAATTAATTCAGGAACATGAGTCATTTCTCGAGTACATTGACTGCAATAGCGGAGTATTCTAACGCTAATCGATTGGAAAAGTTGCTTCACGTAACAAATGTGTTTGGGGTTGCAGTTGCAATGGTGAAGTATAGAGTTGCGTCATACCACTTTCCCTCTCTAAAATTTATGATGCTCATAAAATAAATTTGTGCCATACAAGACCAAGAAGGTTGTATTGGCAATTGATATTCAATTACGACGTGACGACAGACTGAATAATATATGGTGTATACGGTTTTATTCCTACTTTCGTTAGAAATGAGTTACTGCTTACAATAATCAAGATTTATTCGACCTCATGACATTTCCCAGGTAAAGCAAATAGCAAGAGTCCGGTATATTCGATCTCCCCCTTCTTCTCCTTTAAACTCGGAGAAATATAAAAAGGTAAAAAGGAGCGAAACTATTCTTTTCTCCTGGTATTACGCACGACTGGCTGTCACAGCTTCCAAGCTCACAACTTTGAAACTCAAGACGTGTTGCTCACTCGCTCGAGAGGCGCGCTCACGACGTTGCAATCTCTTAAAGTAGTGATGTAGTTCTGGCGAGAAAGTCTGTGTCACTCGCAGAAAATGGTGGGAATGGAAATGAGAAACGCAGAATGAAGTATGTAATAAAAGATGGACTTGTGAAATATGTTTTCAGAAGTAAATGTATCAACAGACAGGAAACAAAGCAAAAATGAGGAAGGTAACAGTTTGACGTTATGGAATGTTCATGCATGCATCATGTTGAGAAAAAAAACAACTATTTTTAATTTTAGATTTACAATGATTACAGTCTTTTTAATTTACAAATCCACTATCTGTATACGCATCCATAATCCCGTGAGCATTATTTGCTCATTTAAATTAACTATTATACAAGTCATGGAGTGGACATCTAGAAAGGATGGATCCAGAAAGAAGGAAGAAAAATGACATAATGGAAACCGAAATCAACGAAGTGTAAAGGGAGACCAAAAACAAAATGGTAAGATGACGTTGTGGAAGACTTACGTAGAATTAAAATTAAGAATTGGAAAAAGATGGTTCAAGACGAGAAGGAATGGCAGAAGCAGACCAAGACCCGCCTCGTGTTGTAGCGCCAAAATAAGAAAAAGAAGATTGTACAAGTATAGTTAGGTGTGGACCATTGCAAAGAGGACGAGGAGTTAACCAGAATGCAAATTCTCGTAGTGTTCATTATCATCGGAGGGGGCGCGTAAGAGAGCTTTCACTTGGAAGGGCGTGGAAGGTGGCAAAGAATGTGAGTTAGGACAAGAATTAGAATGGAGAGGGGGTGAGAGAGAAGGCGTGGGCGAAAGCGAAGGAGATGGTGTGGCCGGGGCGCTATCGGCCTTCTTTTTAGGCCAAGATGTCCACGTCTCTGAAGCCACGTTATCGAAACCACCTTCTTACCGCGAAAACTCGAACAGCCGAAATCGTGAGCTCACTGTAGTCTTTCCCTGGAGATCATGGAAACAAGATGTAGAAAGGGCAAGGAAATGGCGGGAAAGACCCAAAAGGATCTGCTGACAAAGAATGTCACAGTGGTACGAGAAGTGAAGAAAATACCGATGGCCTAGGAGAAAAGGGCCAAAGAGAAGATGCAGGGATACGGCTTGTTGACTAATACCTGTGACAGGTGGAAGCAATTATTGTAGTACTTGAAGTTGGTAGTTCTGGCGTGCGCGATATGGTAGCATGCATGCGATGATGGAGGCGAGGCCCAGGCGAGGCCCAGGCGAGGCCCAGGCGAGGCCCAGGCGAGGCCCAGCTCTGCGTAGACCGCTAGTGAGCGAGGAATGAGGGGTGAGGTGAGTCTGGAGGCAGAAGTCCATTTTCGCGAAGTGGCTTTCGTCTGACTGCGCGGAGCAAAGAGGCGGGTTATGTTTTTCATGATGGTATTCGTGTATCTAGGTTTCATTGTTACTACTTATTGTCTGGGTGATTCGACTAATATTCTTACGTGTGACGTGAATTTCGTAGGCTGTATAGTGTGTATGTATTGATTTCTTGTATGTGGTATTATATAGAGAGTTACAAAAAGACAGTATTAAATTCTCGATATTACATTTTTAAATCGTAGGAAGGTGGCCCAGTTGAGTGATTCTTTTAACATTTCTTCTTGTTCGCCATCTGTGATAAAAAAATGTCCCTAACATAAGATTTTTCTGTATTGTGAAATTTGTAATGGGTTACTTTTAGTTCAAATCAATGTGTTTCTGGAATATTGGAATTTCAATTGATGCTTATGTCGAATATTTTCTTTTTTACAGGTTAGTGTCAACAGCAGAACATTTTCATTTCTCTGAAGTTTTAAGATTAGTGGGTGTCGATGGTGAGTGAATATATTTTATCTTCCTCTAATTTTAATTAATTATCTTAGGTAACGAATATTTTAATTGTTTAATTAAAATACATGCTAAGTTTGTTGTTTATTATGACCCAAAATAATATTTCTTTTCAATAGGAATTGTATTTTTTAGTCTCCTTTAATATTCATTTCTTCAATCATTGCTAGTGAGTGATAAACTATAAGATTTCTCTGAAATCATTGTTCAGTTTTAATTTTTTTTTTATATTTTACAATCACATTTCCATTATTACTACTTGTACGTGTGCCTACACGGTCAGGAGCTTCAGGAATATCGGCCTCAAGGCTGTCGTGTATGTATTCTCTTGTCCACTCGTCTTCTTGTCCCTTTGCTCTCCTTGTAGCTCGGTCACCCATTGTCTTCGCAGGTGAGATCACGTACCTTCTCTTTGGTGTTGGCTTGCCCACGTGCAAGCCATAAGCATCGTCGCTCCCGCCGCCGACAAATGGACGCACGCCCCTCCCTTCGCGGGCGACCCGCACCGAAGTGCCTCATTACTCTGTAAACACAGCCTTCTCCTCGGTAATGTCTGGAGAAACCCGATGCTCGAGCCCTGACTCCGCGTGTGTGCCCCGTATTATTTGCTCTGGACGGGCTCTTCTGATAGATGCTCTGACACTGGTATAGATGTTAGCGGTCATGTGGTGTTTTTGTTTCCGCATCGATATGTATTTCCGTAATTAATGATTCTTTGCAATGGATTTGAGTTATATTTACTTCACTTATTTTCTTCAACTTATTTTACTGCGAGTTGAGTTATCATAATCCATTTAGAGAAAAAAAACATTTCTTAATATTTTTCAATGGTAAAGTTATTTACATAACTAGTACAAAAAGCAAGTCTTTGACGTTCGAATGAAATGCTGAAGTTATTAAATGAGTACGCCAAAGACACTTTCGTAAGAGTTGCGGTCATTCTTTTGTAGCATGAATTCATGGAATCTTACTCTTGGAATACACTCTTGGAACTATTTTTAGAACGGCGAGGCGGCGTCATGTTCATTCGCATCGCTCCAGGGTTTTGTTTACTTTGCAGTACTCTATTGTTTTATACGTCCACGAGTTGTCGTGAGCATACCGCGAAGTAATTCTCTCCAATCAATAAATAGTAAAGTTACGAACTAGTTTCCATGAACGAGTGTTGAAAATTATTTTTTTAGTAGATGAGATAGATCGAGAATACGAGATATATAGAGAGAATCACTCACAGATTGTACAAAAAAAAATATCAGATTTCATCGAAACATATTTTTCTATACTTCAAAGTAAAACCCATTGATATGCTTGTACGTTTATTTGAGAACTCAAGCTATTAGACACTCGTTTCTATTTTCTCATTCTAAGCCTTATCACACATTGTTCCCAGCCACCCTCATCGCCACACGTACACACGCGTACACCACCGCTTGTTCCGATACACCTCCCCCCCACCTTCGACCCGTGCCGGCCGCGCACGTCACCCGACGCTCATTAATAATTTTCACCCGACCGGCCACCCCGCCGCTCGCCCACGCCTCTGTCGCCCCTGCCGCCGCCGCCGCCGTGTGGTCCAGCGAGCACCGTTGCCAGATTTTCGCGAGAAATTCCCGCGCGGCTGAGCGAGTCCCCCGGGGGCGAGGCGTGCGGGGGTGGGGGCACGCCGAAGCGACCAACGCGTTCACTGCGGCGGTGGCACGCAATCGCATGCGAGCAATTTTGCGGCTTCGGCCGCCCCGCGGTCGGCCCACGTCGCTGCCCCCGCCCCGCTCCCGCCTCGCCCCTGCCTCCGCCGCCGCCCCCGCCCCTGCTGCTGCCGCCGCCGCCGCACCTGCCGCCGCCGTCCCAGCCCCTCCCGACGCAGACGCCCGACGGAACGGAAAGCATAGCGATTTGCATTGCGCGCCGCGCGGCTTAATCTCGTACTAAAATTGGAACTTAGTTGTGGGCGGCGCGGCGCAAGGGGCAAGCGGCAACCGCAGGGAGAGGAGGTTGTGACGATGGCGGTGACGATGGAAATGCAAAGGCGTGTTTCACAATCGAATACTTTAGTTGTATACCAGCTACTTTATGTTCAACTTACTGTATACTTTGTGTTCAACTTACTGAATTGTGTGTCAACGAGTTCGGGAAGACAACTAGATGATATTGAAGGAAATAAATATATCATCTTATTTGAATACCTTTTGAAACTAATATGACAGCCTTGACCAACATTGTCCAAGATTGCAGTTGGATGGAATTAATAAATTACGACAGTTTAACATACCGAAGACCCCACTTATAAGTCAGTCCCGTGTGCAAGAGTGCGAGCTGTGCTGTATTTGACTAAGCGTCGGACTTATCATCGTGACGCAGAGATCTTGTTTATTGAGTTCCTCGAGGAAATATCGGTATGAATTGAGTCGTAGAAGTCGGGTTTTCGTGGATGATGACTTGACACTTTAGGTTTTTATATTCCAATTGTGATGGCTCCAGAACGGAATTTATATATATATACACACACACACTTGAGCTTCATACGCTTAGTGTTAGAGTTCCCGCCTGTGAGAGACGAAAATCTACATATGTATATGCTGTTATATGTTTAAAAGAAATGTTCAAACACGTTTGTAACTTTGTTTACTTGTAGACAGTATCTTTAGAGGCATATTTTATTTATTGAGGATATTTGTGTTCAAAAAATTAATAAAACCATCCACATATTTCAAACTATTATTATGTGATATTGTTACGCGCTCAAAAGTTTATTCCCTCCCTGAATAAACTCTGTGACTTAAACGTAATTGCAACATTTTAATTGTATGTATTGGGTTGTGTAATGTAGGAAACGCATTTCCGTGTAGCGAGCTTTCAAAGTAGTCTACTAAATAAACGAAGAAATAGTCTGAAAGTTATTTTTATCTTGCAAAGGAAATATTCTTGAGCATGGAGAACGGTTTTACCACCGCCCTTCGCTGCGCGAGTTGAAAGTGGAGGACGGCGGCTCGCGGGAGGACGATGTCGGTTTGGAGATGGCTAGTCCGGACGGTCGATTGTTAATGTCCTGCGGTCGACCGCCTGCCGAGTGGCAAAAAATGAAACGCGCTGGGGCATACGCGCCACCATTTGCGGCAACGAACGCGGCAGCGAGGCACGGTGGTTTGAGAAACTCAAAAAGCGGACAAAAATATTTTTTTTTCTTCTCCAAACTGTCAAATTTCCTTGATTTAGGAGCTCATGAAAAGTATGAAATCTGCGTACTTGTGCCACTTTCGAAATCAAGGGCTTGTTCCTGTTGGGATAGGCCTTTGCTCGTCGTCAACGATGAAGTTGGGATATGGTGGGAGCAGATGGATCGTGCGTGGCCGGTTTCCTTGTTTATTGAGCCTGGAATGGGCTAGAAGGATTTCTTGCGGGCAGAGGTTGGCTTCATCCGGCAATTTAGCTGCACGTAAGAATTTTCTGTTCTCGAGACTCGATCCGTGGTATATTGCTCAGCCCACTCACCTTCTGTCTCTGGGTACCAGATTCATATCCCGTCGGTCCCCTTGGACTTTGTGGTGGATAAAGTGAGTGAGGTGGACTTTGTGGTGGGTTCGCAGCCGTTTTTCTTGAGGTTACCACTTCCTCTGCCTCTTATTTATCTCATGTATCATTACGTATATCATACCTCCCTCAAACTACTCGTCTCTGGAGAGGCTGTAAATGCTTAGTTGTTGAAAATCATAATAAAGATAACAGTTACTGGATTTTTATACGTTGGTCCCGCTTTTATCCCGTTCCGGACCAACGTGAGGCGGCGGGGGGAGGCGGCCTGGCGCGGCCTGGCCCATGCAACGGACCGATGCGCGGGATGTGAAACGGCAGCCAATAAACGGTGCAACAACCGGTAGAAAAAACTCACAATGCTTCCACGTTTCCAAAAAAGAATATTATGATTGGAATAACAATACAGGTCATGCACCTCGTTTTTCACAGCTTCGGCAGTCGAAATTTGAGGTCTATAATGTTGCAAAACGGATAACCACAGTATAAAAAGTTTCATCGCGTTGAAAAATACGAAATTTCATCGGGATTCCGTTCACGCAGGTGTTTTATAAGCTTGGAAACCGCAAATAGGAGTGGCGTTTACGGTTATGTACGAACAAAAATTCTGCCCCGTAAGCTGCATATGTTCGTCTGGAATCTAGGTTCGAGATCTTTTATAATATATTTCTGATACAGGGTTTACGTTTCACCAGCATATTCTGGACTCCTTGTTTTGAAGAGAACTTGAACTGACAGCAGACACTTCTCTACGATAATTTGTTATTTTTTCTATTCTGCTTTTGAGATGTACATGTTTTAGAAAATATTGTGTTGACGAAATTTTAGAAGTAATTTTGTAATACATCTATAACAATAAAATAATGAATAATTTCTCATAGATTCTCATTTGGTAATCTATGCACGATTTAGTGCAATAATTATTGATTAATTATTCTAGAATGAATTACAAACATTTGTTATTTCATCAGTTGATAATTCTTGGAGAAACGCAGAACGATCAGTGACCTGCTGGACGATGTAGAAACATGAACGTATGAAGAATGTACAAAGATGAATAAATGAGATTGCTGGGTTGGACGCCTCCAGTGCCGTGCAACTGAGGCGAAGGCTGCGGGCGGGCGCGGAGCCGATCCGATCGCGGAGTCGAGGGGGGTGGGGCCTCTCGCCGGGGCACCGGAGGGCGAGGGCGAAGGCGAGGGCGGCGCGCCCCCGATGCATCTGCCATTGAGGCCCTAACTACGTCTGAATGCGCTCATCAGGCGTCGCGCCCGTTCCTTTATTCGATCGAAGCTCGTGGGCGGCGCGGGCGCGGGGCGCGGGGTGACGCAGGCGGGCGGGCGGGCAGGCAGGCGGGCGGGCGGGCGGGCGGGCGGGAGGGCAGGCGGGCGAGGTGGGTGGTGGAAACGGGGGGTCGAACCAAGAATGCGATGAAACGGGGTACGATCAGTGAGCTGAAGGAGGAAGTAGATTAGTACTCGTACTTTGGGTGAAAATGCAGGAGCGAGAAGTCGGGAACTTCTGAAAGAAAGTTAAGCATAATCCATTTAAATCTTTATCACAAGCAAGTAAAAAACATTCACTTCCTTATGTGAGTTTGTGATATGTAATAAAGTAAAGAATATTATGTGGAACTCAAGTCATGAATAGTGAATGTTCAATCATTAGTCTGATACAATGAATTCCAAAGGCCTTGAATGACTTCTTCCACCTCCAGCAATTACAGCTTCTCAATAGTTACGACGTCAGTGTATTAGGTCAACATTTGGTGTACGTAAAGTATGGATGATGGAACACTTGATCCGCGAAGGCGGAGCCCTACCGTGTTGGACAGCGATCTGCGAGAAAGTCCAGGCATCTCTCGTCCCATCTAACTGTCCCGTCCGTCTCTTTTCCGCCGCCGCCCCTGTCCCGCCTCGTCCCTCCAGTCGACCACAATCGGTGTCCGTTTCGGGCGGAGGGTGACACATCAGATAGGCCCTAGAGCCGCCCAGACGTCGCCCGTTTCCATTAGAGTCTCTTCTCCTCTTTTCTTCCCCCTCTCCGCCGCGACCCCAGATTCGGTTCGAGTCCAGCCGATTACGTGTCGTATTACGGGCTTCTTACTCAGCCCGACAGGGATTTTCTTTTAGGTTTCCGAAGTCGTTGATTTTTCAGTTTTTGACGTCGCCTGCACCAACCGGCGGCTTGCTGTAGTAAATTGATGTGGCTTTTGAGCTCGTGCTCTAAATGCTTAGTTTTCGAACGACATTTAAATTGTTACAGTTCTTCTGTAAGTTATAGTTAAACAAGATGCTGTAAATTGTTGGAAGTTCTTTCTTTTCCTAATCAAAAATGTCATTTATGATCTGAATAATTTTATCATTAGTTATAGAATCTTTTGTATACGAAATATACACATACAGCTGTACTTAGTAAAGTTATACTCGTGTCTACTACACATTATTGTACCGTGACGAGAAAATAAAATTAATTTTACAATTGTAAGTATTGTAGAATTTGTCATCAAAATATAGTGGGTTCCAGATTTTTGTGATAAATTTGTTTAAACTTCGGATTTCCTTAATTTTATATTGAGACTGATTCATTATTTCAACTTGTTCAAACCTGAAGGGTTACACCAGAACAGCGATAATTTGCCTTTTAATAACACGAATTCATGAAGATTTTCAATTTTTTCAACCCACATCATGTTTATATTCCATTGGCATCGGAACTTCATAAAATCTAAATATCCAATTTATCGCATTTCTGCGGATCCGTGATAGAGAGCACTTACTGCACTTATTACAATAACAGCATGCTCCCCAGTCCCCAAGTTTTCTCATGTTACTTACCGCCCAGTATTCTCCACGTCATCTAATCTCTTCGCCAGCTGTGCTCCTACCGATTGGCAGCGCATCCTCCATCACATTCCAGACCGTCACGTGCGTCGGCAGGCCTGCCACCTTCCCTCTCCCCCCTCGTCCGTCCCCGGTCCCCGGCACACATCCCCCACATCCCTGGGGAGCCAGATCGGTCCGCCGCCGCAGGTTCGAACTGCAGCATCGGCGATTTCACCGAGCCGCACCCGTGTATTGACTTCGATAAATTCCTCCCGCGTCCTCACGACCTGCTTGCCTGAGACCCGAGATAGTGACGCCGCCGCCGCCACCGCCACCACCGCCGCCGCCGCCGCCGCCGCCGCAGCCCCCGCCCCCGCCGCCACCACCACCGCCGCCGCCACCGCCGCCGCCACCGCCGAGGAGGAGGCCGGCTGGTGATGGAGGTGGGAGAGGGGGGCATCGAGGGACGCTGGTGGATTATAATTAACCGCGTGTTTACTTTCGCCGTCGCTGGCTGCAAGCGGAACGCTCGCGTAAGTGGTTTGCCTCTTTAGGCGGCGCGGGCGATAGCGCACCGGCCGCTGGCGGGAGGAGGGGGCGAGGACGGGGGCGGAGGAGCGGGTTGGCAAAGACAACGTGTGGCGATGATGCGGAGGGAGGGAATACGTAGCTAAGGTGATGACGAGAAGACGTGATAGCAGTATGCCACGGGTTGTAATGAAGGTTGCGGGAAGGAAACGTAACCTCATTTCGGTTGTAGAATGACGGAAGAACTGTTATTTATGTTTTCAGTAGTATATGTATCTAAAATATCAATGCTTGGAACATATTAATCCTACGCCGCAAACTGTTAAGGGATTTCTTCCTGTAATACTGCATTTTCCCGTACTTCGAGCTGTCAATTCGTGGGTAATCCAGCCGGCGTTCTGTGAACAGTTTGTTCGTATTTGATAAAATAGCCAGGCTTAAATGAAACCATTTTAGTTGTTCTAATATTGATTCTTATTGTACATCCTAGTTTTAGTAAATACGGCTTTTAAAATATAATATTTCCCTGGCGTGATTGAAAACTTGTAGTTGCCGTGGATGTTATGTTATTACAAGTATATTTTCAGAGTGAAAGTATGTAATGTTGTTAGCAGGTAGGTAAGATATTAGCTACTAAAAATTAATACACATTACAATTACTCGTTACAAAAATTGGATAGTTCAAGAAATAGTAAAAAAACAGTTTTCCCATAGTAAGAAGAATTTATTGACGCTTAAAACCTTTTCAGTCACATCGCGATCATCCTCACTGCTCCAACTAAACGTAGAACAAAGAGCAAAATCCAGCTCTTTTGAATAGTTATTACCAAAGCGTTAAAGGGTTCTAAAGATCGAGCGGCGACAAAATCCACGAGGGCCTTTGGCCGAGGGAGTTTACTCGCCGAGATCATTAGAACCAGTTAACGCCTTTGGTACATACATAAGAATATTTTTTACCTAATTTTATTAATTCGGATTTGCTTATTTACTAATTAACTATATGTTAAATTGACTCGGTTTGTCTTTATATATTTCTCTCCCATAATTACCTTTCAAAATTCCCTCTCATAATACCGTCTGTTAGATAACATGTACTAGCATCATTCAACTGTTTTCATATTCATCTTTCGTAATCACGATCCTTGCGATCCAGGTAAGATATGCAATGTATTTCGAGTATTTTCGTGTCGAAGACAATAACAATCTATAAAGTAAAGAATAAAAGATATTTACGGAACACCTAAATAAATTCTAAATAAATCTCGTTGAACCGAGGGAGCGCGTACCGCTGTCCGTAGCAGCAGTGAGGGTTAGGTGAGGCCCAGAAGACAGTCCCGGAGACTTCTAATAGCAAGTGGAGAGCGGCGGCGGAGATGAAAACGGCGGCGACGGCGCGGGCAATGAAGCGTCGCGGCGGCGGCGGCGGCGGCGGCGGCGGCGGCGGCGGAGGCTGGCAAGGGTTGCGGTTGTAGTTCGCACCCCCAGACCCTCGCCAAAGAGTTTCCACTACATAAACCGAGCGCCGAGTGCGCCCGTGGATGGAGAGTCTGAGGTCGAGAACTCCCCGCCCCTTCTCCGGCTCCGCGCCACGCCTCTTAGGAGCCACGCCCCCTTCCTCGCCCCCCCCCCTTCACAGCCGCCGTGAGAGGAAGCGGCGCAAGAACCAACGGGAGGGAAGAGGGTTTTTAAACCGCGAGGGCCGCTTCCTTTCTGCCCTCTTCTCCTCTCCTCCTCCTCCTCCTCCTCCTCCTCCAACTCCAGCTTCCTTTCTTCCCCTGTTAATTGCCGAGATTCTTGATTTAAATTACACGCTCAGCTTTACCATAACCGGGGGAGAGTGAGATTATGAATAAACATGCTCCTATATTCTAACAAGATAAGTTTATTGACACAAGACTTCTTGAGAGCGTCTAGTATGCGGGTTCACCTCTTTGATACCCCTCCGAGATTACCGCCGGGGCTTGTGGTAATGAGGAAAGTTGAACATTTTTATTGAAACACTTCGTGTAGGTAAAAGGGGCTGCGAAAGAACGCTCGAGAAGAGTTCGTTTGTGCCGAAACTTGGCTGCTTCTCCTGCGGCCATCGACTTGCACGAGCGCTGCTCCAGCGAGGCTTTGGTCGTGTAGTGGTAGTAGTGATTAGCTATTGTACGAGTAATAGACGACAAGTGATCTTGGAAATTTTCCCCATTACATGCAGTTATTTTTGTGATGTTGACGGGATTTCTGCTTGAAAATATTCAATTCTTTTTCAGGCTCACAATGGCTCTCTTGTATGGTAAAAAATAACAGCATTTGATTTTTGTTATGTGATTGCGAATGGAAGTTTTTACCACGCGTTTAAATGCAGAATTTTTATTTGTAGAATTGAATGTGTCGTCAGCAGATTCTAATGGTGTCACTTACTATTCAGTGCTTTTCAGTCAATATTCTAGTACTTTTTTTCAGTTTAATGCGAATGCCTTCTGCTTCCTTTACCTGTGATAGTGATTTTCATTTCTTATATTTGAGCCTTCGTAGTGCACTTTGATGTTGAAGTATAATAATTGCAGTTTGATTGAAGTATTATATCGACATTTTACAAGAAATGCAAATAGTTCAATATGAAATTTAAATCTACTTAGTAGGTACTATTTTCTGAATGAAGAAGGGACATATGACATATTTGTGTTAAGTATTTTTGAAGTGTTCTTTCTAACACACGCAATTTTTGAGGGAAAAATTGATTGTTATCTGAGTTTTATTTGTATTTAAATTTATTATAGTTATTATTGTCATTCTTATCATTATTATTATTATTGTTATTATTGTTATTATTATTATTATTATTATTGTTATTATTGTTATTATTATTATTATTATTATTATTATTATTGTTGTTATTATTGTTATTATTATTATTATTATTATTATTATTATTATTATTATTATTATTATGGCTACATTGCAGTTGTAAAGAGCGATGCTACAATTTGTGTGTTGTTCGCGTTTTAAAAGCGCAGACAAGGGATCAGTACTACGTCCGTGAGCGCCTATGGTAGCATCAAGCTGCGCGCATGGGCGCCCTAATGACGTCTTGGCAGCGCAGCGCCCGGCGCGCGCTCGCGCCCCGAAAGAGAGGACGGCGCGGCGCGGGCGCTAATTGCGCACGGTCCACCAGGCGGCGCCGCGGACGCTAATTCCACGCGCGGCCACTCGGACAGCGCATGCGCCGACGGCCGCGCCGAGCCACTCGTTATTGCTTAATGCTAGAGCTGCCGATCGGCTCCCGGGTCGGTGGACCATGGGCGGTGGCGATGGGTAGTGGGCGATGAGCAGTTGGCGGTGGGCGGTAGGGGGTGGGCAGTGGGCGGTGGCAGCGAGCAGTGAGCGGGGAAACGACCAAGAGCGATGAGAGGCGTAGAGCGCGCGCGGCGGGGAGGCGGGGAAATGATGGGCGGTATTGAGAGCAGACACGGAGAAGCAGAGGGAATAAAACGAAATCCCGCTTATTGGTGTGTGATCACTTGATTGCTCTTTGCAGTTGTAAACAGAATGTGGACTAATTTTAATTTTTTTTAGATCTTTTCTTCTGATCACCTACCGAGCGGAACATGATCTTGCAAATTACAGCTGCATCCCGAATCCCCCACGCTTCTCGTGTTTTTATGTAATACTTCTCCGAGGTGATCAGGTGCGATAAATCGCCAAAACTTGGCGGAAAGTTTTTCAACCTATGGCTAGTCCTAAGATGAAAGTGGAGTGAGCGACAGGAGGAAGGATCGTGCTTGGTCCGGGGTACTTGAAGGTTCTTATCCGGCACCCTCTTGGAAATGATCTGAAAAGACCAGGATGAGAGGAGGCTTCTAGAACTCACATCCAATCGCGTTCGAACAAGCCATTAAGACATTGCTGCTGCAGTGTCTCTCACAGAGAAGTCCAAGGCTTCCAATCCGTATATACGCGAATTTTCGACACTGAATTGATAGCTAAGTTGAATTCTATAATTTCTTGGAGGAGAACTCTGATCGACAGTTTTCTGTGGTTTCGCCGATCAATATTCGGCGAATGTCGGAGCAGTAACGTAGCAAGAGGGCCAAGGACCTTGCGAGATTTTCCCTTGCATTTCTTTGTTTTATTCTCACAGCTTACGCACACTCACCAATGCACTTCACTTTCATACACGTTCGAAGACCAGTCGCGACTCCGTGAGAGATAGTTCAGGGCATCAACTGATGACACTGAAATCCCTCTGACCGGAAGGTTTTAGGTTCGAATCCCGACGGTGGCAGGATTTACGACACTAGCTTTTCAGCTAGGTCGAATTCAGTCGCTGACTGGATGGGATTTCTAGCGGCCGGCTGCACTGATCGGTAGTTTTTCGTGGTTTCTGCGATCAACACCAGGTGAATGCCGGAGCGGTACCCTAATAAACGGGCCACGGACCGATCGCGTTCTTTCCTATCTCTTCCTTGTCGTTTCCTCACCCCTTACATAACTACACTACATCATAAGCCGGGAGACTGGTCGGGAGCTAAAAGCTTGTCCCGGCTGGGGAGGTGCTCCGCTAGTGGGAGATTTGGTACCTGGTTGGGGAAAACACCGGTAGCCGACGGTAGGTCGGCGCCGGATCTCGCGATATAGCGGAGAAAGACCACCGCCACATCCCGAGAAAAACATGCATTACACTTACGAGACTAAGGACCCTAGTAGTTGATGCGCCTGGAATCAATAACAATGAGTTAGTCAATGAACTAGTCGATGGTTCAGAGCTCGTACCATCTGTAGCGGAGACCCGCTGGTGCAGATCTGTGCAAAACTCTCGCATGGCCATGAGGTGGGCACTGGAGTGCACCATCCAGCGGGGGAGAAACAGCGTCTCCCTGAGTAAAACATACACCACCCTACGGGACTAATGACCTTAGCAGTTGACGCGCTCGAAAGCCGAGTATCTTCCCTCCGCTCTGCAAAGCGTAATTGCCCGTGAATCCGCGCCGCCAAAGGAAATTGGTGCGAGAGACGCGCGGCAATATCATGCTTCGTACTTGGGCACATGCGCTCGTTTTATAAACGCGCGCAAATGTACGCGGAAGATTAAATCGGTTTTCTCATATCTTCGCTTCGAATCGACAGGCGCATTCACGCGCGGTGAATAGGTGCGAGAGACTGCATGAAATGATACCCGTGTGTATTCCTGGAACCTCGCGTAGCTGAAACTCCTGCGAAGCTGTGACGCATATTCAGTTAAACGTAGATATTACAAACGCTCAGAAAACGTATTAAAGGCACCTATGAATAGATATTTATGGTGTAAATTGGTGATATTATGTGTTATATACACTGAGAAAAAAAGTATCCATAACTCCCAACAACGTTAGCATCGGAATGAACCTGTTTAATGAAAACTAATAAATATTAGATTGAACCAGTGGCGTACCCAAGGGGGCGGAGGGCGGGATGATGCTGCTTCGCCCCCCTCTAGACATACGTATTAAAAAATATAGTCTTTACTAATTTTCTGTACTGACGAAAATCATATCAACTGTTTCCATTATATCTAAAGTCAACTTTTGTGTAAATGAAAAATTCTGTCTAAGAAGTAGGCTGGTCACTATATCTCGAGCGCTCCCTTACCCCGAGAAAAATCCTGGATGTGCTTCTAAAGAGAAGTTAAATCAGTGTCATTTATTGAATATGTATCCCTTTGCACTGGTGTCACGTATCTGCTCTGAAGAGAGCCGTCTCACAATGATAGAATCGTTCTCAATCAGTCCATGACACTGCATCTCCCGAGCACCCAAGAGCACATTGTTACGTTCTGCTTGTTTCCTGAGTTGCAGCATGCTGATTTTTTTCCTCTGAACGCCTTCACGGCAAGTTTAACGCTGTAAACATTTCTTTTTTTTCTTATCGCCCGGAAAATTATGCTTTCCGCTTAAAGATGTACTGAAACACATGCGCTTATTCCATTTGTATTCTCGCAACAAAATGAAGCGAATCATTTACACGGGCACAAAAAGAGGCCACGAAAGAATTACCTCGGCGAACGCTACCACTTGCCATTCCGCGCTGTGGTGGCGGCGGCAGAGGGAGAGTGGGAGGGGGAGATGCGACGGTGGGGTCGTCGCGACACACACTGTTCCGAAATGGGTGAAAAGACGTGCATAAAAAAATTATTGTGAACGGGGTAGTGGAAGTTACAAAGGCGGGAGCGTCCTTATTGTATTGGTTGTGAATTTCTCACAAAAGGGGATGTAGCCTTGAAATTGCTGGAGGTGTGTGTAAATACAAATTTCGCTTTCGAATCTTGACATTTTCTTAGGTCATAGAGCTCGTAAGATGGCGGTAGCACCTGATAATTCATAGTTTGATTTCACGGGCTTTATAAAATGCTACATAATATTAGATGGTATTTTCCGGTACTTGATAGTTTGCCTCTTTATTCAATGTCACAATTCATGCTTAGGCCAGGTGCCAATGATCACATCCTGGAGACGCTGCCATTTCAGTGCTCGTCATGTCCATTTAATCTGATTGTAATGTTGGTCTTCAACTCTTAATTTCATCAATTTGTTTTATTTTTTTGATTCTTGTTTCAATACTGTACTATTTACGTCTGAATATCGTATATCGTGTAGTCCTGAAACAGTGGTTGAACCATAGAGTATGTGGTTGAAACATTGGCACAAAGGATTTTATATTGACCCACCTTTACTTCCACTAATACTACGAGTATGCACACACGCGCACCCCGGGTTTTTCTCGGGAGGGTGGGGGAAGGGCTGTGGGAGGTATAATGGTCAGCCCTCTTGATATTTTCTGATAAAAGAAAAAACAAGTTAACTAATAGTTATCTAATAAAGAAGAAATTTAGACTGAGAATGAAATATTCAATTATTTGTTGACTTACAGTACATATTTATATCGTAAACAGTTGATATATTGAATGATGTTCGTTAGTACAAACAATTATAAAAAATCAGATTTTTGAACACGTGTCATTGGCAGAAGGACCAACGAAGGGCGTGTCGCGCGTGTGTGTTGGGCGCGGGGCGTCTCCGTGGGGCCGAGGGCGCGTCGCGCCCGCGCTGTCGCCGAGGCCCACTGCGCAACCGCGCTCTCGCAGCTCATTCATCGCGGCGCGCAGCCTTCCTTTTGTTTTAATTTCCTCCCGCGGGAGAAGGGCCACACAATTTTTATTGCGCGTAATCCCGGTGGCAGGGCGGCGGCGGGAGCAGAGGCGGAGATGGGGTGGGGCGGGGCGGGGCGGGAACGCTCTTTCAATTAGGGGGCGCGATGCTATCAGTGGCGCATTGTGTCGGCGGCGCGGCGCGGCGCGGTGCGAAGAGTCAAGGCGTCGCGTCGGCCGAGCATCGGAGATCCAGCCTTTCACGCGTAATTGATGGGCCGCGTTTCGGCCGCGCCGAGGGGGGGGCGTGGCTGCTTCGCGCCGCGCCGGCAGATGCCATCTCGTCGCGGGGCGGACACGACGCGTCGCGCCTGGCAGATGCCATCTTGCACGCGCGGGGGAGGGGTTGGGGGCGGTGGGAGGTGACGGGCTGTGTGGGAGAAGGGAGAACATAATGGCTGTGAAGCATGCGGTAGTTAACTATGGGTGCTACGAGTTGTGACGAAAGTCGAGGAGGCGCGACTGCTGTTCGTCCTGGACAGGAGGAGGGTCACTGGAAAGGCAGCCGTATGACATGACAGCGAAACCATGAGGGCGATTGAGGATAGTCGTTGTCGAGAATGTGTGCGGCAACCGTGCCTGGTGAGGTAATAGATGTAGGGTTATGTGGGTAGAGTGAATTGATGGATATTTGATAAGGTAGATTACTGAAGAATGCTTTGTAGTGAGAAAGAGGGGTAGTTGGGAGATCAAACTTTGATATGCACAAGAAATCAGGAAAAGTGAAAATGGTCTCGGAGACAACCAAGCTGTTCGGCGGTTGAAGCAGAGGCACAGGACCGAGTAGCGCTGGATTGAGCGCGTCCGGGGTGGCGTCGAGTGTGTGTGTGTGGGGGGGGGGCAGAGAGCTCGGAGGATGGTTGGGCAAACAATACAACACAACACCACAGCGATAGAAGAACAAGCCGGTGGGCCGACAGCTCGGTAGGACGGCGGGGTACCAGGTCGGCAGAAGAGGACGGCAATGAGGTGCGCGGAGGTGGAGCGGGGCGAGGGAGAACGGCTCGGCTGGGCGAAGGCGCTGTCGGGCAGCTAGTCAGTAGGTCGTCAGGGCCATAGGACGGCAGGGGAGCAGAGCAGCGTGACGGCGGCGACCGGGCGGCTGCGGGGTGCTGGGGGATCGTCTCGTGGCGGGCGGGCGACTCGCTCCACGACGCGACCGCTCGCGATACGTATGGCGCCTATTTATCCGTCGGCGGCGCGCATTTGTCACGGGAACCGGTCCTCCTCGTGGAGGCGCGCGCCGCGATAGGCGTTTGTTTATCGCGCGAAGCGGGGCGACCGCCGCCTCCGCCGTCTCCGCCGCCTTCAATGGGAGATTTAATGAGGCGCCGCCTGCCGAGGAAGTTCGTCATGCGCATCAAGGGCTCAATGTGGTTCCATGCTCGCTATGATGGGGACTGGGGGTGCATTAGTTTTACGTGTAGCATTAGATTTCAATGGTGTTGTAGAGTATGTTTTCAGAGCCTGGCAATACTCAATTAAAATGCGTTACGTCATCTTCGGCAGATGTAGATCGCAAGGGAGAAACGTGTGCTTCCTATGATAATCAGATGCAGATTACATAATTATTGAATATCGTCTCAATTTTACTCTTCAATTATCATAATTTATTAGTTTAATTTTATTAGAGAATGAAACAGTTGTTTCATTCTCTAATAAAAGAAATTATAGATTACAAGTCGCTGTTTGTAAAAACAAACTGTTTTATAGTATGTGTAATTAATAAATATTTTTATGAAGATGAACCAAGAAAATGGGCAAGAAGCGCAAATAATTATAAGGAAAAATGATCGTATTATCATTTGTCTTTATTTTATGGTCTCAATAGATTTTTCCTGCAAACCATTTATCAAGAACTTGTTTTCGTTAGTACTTTAGCTTTTGTGCAAGTTGTTTTGTATTGTCAAGAAAGATACTTTAGTTAGCTGTGTGACAATGTATATGAGTCCGCCGTGTGCAAAGGCCGTCTTTGTTTTGTGAATGTATCATGTTGTCAGCACTGGCGGCGCGGCCCATCGCCAATCTTGCAAGCCAACCCTTCATGAAGCCTCTGTGGTTTGGAGAAGGCGGACTGTGCAAGCGATGTTGCGCATGCGTTCCGGGGAGAATCGGTTCTGAGAAAGTGAGAGTAATGCCATGAGTTGGCAGCTCTGCCTCTGCCTCTGCGGTGGACCTTGGTATTAGCAGCAAGTAAACTGTGGATGTGAGAACAAAGAGAGAGGAAAAGCTGTAGAATTTCTTAGAATACCATGATTTATGATATTATGACTTTGAAATAGTGGTATCATCTTTATTTTACTGAAGAGGTAAAGTTAGACATGTAGATGTAGGTGAATCTTTAGAAATAAACTAGTTACCTGCAGCAGCAACAATGCTGCTACTCTCGAGTGTGTTCTGGAGCAGCGAAAATTGGCTGAACTGAAACGGCATATGTAGAAACTGAAACTTCATTCTTCATGTGACTTCAGCTATGTCGTAAGCAGTGACTCACTGAGTATGAAAAATATTGTCATATCATTAGTTACGAGAAATTACGGGGTAACATAGAATATTTGCATTTTTCGAAACTGCTCAATTTTATTTGTATTTTCACCGAGTTCCTGGATATCTAACGAACCTGTTGACACCTGTCACATGTCTAGAGGCTGCTATGTTTTCCGTCAGTTTCTGTCATATTTGAAATTAGTAATACAGGTCGGTTATGGCAATGACATTACTTACATAGTTACTTCATTACTTACATAATAAAAGGATGAATCGGCGTTGAATGTTTTCTGATTCCAACAATTCTCTAATTTCTTTCTAATGTAAACAGTTCTTTTTATTTTCGTTTACATACCTGTTGTTTGTTCCAAGAGACTGGAAATGACTAAATGGAGGTAGGGAAGTAAAGAATTCCCTTCTGCTGCCAGATCGCTCCTTAGCCGAAGGCGTGCCTCCACGCTGGATCTGAGATCGCCTCGACCTGCTGCCTGCTGCCGACTGGTTGCGGATGGCGCAATATCTGACGTTGGCCTCGCGAGTCTGGCTACCTTCCCACTAGCACTTGCAAATGCAGCCGTGAACAAGCAGCGACAATGAGACTTCACAAGTGTTTAACTTGTAATTTGTGTTCTTTGTTGTCACGAAGTTTCATTCCTGCTTGCACTTTCTTTGGCTTTCTTAACTTAAGTACATGATCATCTGATTTCAAATGACTTCAACGTGTTTAGTGTCATCACAAAGTGGATTTGTCTTTGAGATTACACGCACAAGTTACCAAAGTGTATGATAAACAAGGGAAGACAAATTAATAAGTACCACTAGGTTTACAGCTTTTTTTTCATCAGTGTTTTGAATTGTACCTCAAAAATACTTAGCATATTAGCTTGAGTGGGACTATTAGGTTCGAGTTCAACTTTACAACTTGCGATTTTCGTGTAGTTAGAAGTGAAGCAACACAAACGAGTTATAATGTTGTCGACATGACACTGACATAGTTGAAATTCTTGTTGAATGAAATGAGAGTTCAATGAAAGTGTTTCCATTTACTTTCAAGGTATTTTTAAAATGTCATTGCAGAAATAATGAAATGAACAGTCACCACGCCGGAATCTGAATTCTGTTCCATTTTATGTGAAAATCGTGTCCGGGAAGTGAAAGTGAAACGAGGAGTATTTTAATGTGTTGAATTTCTCAATGATTTCCCATCAAAAGCACTGACAGCCCTAACACAAACTCTTTTAAGTTCCTTTACTGAAAAAAAGAAGTATTCATTAACTAAAAATTTGACAAGTCATTAGATATTTAATGAAATATTTTCCCTTCCAAATGTGTCTTGCGTACGAATGTCGTAATGTCGTCACCATCCTATCTAGGTAAACAGTTTCTCTTCATTGAAACGTGCATTCCAGTGTGGAGTAGTCATTCCCACTTGTCATGCCTCGACCGTGGATCGCCTACAGGAGAACTGAAGAGACATGCACAGAATTTCAATGACTATAGCAAGTCCTTCTCGTAAACTCTTATATAGGTTTTGCGTCCCGATTTGTTGTTGTTGTGTTGAGGAACTGTTGCCGGAATAATAGGTGCCGACATTTCTTCGTCGCCCGTAGTTACTTCAGCGCTAAAATATTTTAGCAAGACTCAGAAAGTTTATATAAAGTAATGTAAGGGTGAATGCGATGCCATTGCTATCACTCGACTTCCTGTCACGTGACCCTCGAAAAAACGTAGAAACCTCCCTCAGGGTTTGCATTATTTAAAAGGATTTATGATGCATTTCGCAATTTTGTTTAGAGGTAGATGTTAATAAGAACATTTATTTTTTATCATCGATGTCATCAATATCGTTGCCTTCCAATGCTCATGCGTTGACAACTTTTCATTTTACAAAATGAATTTAGTGCTGTTACCTAGGAGCGTGTTTTAATATCTCTTTTGTGCAATACTTGATTTCCTTAAATCAAACGAAAGTTGCACATTGTGTTTTAAATTAACTCCTGAATTCATCTTCGTGGATTTCAATAGTGTTATCATCTTTAACCCGATTGTTTAGTAGCTCTCCAGTTTTGTAATATATCTACTCTTCATTTTAACAGGAGTTTCAGGTATCAAAAATTTGTATGAATTAAAATTGTTTACTATCTCCTAACTTTTTCTTGAACAAGTGAATTATTGAGAAGAAAAAAGTACATATTCCACAAATAATTTAAATCGAACTGATATATCCATTTTCTCTTCATTCGTAAGCAAACATATCAGAGAAAGGATGATATATAAAAAAGTACAAAGTTGTACGCACCAAATAAATGGCTTTTAAACACATCAAATTAATTAAAATTGATTTTCACCGGCTATAAAACGTAAGCTTGTTTTATATAAATAAAATAAAATAAATCAAACACTCTTAGTAGAACATCCTCAAAAAATGTTCTCATTTTTAAGTTAAATAAAAACAAAATAAGTTTTGAGTGAAACATTGTCATATTTGAAGCCTTTTTGGAAAATGGAATATTTTTTCACTCGTCACTCTGTTCTACTTTTCTAACGGTGTATCTCACAGCAATGAACTTATTTTGAAAAAAAAAAAGAAAGTAGTTAGTAAGGAATTTGTTTTATTTAATTTCCGGAAGAGAGGTGTGTGGAATATAAATAGAAGTACGTTTTGTGCTTGCAAATTCATTTGATGCCGCGGTTGTAATTATGCGGTTGGGATTTCAAGCCTTGCGCCTTCGCTTTTTTTCGTCTCGTGCTCGATTCCGCCCTCGCCGCCTGCGCCCCCTGCGCGCCATTCGTCTTTCGCGCGACTCGGGGAGTCGGGCGGCGACAAAACAGCGGCGCAGCGGGCCGCGTCGCGTCGCGTCTCGTCGCGGGATGACGCGCGCCGTATACGAGATGAAGCGCCGCCTTCAGGCGCAGCCTCCGTTTGATAAAACCTTTCGCTTTTCTTCTAATGGGCCGCGCCGTGCCGCGCCGGTCAAGGCCCCCGTCACTCGGAAGGCCGGAAGGGGTGGGTGGGTGATGCAGGGGGCCGAGGCGGAGGGCAGCGCTGCCCAAAAGTCGGCCCGCAGGTCGCGCCCGGCTTTAGGAGACACTTTAGACTGGCCCAGGAAATAAATACATTTTAGATGTTCGACATGCATGCCTTCTAAAAGAACAATAGATTGAATAATGTTTGGACCTTAGTGGTCAATTGCGGTTACATAAAAGTTTCTTAAAAAAGATATCAATTCAAAAGAAGTCATCCTAGTTGCTACATGAATTAGTGATACTGGGAATATGTCAAAAACTGAATGATAATTTAGAGGTTTATAATGATGACATAGGGTTTGTAAAGACACTGTGAATTTAAATCTTATTTTGGAGATTAATATGTGTTTAAAATTTAAGATAACTATAAATACACTATATAAAGTCAGTTTTTAAATTGACCAAGTTTATAGTACCTTAGAACCGTTTATATCACGTATACAAAACCTTTCTAATTTTTCTCTCATTTTTGTGTAAAATGTCGAAATTACTAAACAGATTTTTTAGTTATAATTTTTAGCCACTCTTCCTACTTCACTTGACCCGCAGTCAAGAAAGTTTGGTGACCCCTAGCGGAGAGAGTCCGGCGCCTTGTGCAAAATCGGGTGGCGTTAGCAAGGGAGAGGTAAGAAGAAAGCGGAGGGCTGTGTGACGGGACGAGAGAGGGCTGGAGGGATAGAGGAGGATGAACAGAGTGGGGTGGCGACGGAAGAGTGTGAGACTGCCTGCACGATGAAGCTAGTGCCATTCCGGATCGTTAAGGCAGTAGTGCCGTAGCGATCTGAAATCGAAGGATCAGAGTCTCGCCTCGGGCATGGTTGTGTTTGTGTTCGTCCTTTCACCCATTATCATCACCATATCGTGTCATCTTCACAGTTTCCATACCGTTAAATGCAATAGTTGTTGCTAATGACCTAGATGTTGATGCGACCTTAAATCACAAAAACGAAGAAGCTACATTGGTTGCGACTAGCTGCGGCGACACAGTGGCACCCCCACAGCCGGGGAGATGGTCGTTGATGATGATGCTTAATCTGATTGTTCATATTCCTACATTACAATTAAAATTTGGAATAAATAATATGATTCACATAACTTAATAAAAAACCCGAGTCATTTTATATACAACTTCAATTCGTAGTCTGTTTGGGATTTGCATGTAGCGTAGCTAGCCCAGAATACGCGCCACGCATGGAAGGCTGATCAGTACTCGTTGGATATTCGTTGATTGGCACTACGAGTAAAGGTGCACTGTTGGTAGAGGAGAGCCGGTAACGGGGTCGAGTTGTGGCCTTAGCGGGGAGAAGGGAACGGATGACGAGGAGACTGAGAATAGGCGTTAAGAGAGTGAGCGGCCGACGGGGCAGGGGTCGGGGGCGGGGAAGGGTTGGTAGGGATTGCTGCAGGGTGGCCGCCCCCGTCCCCGCCCCACCCTGCGCGACGTAAGACGAATCCATCGTCACGCGCAGGCGCTCTCGTGCAGTGTCGCGTTAGTCACGTTGCACGAGTCACGGCGGCTGCGGCGACCCCGGCACCGCAACGTTAATGAGTGGCGGAAATGACGCTTACGAAACGGCACGCCTGCTGGCGCCTCCGGCCACCTTCTTTTTACTCCCTCACGTCAATCGCTGCCTGCTCCTTCTCTTCCACCTCCGCCTCTAATACCTCCACACCCACCACCGCTTCTTCTTCCTCCTCCCGCTCTCCCTCTTAAAGAGGTGTAACTCCTTCTCCACCTCATTCACTTCCTCCTCAACCTCCGCCACTACCACCTCCACTTCTTTCTCCTCCTCCTCCTCCTGCTCTCCCTCCGTCTTCGCCTCTTCCTTCTTCTCCTCCAACTCCTCCACGTTCTCGACCGCCTGCACTGCAACTTCTATTGAAGCCACCGCCTCCTCTGGCCCCAACACCAGCGCATCCAGTTCCCTTGCCGCTGCCACCGCCATCACCTCCGCGGTCGGTTCGGGCGCGGCCTTGAAGGCCGGATTCCTGGCGGGGCGGGGGCGCCGGGAAGCGAACCCACTGCCGCTGAGTCAGCACAGCTCCCGGCGCCGCCGCCCCCGCCTGTGCGCAGTCTTCCGCACGCGCCTTCGCTTCTTGCGTGCCGCCGCCCCCGCCCCACCCCACCCGGCCACGGCCGCCTGATCTGCGACGGGTGTAATTAAGCGCGAGTGTTACTCAAGCTAATACCGGGAGGCGGCCGTGGAGGATAAGTGACTGTGAGAACAGGTTATTAAGTTGGATCCAGTTGGCGCTGGAATTCGCTTCGTTTTTGTCTGCGGACTCCAGCGAAGTTTAGCTTTCGGATTCCGAATGGTTTCAAGTTTTCTTTGTAATGTAACTGCGTATTTGTCGGAGGATGTAAAGTATTTGAGACCGAATCTCGCTTTATAAAGAAGAGTTTTATTTTTTCAAGACATCTCGTAGAATTATGAAAAAGTGTTCACAGGAGAGAGTGTCTGCGAATTTGTTGCTGATATTTTCTTCAATGTTGAAGTTGTTGGCAATTGAGCTCCGTATTTCGTCTAATAATGTGAGAATGTAATGCACAGAAAGGTTTAGTTCCTGGTTATTTTGGTCGCTTCTATATGATTTTAAACTTACGTAGCATTTCTTAGATCCATGCTTCCTCTATTTTGTACTTAATCGTTCTGCGAAAAATGTCATTTTAATAAAGTAAATACTCAATGTATTTAAACATTTATCTTAAATAATAAGTTCCTCTAGGGCCGATCAGATGGCCGAGATCGCTAAGGCAGTAGTGCCGGAGTGGTCTCGGACCAGAAGATCGCAGGTTCGAGTCCCGCCTTGGGCATGGGTGTATTTGTGTGTGTTTGTATGAGTGTGTCGTCCTTTCACCCCTCATTATCATCATTTCATCTTTCATACCCCCAGAGCTAACAACCCTGGGGGATAAAAATTGGATTCAGTAAAAAATACTGATCCCCCCCAATTGAAGTTACATGCACTTGCTACCGCGATATATGATACTGAGCCACGGTAAATGCAGGATGTATGAACGCGTGGTCCTAGTTGGCCGATTCGCGAGGAAAAAAAAAAGTTCCACTAGGGAGAAAGATTCCTAAAGATTTCGCGTCATTGTGCTTAAATTGCAGGGTAATTTTAACGCCCAGGAAGGTCGTTTCTTCACTGCTCTGCTCGCATACCATAGTTTCCGGACATTACAATTATCTGAAAGTTCTTAGAATAATTGCTCACATTTACCCTGAAAACTGTGATGCCCTAATGACTCGTACTGCTTTTTTGCTGCTGTACTAGTATGCGCATTTATCAGGGAAAATGTTACTTGAGATATTAAAGTCCAATTCATTCAAAGTGCAATAGTAATAATATTTGTTGCACTATGTAATTTGAATAGTTAAATTGGTGAAGTGATGTCTTGGTAGAAGTTCATGTACTAAATTGGGACATTACAGATCTTCGTTTTAAATTTTATTTTATTTATCATTATCATCATTATCTTCTTCTTTGTATAATAATAATAATAATAATAATAATAACAACAACGCAGACGCTTGCAGCAGCCGTCGTCCGCCGAGAAGGCTGCAGGATCGAGACCAGGGTCGGATATGTGATTGTTCCTTCACCCCTCATCATTCGATCACCACACAATTCCCATCAAGGCGTAACAACCTTCTTTTACCAAGGGATACAGCCAAAAAGCTGTTTCCCATGTTTACACACGATGATTTCTATTACTGACTTTGTTAAGTAAATAAGAATCGCAATTATTTCAGATTGGAAACTTTTGATCTTCACAATTCAATGGCAAAAAATTCACCATAATTCTACTCTTCAGCAGAGCTTTTTTTCGTCGGCGGACGGAATTCCCTAAAAAGAGGCAGCTTCCGGCTGTGTACCATTTCCAGTGCTCTTTTCCGAACCTCTGTTCTTCCGCCTCGGTCGGAAGCCGCCTGCCGTCCACCGCTGCAAAATTAAAAGCCACGCACTCGCGTCGGCCGTTCGGAAGCGGCGATCGCATCACCCGTCCGCTCTGGCCTGTGTGCCAGCCGCTGGTGGTGGCGGTGGCAGCGCCTGGCAATTAAACTAAAAACTCGACCGCAGAGAACTTCCGCGCCGCGTCCCACGTGCGTCGGCGCCGCCGCCACGCCGCATCTCAGTTACCGCGCAGATGGTGTTCTCGTGCGCGCGTTTGCGAGGTGCCCGCGGCCGCGGTGGAACCCGGGCTGGACGGGACTGGGGAGAGGGTGGTAGGCAGGGTGTGGGGCAACTGCGGAAGGACAGCGTAGATGTGGAAGACATGCAGGAACTGATAAGACTGCTTGGGGCAGGAACACGACTGGGAGGAAACGGGAGGGATAGGAGGTCAGAGATAGGGATGTCAGGAATAGAAGAGACTCCAGGTACTGGGAGGGACGGGGGTAAGAAAAGCTGGGATAGGGCGAGAGAGACTGTAGTTGGAGAAGCGTCGGGAGCAAGGTTTGTACTAAACCGATTTTCAGATGTACAGATTTGGGTTACTATGATATGATACTGGGAATTTAGAGGCGGCTTCAAATAAGCTTGTTGTTTCTGACCATAACGACCGAAAATAAGGACTACTGATGTAGCTGTGGCAAAAATGACAGCCGATGAAGAAGAATGGGTGTGGATTGTTAATGAAAGGCGGATTCAGCGAGCAAACGGGAGGCTGTTGGTGACTGCGGCTGCGTTGAAGCTATAGCGACGACAGCACATGGTAAAGAGCGAATTCTCTATAAAGCGAATGTGACAGGGTACGAGGCGAAGGTGAAAATGATCATGGCGCTGCTGGTGACGTTGTGTGCGGCGTGGGAACTGGCAATTGCAGCGAACGTCGCTGGCGAGAGCAGGGTAGCGGGCAGGTCTACCGAACGTGGCTGTGGCAGGGATCGGCGACATGGCGCGCAGTGGCTGTGCTCGACTTACACTCATTGCCGACGTGCTTTGCGGGGCGGGTGAGGGGGGCCGGGGAGTGGAGATGGCAAAGGCAGCAAGAGATGAAACGCCGCGTCGGGGGAGCGGTTGAGGGGGGGGGGACTCTGGACGAGCGAGGCAGTGGGCGCGAGTGGTTCGTTGGCGGGCGGTGGCGGTGGCGGCGCCGATTACAGAGGCTGCCACGACATGTCATCCGTTATATCGGGAGCAGAGGGCAGGGGGCAGCTCCGTTCGCCCGCCAGCCACGCCTCCTCCCTCCCTCCGCGTTCAGGGCTTCCCTCTGGAGCACAGGCCAGGCTCCCTCGCGACCCCGGTCGCGCAGAGCTCGCGCTGGTGTAATCAAATTACAAAGAATACTCGCGTGTTTCATACAATTACATGGGGGTACATTTCATGACTTATGTCAATACTATTAATGTTTGTACGAATCAAACATTAACATATATTTACCATACATATGAATTAAAATTTCCAAATTCCTTCTGAAGTTGTTTCATAAAAATAACTCGAAAAGGGAATTGGAGGTTCAGTATTATAAACGTGGTTATACAAGTGCAATAAATCAATAGCTGTAATCTCAATTATTCAATATGACGAATTCTTCATTTCCCGTAAAAAGAGTGATTTTTGATAACTTCAAAAGTCAAAATATTCAAATAATTGAACGAAAAGAACGAGTTGTCTAGGATAGATTAGATTAACATCTTGCTTTATTAGCAACTCGACGACATGTCAGTAATGGGAGTCCTGGTCTGCTAGGCACAGAGGGTTGAAGGGATGGAGGGAGGGGGGAGGAGGGATCGCAGCCGTCGCCTTTGTGCGCCCGCCGCCAGGCAGCGCCTCACTGCGGGGGCGGGTGAGAGGAGGTCTTTGGGGTCGGGGTAATTGACCGCTTGGAAATTTCGGCGGGGCCTCCTCCCCTACCCCCGCCCGCCCGCCCACCCGCCCACCCGTCTGCCTCTAATTAGTACATCCTCGGCCCAGAGACGTGCAACATGCTCGCAGGGCCACGGGCGAGCGGCCCGGCCTTACGTTGCCGCCCTTGACGTCTCTTCCGCCTCCACGCGCTTCAAGTTGTGCTGCTGGCGATCGCCTATGATCGAGAGTCGTGGGTAATCTTGATTCGAATCAACTATTCCTATTCCTTTACGAAGTGCGCAAGGAAATACAGTACATTACGAACTTTGTGCTCGAGACGTAGGTACATAAAATGATGCTTGCAAATGTTTGAAAACAACGGGAGTAAGCATTATGGTTACGTTTTTAAAAACATTTAAATGTCTGGAAAGGGAATAAAACTCTTACTTATGCATTGAGTTTACACAATTTTTTATTCAATTGCTTGTTACAAACTCACGCACAGAAAGCGAGCGCAGCGAAATATGTAGTCGATTTTCACTTTTCGAAAATGTCATTTTCCTATTACCGATAGAAATTCAAAAGAATCATTATACTGTCCTACTTACCATGATATTCAAAATAAGAAATGAGGTGAACATTTCATGACACTTACAGGTACTTTCGGTACACTCAAGTGGAAAATGTTGGCCCGTTTTCATTCTTTTGAAATCTCATTTCCTTGTTACCAAAATAATTTCAATTATACTGTCCTACTAACCATGTTCTTAAAACTAGAAAGCTAGGTAAACATTTCCTAACACGTACAGGTAATACGTTCTCGTTTTACCAACTCGCCCGTTTTTTCCGGAAGATGTTACTCATGCGAATTCATTCAGCGTTTATAGCGGCGTTTTCTACCTCAAAGCGCACCCAAGCCCCTGTCATCAACCAATCGGCGCTCGTCGTTTTGCGTTATTACTCCGTCGCATCGAAGCTCGTTTAGCGCGCTGGCGCTTGTTTTCCCGGCTTGTAATATCGTTCAGTCGAGAAATTACGGCCGCACCGCCTCTCCTTTTGCTCCTTTTGCGCGGCAATTAAAAACGCATTGTGTTCGACGGCTCCTTCTTGGCCGCCTGACGTGTTTCAAAGCGCCCGCGCTCTCCTTGCGTCCGCTGCGGCCGGAAAAAAAAATCCTCTACACGTGCCGGAGTGGTTGCGACGCCCGAGGGCGGACGTCTGCCTAGGCAAACTAGGCCGCTGACCAACCTCAGAGGGCTCCGGACAGTGGTGATGAAATATTCTCCAAGGGATCCAATACGTTTCTAAACGAATGAAGCAGGTATTAAATATCAAAGAAAATGTTTTACTGATTTGCTGCAATTTATTTAAATATATTTATATAACTGATATTTTTTTAATTAGAATTTACGAAATATTAATTTTAAATACGTGCTTGCGCCAGACGTTTAGAGACAGACGCGAAAATGTTCGATCGCGGTTGTTGTGTTATCTCTCAGGACGTGCAAATGCCAACACGTGTCATCTTCCTTGTTTGGGGATTCAATTACAAATAAGATGGGACCTCGTTCCTTCGATTACCTAGAGGCTCCTCAGCCTAGAAGACTGGCCTGATGACTCGGTAAGAAAAAGAAAAGGAGAGGTGCGGGACTGTGTGTTTGTTGTAAAACTTAAATGTTTTTATTTCATTTTCTGATGGAAAAATTGATTCAGTTTACAAAGTATAGGATTTTCTGTTAGATACGTAGTACTTTTGTGTCTCACTAACCAAACTAATATTTTGTAATCTTCAACGTTCTTTATTTTTTGGCAAGGGAAAACAGTAAGCTGTGGTACAGAGAGTTAAATTCAACAATTGCTGACTCTTGGTTGACGAAACTGATTTTGGTTCTGAAACGACCACAACAGAAAAAACTAAAGCTGGAGAGAGTGCGGTTTCTATCGTAAAAACTAAATGGTTTCTTTTGATTATTATAGTGCAAATTATGTGTTCAGTTTAGAAAGAGGAATTTGTCGTTAGTACTGCAGTGTTTTTTTTTTAAACGTGATATTTCTGGTTCGTTTCGAAAAGTATATTTCTATATTTTATTTGTTGTTTATCAGAATCACCTTTAGATTTGAAATATTGTCAAGGGAAAAAGGTAAATTTTACAATACATGTACCTAGTTTCTCAATTATCTACTTTGCACGATTGAAAGAGGAAGGGTCTCTGTGTAATACATAAAATGTATATTACATATAATATAAAGATCAGCGCTCTATTGCTCTGTTTCATGCAGCAGCTTCGTTGGTAGAATCATGGAATAAGTAAGGTGTAAAACGCGTATTTTTTTATGAGAATCCATTCTTCCTAAGGAAGTTCTCAAAACTTTCTAAGAATCACGCATTCACATCCATCCTTTTATTTATCATCCTTGTTTATCTAACGGCGTGAATCATTTTGGCAAATGCGGCCAACCAAACAGAAGACGTGTTCCCATGCATCACTTTCGAAGCTGCCAAATACACTTCCTTTTTTTTGCTGAAAGTGCGTGTGCGTTGAAACCAATTAGCAACACGTGCTAACTGCATTAAGGGCAATTTCATATTTATTAATTTTATAAATATTTAACACGCTTGCTTGCGGGGCGGGCGCCTCCACCTGTTGACACGATGGTAATCAATCAGAGCGTAGCGAGGATTCGAGGGGGTGGGTGGAGGATTAGCCTCAGATGCCGGACAGCTGCGCATCGGAATTCGCCGCTCACGTGTTCGCTCCTGTGGCTCTCGTGGCCGATGCTCTGATGTTTTGTCGGTGCTTGCAAATGGGGTGGAAGGAACCGACGTTGGCGGACTGGAGAGCGGTTTCTGGTTAGAAGAAATCAGTCGAGAAAGATTCTGATACGATAGACGAAATAAAATAAAAGATGTTTTGTAATCGACCTCTATTACAATAATTAAAAATGGAATTTCATGGAACATACAATTGCACTTAACTGCCAACGATTCACACAATTTCACATGTTCGGTGAATATATAATTTAATATTCTTGGAAATTAACTCGTTATACTTTCCTCCACTGAAGAACAGTGTAAAATATCTGTAACGAAACGCAAAGAACAGAGTACTTTCTTTCGTTGTACAAAGTTTTCATTCATTTTATGAAGCGAGTATATCAACGAAAGAGTTTTAAGGTAAAGCAACTAAACTGAAGTAAGGCGTACGTTTTAGGGACTTTTTCGCTATAAAGATATTTTTAATAGAGAATTTACACTGAATTTAATTTTGATGGTAATATGTATTGCGAGTAGAATTTTGATAAATAGTGGTATAGAAAATAATTGGCGTTTGACCATTCACTACTACTTGATCATAAATTAATTACTTGTAAGACTTCAGTATCGTGATTGACATTTTAAATATAACATGACTTGTATATTGCAAATTATTTTCATTAATATTCTATGGACTTTACATTGAACATTTCATTCCCACAAGTTATGAGTGCTCTTCAAGCCTTATGAAAATGTATAAAGAAAAACCAGGCGATCCTGCGGTAGAAAGTGAATTAGCGACCAGCACTTCAAGAGCAAAAGACAATTTTTTTCTCTCGAGGAACAGAACTAAAGTTAATGAGGCCTATTTCGGACGTTTCGCGCATTTTATCAAGCAACTATCGGCATAGTAGGTGGGTTCCCTAATGAAAATCGTCACATAAATCAAACGTAAGAATTATTTACCCTCTGCGAAACGACGAGCGTAATAAAACTGCGTATATAAGAGACACGGTGGCTCGGGGAGGCCGGGCCGAAATAATGGCTAAGTTATGTATATGAAGCATCAAGTCATTTGGAAGAGGCAATAAATTATAAGTAATGATTTCGGTCGGCGGTTTTTGCAGGGGCCGAGGGGGGGGGGACAGGGTCGGGGGCTGAGGGCCGGCTGAGAGCGTGGGTGGGCGCTTCGCCACGGCCGCTGCTGCTCATTTGTTTGCCACCGGGACGCGCGGCGCGGCGCGGCGACGGAAAGAGGCGGAAGGGGGCGGAGGCAGAAGCAGACTTCCGGGCGCTCTCGAGAGAGGGTGTGATTGTGAGGACGCGGAAGGAGGAGGAGGAAGTGAGGAAGGGAGAGGAACGGTGTTGAATGGAAAGATACAGGGACGCTCGTTTGAAGGTGGGGGCAAACGTGGGTGGTGGACGCGGTGAATTTGTGGTGGTAAAACGCTAGGAGGGGAAGATAGAAAGTTGTGAGTTGTGGAAATTAAAATATCATATATTGTATGAGGAAAGGCCTACGGCAAGAATGGAAGGAAAAGAAATAAGTGGGAGTGAAAGAACAAGACTGTTGACGAGAAGGAAATAACAAGTAAATTATTTTGATGGCAGACTGTTTGCAAGGAGGCGAAAATTTTAAGGGAATTATTCCGTTTATTCAAATATCAACAACAAAAACTTGGGAGAAATAAATGTCTCAAAACGAAATAATTATTCACAATCAAAAATTAGTACACTCGAATAACTTTTTTGTAGCAACTTTCATTAATTTTCTTTAGATTTATTATTCTACTCCAAAAGCTGTCCTTGTGTACTCTTCCTAGATGTGCAGTCATCCGAACTAAGAATCTTCCTGAATGCAGCTTAGTGCAGTTCTAGCCTTCCTGCTAATAGGTTCTTATAATCAACCATGTTTTTTTTCCTCACTTCAAAGCCCGCTAAAATTCGTAGTCATCCAAAAAGAAAATTTCATTAGTCATCTCATTCTTTTGTTTTTCCGCCCTCATCACCTCCCTTGCCACCACACTGCGTGCCCGCCAAACATCCTCCTTCCCTGACTAGGTCTTGAACCACTACAATATTCTCACCGTCCTCTTACCTCATACCCCTTATTTCCCCCATCTCCTTTCTCCATCGTCCAAACTGCATCCTCGGGCCGCTCGCACTGGTCGCCCGCCCGCCCGCCCGCCCGCCCGCCCGCCCGCCCGCTCGCCCTCCTGCCCGCTCGCCCTCCTGCCCGCTCGCCCTCCTGCCCGCTCGCCCGCCCGCCCGCCCGCCCGCCCGCCCGCCCGCCCGCCCGCCCGCCCGCCCGCCCGCCCGCCTGGATATGCGGGACGATCCCGGAGCAAAAACGCAGGCGAATCGCCGAAATGTTTTTGCCGCGTGCGGCGCTTCGCGGCGCCGGTGAGCGAGCGCCTGCGGGCGGGGGCGGGGGCGATGGGCGGTCCGCCCGCCTCGCCGGCCGGTGGGCCCGCGCCCAAATGCCGCAGTGATTTAGTGTCGCCGCTGCCCTGTCGAGGAGCCCCCGCGGGCCGTTTGTTTGGCTCCAGGGCCGCTTCCGGCGCCATAACAAGCCTCCGTGATGCGCGCTGCCCGCTGCGCCTGGGTCTCGGAATCGCGATGTTCTTCTATTCGCGCGATTCAGACTTTTATAGGATTGCGCTTTGCCTGCGGGCGAAATGTAGGTGACGTTTGCGGGGGTTCGGATACTTTTGCGGCAGTTGTTCCATTACACCCACTTTCCGTTTTCCAGCATTATTCTCATACCTAATGTGGCGTCATATCTGTCGCCAGTACAAACGTACTATAGTAGCCATGTGGACAGCCCTGGCGGAAGTGACGCGGGGCTGCACATAGGAATGCGGGTCGTGGGTGCAGGTTTGGAAACCCCGGCGGTCACTGCGGGTGACGCGCTTCCGTCAACCTGCCACAGGCTATATAAGCAGAATCCGACTTGAGAGCGGTCTTCTATTCTTGACTCTTCAGAGGTGAGCGCGTCGGTAGGGCGTCGTGAGGGTTGTGCGCGGCGTTGCATGGTAATGCATAGGCTACCGAGGCGGGGAATCGAAGCCGGCGTGCTACGTCGTGACAGCAGGTGCGGCATACTCGTGTGTATGTTCGCGTAAGGTACTGGTGCATCACACCGGGGATGGTAATTAATTATCGAGCCAGCGGTGGTGGTAACCAGGGAAAGTTCCTTCTTGTAACGGTTAATTTCAATTGTAAATATTGTATATAGTGTTTTGGTGTCGGAGTATCATTCTTATAATAAATGCTAAATATTTACAAGCCGTTCACGTCTGTATTTATTTGCCCCGGCAAAGACGCCACAGACGTAGGAGGAATAGAATGGTGGCAGCGGTTAACGAACTACCACGCACGTGTAGGGTAAGCAGCGGTTATCGAACTACCACGCACGTAGAATGGTGGCAGCGGTTAAAGAACTACCACGCACGTAGAATAGTGCCAGCGGTAAACGAACTACCACGCACGTGTACTGTAAGCAGCGGTTAAGGAACTACCACGCACGTGTAGTGTATGCAGCGGATCACGAACTACCACGTAGGTGTAATATGGTGGCAGCAGTTCAAGAACTACCACGTAGTATAGTGTAGGCAGCGGTTCTGGAACGACCACGCAGTTGTGTATGTGCGGTGTTTGTCTGTGGTAGGCAGCATCACATGGAAGCACGCCAGGAACGGCAGGTTGAATAATTACGCCAGTAAGGGGCTTCATCCGTCCATGGGTAATTAGTGAGCGTAGGAGGAATAGAATTCTGCGTTTCACGTTCAAGGTTCGGTCGGCAGTGTAGCAACAGCTATAGAAACGAACAAAACACCCAGCAGGTAGGGCGCTTAGTACCAGCGGGACAGTCAGCCAGAACAGCGGATCGTGTACGCGGAAGTGAAAGTATATTTGGCCGCAGGTATCCGTCGGAGAAAGATTAAATAGTGGGCGAGCGAGCAAAGCTCAGCCAGGGAACAGTTTCGACGTAAATATATTCATAGTGCGCGAAACAAGTAAAACGCGAACGAAAACGTGCGAGTACATCGGCGGGGCGAACTTCAAGCAGAAGGACGGGAAGGAAGGAAGGACGGGAAGGAAGGACGAGTTGCAGCCGATCCATCCATCTCATCACGACATCCGCCAGCGCCGAACGTGCACGCATAAGCAGCAGGAAGCAGCCACGTGCAAGCAGTGGAAGATAAGGGTAAGTGTGTTCTTTTGCAACGCGTAGGGCACTGTTTTAAAGCAATGGCGCATTTACTGAGATTTCGAAAGGAGGGAATGATCCGAATCGCCAGGGATTTAGGAATAGAATTAGATGGATCGGAAACGAATTCGATTTTAAAGAAATTAATAGTAGAGCATGAGGATTATTCCGTTGAATTAACGGAGGAATTGGGGCAACAGCACGAAAGAGATAAGAAGGTAGAAGAGGAGGATAGGAGAATATTAGAAGAAAGGCAATATCAGTTAGAGCTTGCGAGAGTGCAGAATGCCCAGACGGGCGAAACAAATTCGGAGATTCGTTCGGAAGCGCGCTCGGAACACGCGAGAGAATATATTAGAATAGGCCAAATAATTGGTAGGTTTAAAGGAGAGCAGGACGATATCACTTCTTATCTGAGCGCGTTTGAAAGCCAGTGCAGGCAATTGAAAATCTGCGAAGAAGATTGGGTTGTGAATTTGATAGGATTACTACCGCATAATGTTAACACATGGCTTACTTTAGACGAACAGGAAGAAGCGTTAGATTATGCGGAGCTGAAATTGAAATTATTAGAATTGTACCGGTTTGATGCCGAGAAATTCCGGCAGTTGTTTAGGAAACATAGCAAAAACGGAGCGACTTGGAGCATATTCGCGAGGGAATTGTTAAACTATGCCAGAGAGTGGGTAGCGGGACTTAAAATAAACACATTCGAGGGTTTATTGAATTTGATCGTAGCCGATCAAATGAAGCATAAAGTTCCAGGGGATATGCGCGAACACTTTGTGGATAAATGGGCCGAATTTGCGAATCCGCTTGAGTTCGCGAAAAGATTAGATGCGTACGAGAATGCGCGGCAAGGGTGGAAGAAGCCACAGTTACCATCTTTCCGGCCGGAAAGAACATTCCGGAAAGAACAAGGAAACAACAGGGCACCTGTTGCTCCTCACGTGGCCCCCAAGTCGGCAGGAAGTACTAATGGATTAGAGAAACATAGCGCGAAGAAGGAATTCGAGGCACCTTATGTCCGCAAGTGTTACGAATGTCAGTCAACAACGCACTTGATTAAGAACTGTCCGCGGAAACAGGGCAATCAAGTAAATCACGTATGTGAACCCGAGGCAAGGGAGTTCTTGAGGCAGCACATTGTGACAGGGACCGTGAATGAGCAGCCGACTGAAATCTTGAGAGACACGGGCGCGTCATTTGATCTGGTATCCGCAAATTTAGTCACAGATCGCGATTATACGGGCGAGTCGGTCTGGATCAAACAGCCGCTTCATTCGACTGCCATTAATTTGCCGGTGGCGGAAATTCGCCTAAATTCGGAATTAGGTAATGTAATCACTAGGGCCGCTATAGTGCCGAAGGAAAATCAACTTAGTTATTATCTATTAAGTAACAGAACGTATCAACTTCTGCAGGATATTAAGCAGGGCCTTGTAGAAGAACAAACTGTGAACATGGTTATGACGCGCAGTAAGGCTGCGGCAGAAGGCAGAACAAAAGCAGATGATTCGGGGAACTCGCAGGTAAAATTGCCGGAGGCGGAGGGCGACCGGACAGAAAAACCGGGCGAAGACGAGCATGAGCCGTCGGAGGAATTCCCGGAATTCTGTCTAGTAACAGACGGAGAAGAATTAGAATTGGCAGTGCCGATCGCGGAAATGTTGAAGGTAAATACGGAAGAATTCAGCGCGGCGCAGAAGGAAGATGAGAGTGTAAATACTTTGTTTGCAAAGTATAAGGATGTAAAAGCAGAATCGGAAAGAGATACCTATTTTGTTAGGAATTCATTATTATATAAGAAGCGGAAGAGCAAAAAAGGCGACATTTACGAAATGTTAGTTGTGCCCGGTAAATTTCGTGGGCCTATATTAAGGATTTGTCATGAAGTTGTCAGTGCTCACCTAGGAATAGCTAAATCGAAGAACAATTTGTCTAAGCACTTCTTCTGGCCAAATTGTTTTAAAGAGATGGAGCAATTTGTGCGTTCATGCGACAGCTGCCAGCGCGTAGGTCATAGTGGTGATCGGAAGAAGGCACCTTTAGTATTGGTCCCCACTATAAGAGAGGTCTTTTCGCGATTAAATTTAGATACGATAGGCCCGTTTCAGAGAAGCAGTACCGGAAATGTCCATGTACTTACTGCCATTTGTGTTGCATCGAGGTACCCCGAAGCAATACCGATTCCAGACCTTCAAACTCCTACTGTAATTGATGCGCTTTTGCAGTTGTTCAGCAGAACCGGTTTCCCACGGGAAATTCAAACAGATCAAGGCCCGTGCTTCAGAAGCACGCTGATGGCAGAATTCGCAAATAAATTTGGTATTAAATTAATCCATAGTTCGGTTTATCATCCGCAGACCAATCCGGTTGAGCGTGTACACAGTACAATAAATAGGCTGTTCAAAGTTCTGTGTCTGGAAGCTGGAACTGACTGGGAAAAACAGATCCCGGCCATATTGTTCGCTTTAAGAACAAGTTTTCACGAAAGTTTTGGATTCTCGCCCGCAGAATTGGTATTTGGTAGGAATTTAAGGACCCCTATTACGTTGCTTTACGAGAATCTCTCTGGAATAGAGCCGGAAAGTAGCGAGGTAACGGAATATATATTTCGTCTGGCGAATAGATTGAAGGTAATTAGAGATGCAGCTCATGAAAAACTATCGGCACTTCAGGTGAAAAGAAAAACCTGGTATGATAAGAAAGCAGTGATACGCACATTTAATGTAGGAGACAAAGTATTAGTGTTTGCTCCGAACAAGGTACGTAAATTATCTGTGCAATGGATAGGACCGGGAGAGATAGTAGAGAAGGTGTCTGACACGAATTACGTCATTCAAATGCCGAACAAAAGTACAGGCAAGGTATATCATGTCAATATGATCAAAGCATACGTACAAAGGACAGAGTATGTCAATTTTATTGTCGATCAAGGAATAGGTGAATTTATGGAGGACGGAATAGAGAAATACGCCTTAAAATTAGAACCGGAGGAATTCGATGTAGAGGCAATGCTCGCAGGCACAGAAATGGAGCCGGAAGGAAGTGAAAGGCTGAGAGAACTTGTAATTGAGTTTAGGGACATCTTTTCTGATAGGCCCGGGCTCACAAAGAATGTTCAGATGGACATCGAGTTGCTGGACGAAAATGCAAGGGTGAGGAGCGCTCCGTATCGCACGTCACATCGCCAAACAAAAATCCTCCAGGATGAAATCGCGAAAATGCTAAGGGATGGTATCATCGAGCCTTCAGATTCGGATTTCACATCCCCTATGATTTTGGTGGAAGCACCCGGAAAAAAACCCAGGCCATGTATCGACTACCGCAAGTTGAATCAGGTTATTCGTACTGAATATTTTCCGCTTCCGAGTTTAGCCGAGCGAATTGAAACAGTTGCGAGGGCCAAAATCATAACCACAACGGACTTATGTAAAGGATTTTGGCAGATCCAAATGAGCGAGCGCGCTCAACGGTATGCCACCTTTACGACAAAATTCGGGTCTTATAAACCCCTCAGGATGCCTTTCGGCATCAAAAATGCACCATATGTTTGCAGTAAGCTTATGGAGGCATTACTGAAAGATTGCGCGGAGTTCGCCGTCCCATATATGGATGACATTGCAATCTTTAGCGACAACTGGGATGATCACTGCAAACATCTCAGAATCGTATTCCAAAAGTTACGTGAGGCCAATTTACGCGTGCAACCGGCGAAATGTAAGTTCGCTAGGAAATCGGTTACGTTCTTAGGATACGAGATTGGTAGTGGTCTGATGAGACCAAATGAAGCCAAAGTGCAAGTAATAAAGGAATATCCACGGCCTACGACAAAAAAGGAAATCCGGAAATTTATAGGTCTGATATCATATTATAAACGGTTCATCAGAAATTTCTCGGAGAAATCAGCGGCGCTCACTGATCTATTGAGGGGAACACATAGGCAAGGCAAAATCCGGTGGTCGGAAGAGTGCGAAAACTCGTTTATACAACTTCGCGACGCACTGTGTCAGGGGGCAGTCACTCATGCACCTGATTTTAGTAAGCCATTTTTACTGCAATGTGATGCGGCACTTAGGGGAGCAGCTATTGTGTTATCACAATTAGATCAGGAAGGAAATGAAAATCCGATTCTTTTTCTCAGTAAAAAATTCTCAGACGGGGAATTAAAATGGAGCACCACGGAGAAAGAGTGTGCGGCTTTAATTTGGGGTTTAGGGAAGTTGCGTTACTATTTAGACGGTAATGTTTTGCTAAAGATAGAAACGGATCATAACCCGTTAGTCTGGTTACAACAGAATGCTGGGAATAATCCTAGATTGCTTAGGTGGTCTTTGGCGATTCAGCATTACAACATTATCATAAGCCATAGGAAAGGGATATTAAACGTAAATACTGATATTCTCAGTAGGGTGTTTGAAAATGAGCGCCAGACAGTGTCCGAAGTTGCAGAGGGGCACACTGCACCCGGCAATGCCGATACGTGTGCGCCGAAAACACTGGAACACAGTGCAAAACAAATAGTGCAAGAAGAATGATGTATAAGTGAATGTGATGTTTGTTGTGTTGTGTCAAGATTGAGTAAACTTTTCCCAAGAAGCCTTCGGAAGAATAGTTCCAGCAAATATCATGAACTTTTGTATTCATTTATATTCATTCTGGCAAGAAGAAAAACTTTGTACAATCCTTCAAGAGAGAAATGTAAAAATTGTTTATTTGTTTCATTTTAAGTGTATCACTGTATGTGGTTTTAAATGTAAAACAGGATAAATGTTAGTTTATTGTTGTTTTTTTTGTGCTTTTATCAATGTATAGGGTTTTGTAATTCAGTGTGTCAGTTGTGTGTATAGAACTGTATATGATTTTGAATGTTTTGATGTAATGTTTGTGGCTATATTGGTGATATTGTATGTGTCATTTTGGTAGTGAGTGTATTGTACAAAATTAATTTAATTTAAGAATTTGGTTGTAAAAGGGAAAGGAACATACTATGGTTATTAGAGGTTACCACACCAGGCTGAAAATTCGTAACAATGCATAAGAGGGACCGACCGTACGGCAAGATTTTTAATATTTCAAGTACAATGTACAATGTAGAGTAAAAATATGTCAATGGGGTAGGTTAGTAGGGCATTCTCTGTTTGTTCTTTATCTGTGTAATTAGCCAGGTCAGGCGCAGTTGTATATAATGTGAGCCGATCGGCCTAGGACTTTCACACTTGTGGAATTTTCCTTCTGTGTTGATTGCAACTGCGACGAAAATTCCCGGGGGGGTATAGAGGAGTTTGTGGCGTCATATCTGTCGCCAGTACAAACGTACTATAGTAGCCATGTGGACAGCCCTGGCGGAAGTGACGCGGGGCTGCACATAGGAATGCGGGTCGTGGGTGCAGGTTTGGAAACCCCGGCGGTCACTGCGGGTGACGCGCTTCCGTCAACCTGCCACAGGCTATATAAGCAGAATCCGACTTGAGAGCGGTCTTCTATTCTTGACTCTTCAGAGGTGAGCGCGTCGGTAGGGCGTCGTGAGGGTTGTGCGCGGCGTTGCATGGTAATGCATAGGCTACCGAGGCGGGGAATCGAAGCCGGCGTGCTACGTCGTGACAGCAGGTGCGGCATACTCGTGTGTATGTTCGCGTAAGGTACTGGTGCATCACACCGGGGATGGTAATTAATTATCGAGCCAGCGGTGGTGGTAACCAGGGAAAGTTCCTTCTTGTAACGGTTAATTTCAATTGTAAATATTGTATATAGTGTTTTGGTGTCGGAGTATCATTCTTATAATAAATGCTAAATATTTACAAGCCGTTCACGTCTGTATTTATTTGCCCCGGCAAAGACGCCACACTAATAAAAATGCAATCTCCTTTCATGTTAGGTTCGCGGCCTGTTCTTGACTCATCTTGTGTCCCAATACTCGTTCTTTTCACGTGTTTGTAGCTCACCACTTTTTTAACCGATCGGCTTGGTGTTGCACGTTTTCTCATCGTTTTTAATTATAATGAATGTGTTCAAACATTTTAAAAATATATATAAGTGACAATGCCATTCTAGAATAACATTCAGTTTATTTCTCCGTCATAACCCGGGTTCTTTAAGGAACGGTTAATCGGAAGTTACTCCAATTACGTATTACATCATTTGCATGAATCCTTCAAGACGCCCTGTCGTGGATGGAAAGTGCTCCGTACGCCCCGCGCTCTCCCGCGCCTCAACCCGTCCTGCCCCCGACCCCGGCCCCTCCTCGCTTGGAGCGGGAGCGGCTCATGAAAGTTTAATTTTTCATACATGTTTGAGCTCTTCATGCGGCCCGATGCGAGATTCGGCCGCGATTTACGGCCTGCGCGCCAACCCTCAACCGGATATTGATATTTATGTGTGCTATTTGGTGATGAAACTGCCCGAAAATTCAATCCAATCGCTTAAAATGAGCCCGGTCTTCTTGTTAGAAATGTTTTGCTTCTAGGTTGCGAAGTAGATACGTCCGTGTCATTATTACACGGCCTCCTAGTTGTACTGGGTGGTTTCAATATGTGATCAATGTTTGTTGAATAATGATTAAAACTGAAATAGGTATTCAGTAATAGCAGAGAAATTCTAATTTTATATTTTATGACCTGCTATGTCATGAAAATTGTTTAAAAACAGGTTATGTGGTAAATGATTTAAATTGAAATTTAGGGAACGAGTTTCTAAGATTTAATCGTTCTTTTTATCCCAAATTGCTGTTAAGTAAAAGCCTTCTTTCAATATTCTATTTTCGCAGCATCTTTCAATTCGGAATTTGTTTGATGCACATATTCCAAGAACACGAACGAAATATTCTTGTGACAATGTAATAATTGCCTTCCACTGACTTGAATTCTGAATTTGCTTTGTTTGTTATACTCCGATAAACTTTCTATACAACGTGAAGTATTAAGTAGGTCACTATTATTAAAATCATATAATACATTGTCTTACAAGCGTAAATGCGCATAAATATGTTCAATTTTCAGTATAGCGATTTTTACTGCGAAGTAGAAAAATCTAAGATCTCTGATGCTGCAGATTTAAAAAATGCAATTTCTGCGCGCCTTGGAAATTAGTAATAATAATAACAACTATGTATGTATGTACTTGGCGCGACAGCCCGTGAACGGGCTCAGGCCTACCGGCGCCGTCCCTGCCTCGCGGCCGTGGTAAAGGAGTTACGTGTGGTTAGTACGCAGACATCCCCACGCCGTATTCCGATCTTCCCAACCTGAGAAGTGAATTTTCTCATCGCCACCCAGCAACGTATACTGTGACATTGCAAGGAAAATGCACACTATAGTCTTGGCTCGACCGGGAATCGAACGCGGGGTAGGATAGTGGACTGCGAGTACGCTGACCAAGAGCTAGCCACGACCCCAATAATAATATTAATATAATTGTCACCATCCCGACACTTTGTTCTTCGAAATAATAATAATAATAATAATAATAATAATAATAACAGTAATAAATATAATATTTGAATGAGTAAAAATATTGTGAATTCTTGTGATTGCGGCGCCACATCACTGAGAGATACTGAGTAGGGGTTTGGTGTGCGCCGATAGCCCTCTTGCGGCTCCTCTGCCCGCGCGGCGCGGCTCTGCGCGGTAGTCGCTGGCCGAGAGCCGTGCGCCGCGCGCCGCCACCTGAGGGGACAACGGATGCACCTGGGGTCGCTGCATCGACCCCCGCCGCACCCTCCCGCGGGCCGAGGGGCGCGCGCCGCCATTGTAATCCGAGCGGCATTGTCGCCGCGGGGGAGAGGGCGTGGGCGGGGGCGGGGGCGGGGGCGATGAGGACGACGACGGCCACGACGGAGCGATGGCGACGGCAACAGCCGGGGATAGGGTAGGGTTGCCACCTTTACAACGGTGAAATTAGAGACATTTCACAAAACTAAGGGACAAATAATTTAAACGGAATTATTGGCTATAGTTATACGTGTTGTGCACTTCTTGTGTTTTTGTTAATATCAATAGTAACTCTCTTCACTTATAACACACATTTGTGTTTTAGATGTTTGTAATCTGACAAACGGCCAATAAAACATTTTTTTTTTTTGTTCCAAGTGAATTTGGAATTTAAATATTTCTGCGTTTAACGAAGGTTCTATAGCACAAAGTGTGTAAGTGCATTTTCGTCAAATTTTGTGATAAGAGGGCAAGTTTAATGTTCAATCGTCGTTTTATTTTGGGCCAAAGGGTATTCAAATTGCTGAAACAATTCCTGCATTGTAGTGGGGGGAAGAAAATGCTTTCCATAGCCCTCTCTATAATCACTCAACTTTTGAACTCAATTTTCTCAGTACCACATTGTACCACACTAAGTACCACACCACAGGGCCATTACCTCCCTTGTGTTCCTCAATTTTAGAATAAGATTTCATAGGTGCGTGAAATTCTTTTCACGTCGTACTCGTGTTTATTGATATCACCACAAGTTAATTTATTACTAATGACTCTGAACATCTGTTTAGTATCTGTTCATTTGATGTGATTATAAAACGAACGGGGCGTTTATGTAGCTGTAGTTGAACGAGGTTGAAATATTCAGACGAGGGATTTTTGAAACATAACAACTACATATACTTTTCGACGTATGACAGGACAAAACACTTGTATAATACGGGACGTGAATTGTTGGCACAAAATGCGCGACAGGTGGCAACCCTGGCCGTGCGAGTGCGGAGGCGAGAGGAGGCAACCGTTGCGGTGGCGCGAGTGGCGGCGGTGCGGACGGCAGAGACGCTGCCTCTGCGACACCGCAGCCACATCGCACACAGCCTCTACGTCCGCCCACGCCACATAACTCAGGGCATAAATTGGCTACACCACAAAGCACTCGCCCCGCGCAGGCCCTGGCTCAAGGTGCGGGCCCCGGCAGTGGATCGCGCAGCTGGGCTTCTTGTCCTCGTCGCTCCTTAGCGCGGCGGCGCGCGCGGGGCTGCGGTCGGGCGCCGGCGAAGCGATCGGGTTGCCTCGGCGCTCGCGTGCGTCCTCTCGGGCTCCTGCGGCCGCTGGTTGGTCCGTTGCGACTCCTTCCTTCCCTCCTCTTTCTTCTTTTGACTCTCTCCCCTTCCTCGTTTGATTGTTTATCTTTTCGCAACAAGTTACTTTTAATTGGCATTCCACCGAAGACACATGCTTCGTGATTTTTTCCCCGTATTTTTCCTAGATATTGTTTGTTCGTATTGTTCTTAGTTATTTAATTGTATACTATTTAATTGTAATTTACGCCGCTTATACTTCTAACAACTAAAAGTGATCTTTACATTGGCATACTACAACACATCTGTGAGATTGTGGCCTTCTTCATGACTATAGTGTTATGCAGTGTGTAGTGTCCAACCATTAAAATATAAATAAAATATCCATACGCAGTGAGTCATTAATTGACTAAAATTTCAAAACTGCGCAGGGAACGTTTTTATTTTATTTTATCTTGTTTCTCTTAAAGAGTTATTTCATATGTATGCTTTTCTATTAATATGTACTTCTACTATTTTATCATTACATTCCCTCACTCCATCTTCAGAATCCAGGCATCAGGTATCCTTCCTCAACCCTCTGTCCCCACCACCGACCCACCTCCACCACAACCACCGCTGCCACCACCACGCGATCGCTACCTACGCCAAACCATCACGATCGCCGCGGCGCCACTTCTGCGAACGCCTCCACCTCATCCACTACCACCTCATACTCTTTCTGCTCTTCTTGCTTCTCCCATTGCATCCCCACCTCCATCTCCACCGTTCTAGCCGCCACCCTTTCCGCACCCCTCACAGTCTCTGTCGCATCCTCTGCCCTTCCTTCTGCCTCCAACTTCGTTTCCAGCTCCGCCATCGCTCGTGCGCTGAGCGCGTGGTGCGGCGCGGCACGGCGCGGCGCTGTGCGCTCCGGGGCAGGTGGCTTTGCTCGGCGGCTGCGACGCCACGTCCCACGCCACCGCCTCCGCCGCCGCTTGTGAGACCCCATCCCGCGGCGGCAGCTATGCAATTATAATGCCGCTGCGGTTGCCTTAAGGGCGCAGGACGGCGTGCCAAAGACGCGGGGAGGGAGGGGGGAGGTTGGCGGTCCCGGGAGCGGTGGCGAGGGCGGGGACGCGGCGCGACGTGCACAGTGGTGGCGGTGGCGGTCGCGGCAGAAGCCGGAAGAGAAGGCGGCGGAGGCAGCGGCGGCAGCGCGGGGCGGGGACGGCCAAGATAACGCAGCGGGCGGGCGAGACAATGGAGCGCCGGGAAGAGGCGCGACGTGGCGGGCGACACTGTGCTGGGCGCAATTGTAGCGGAGGCGCTGGGTGAAGAAGACACGTCGGGGCGGGGCCGTGGGAGGGGACTGAGAGGGGGAGGCACCGCGCGGAGAGGTCTGCCGGTAGCTTACGGGGAGTGTAGAAATGCCAGGCATCTCTGGACGAACGGTCGAGCGGTCGAGCGGCCAAAATGACCACCGCACACTGCGCCGCCGCCGCCGCCTACGCCTCACCACCGCGGCCGCCAAGGCTCTGCCCACACCTTTCCATTCAACTGACCGCCCTCCGTCATCATGGATGGCCACCCACTAAAATATTAGCATACACGAGCAAAGTACTATTGGAATTGTATTTCATTATGTGTCGTGCTTGCATCGGAACGTACAGATTATCTCTCTTTCTGCTACAACTGCGTTTGAAACATTTTCACAAGATTTCACATTTTATATTTTTGGTACATTTTTAATTAAACCCCGCGTGTAAGTGTAAATAAAGAGCATACATGTATTCTATTATGTTAAAATGTGGTGGGGTTTATTAAAGTGTAGCTGATGATATTTATTTAAACAAGGTAATTTTTAAAATAATTTTATTGTAGATTCCAAATGTAAACTTTCCAGGGAAAGTATTCATTTAAGCACAAATATTAATTATATTAATAATATTCGCACATCTGACAATTGAAATAGTCTGTTTTGAGGTGCATTTTCCTTTGCAGCTGCGAGCGCCTCTGACTTGCGAATGAAACACGCATTCAGAAATTCGCAAGATCTATTTTCTAATGATATTTTCAAATAAGAGAGATGCATATGAGAAGAACGTAATTGCGTTTTAAATTGATATGTTCGACCTGTATGTCATCCAGAAAAAAAAATATAATGGGAATATCGAAATAACTATTCTTCCGAATATCTCGATGTTCCGCTCCAGATATTCTTCCTACACCTTCTCCATCACGTGATATCCACCCGACATTTCGCACCGCCCGTGGCAGATAAACGCGCGCCCAGGAAGGAATTCCAAGCGCTCACCTCGCGCGAGAAAAATAAGCGCGCGATGCGCGTCTTTTGAGCGCGTCGCGCGCCGCTTTCTTGTTTCATCGGGCGCGAGGCGCCTCGTGATTGAAGCCGCGCAGGCTGCTTCCTCGTCGCGCTTTGCGCGAGCCGCCCGCGCGCGCTGAATGAGGACGGGCGGTCGTCGCCGGAACGCAAAGAGCGATTTGCTGGCGCGGAATTATTTGTTGTTAGGTCCTTCGTCCCCGTTTCTTGCTCAACAGGATTTACTCCTTCCTGCCTTCCAATGACGTCTGTGAATGGTCTTTTGCCTTAAATTGACATAGTGAGTCTCGAAAGAAACACCCTCGCAGGCGGAAATGTATTTCGCTGTGTTCAAGCGCGACTTTACCGGTGATTGGTTAAAGATTCTCTAGGATACTTTCCAGGCCGAAGTGCTCGAGCAGGTTCGTAAGTTGTCGACGTGTGGTCCGTTCAATCCATTAGACGATTTTTTGAAAATTTTAAAACACTTGAGCATATCCGCCTGAGAAAAGTTTGCTTCCGCCATCTGTTAATGGTCCTGTATGTCACAGTTCAGGGCATGTAGTTGAAGGTTAGGGATAGTTTTCATGAATGATTTGCTTCGCTGCAATATTTTCACTCGGAATAATGTTGGAAGAATTGAAATAAATTGTATCGAAAGGCACACGAGAACATGTATGTGTATGAATTAAGTCGTGAAACCGACGCAAGCACATAGGTCATGATTTTCGCTTTTCAACACTAAGTGTGTTGCATATGCACATTGATTTCTCGTCCAATTGATAACATGTACTGATTTTTCTAAAGAGATTTCGGGTTGTTTCTTGTTTTGTGGAATGTGTTTATTCATTAATGTTTTCTTCGTTCTCGGAGCCGATCGGCGAAGGCAAGGGGAGGGCAGGAGAGGGGAGTGTAAAGAGACGGAATGGAAGCGAGAGTGTGTGTGGCGTGAAAGGAAGAGGTGGCGGGAAGTGAGCGTTGTGGGTGGTGATCGCCTTGGAAGTAGTCAGCGACATCGATGACGATGTTTGTACAAAATCATCGATGTATTGAACATCGATTTTCTGAAGCCGATGTTTTTCTTAACATCGATGTCTTGATTTGATGTTTTACGTGCTTAATAATTTATTTTTAACGATCGAAGTACCATAATAATATCAGATATCCATAAATTAAACATTATTGACACGAAATGCCCAAGGGTTAAAAATAATTAAAACCGACTTTTTGTCAATAATTATGATTAATGAAATTTAAATTATTTTGATTTATCCAAACACATTTTTTGTTAAATGTTCTGAATTTGGGTGCATTTTTTCACTTAAATGTCAGTTACATTTGAATAAACGCGCCCATCTTCAAAAATTAAATACCCTGTCGTGAACATGAAAGATTACTAATTCAGTTTTAAAAATACCGATTTTTAAAATCATCTATGGCTTGGAGGGAGTGAATCCGGATAGCCGTTATCGCTAAGGCAGTAGTGTCGTGGGGATCTCGGATCGAAGGATCTCGGGTTCGAATCCCACCTCGAGCGTGGGGATATTTGTGATTGTCCTTTCAACGATCATCATCATCATCCTATTACATCATTAAAGAAGGATTAATAATTCCCTGTGCGAGCAGGAAGCCCTTGCACTTAATGAGATGGGCAGTTGACTAATAAAAAAATGGTTTAGGAGCGATTTTTTTTATTACCATCGATGTTTTATTTTTTAGTACAGATGTTTAGAAACATGGAAGTTTCGTTGGCGACTGGAAGTGCCGCTCGGGGCCGGCCAGGGGCGACAGATAGCCGATAGCCGGCGCGCGCTCCTTTGATGGCTTCCCAGAAGCGCGCGCCACCTGATCATTGCCGCACACCGTGCGCTCGTCGTTTTGTGACGCGTACTAATAAGCACTTTGTGCCGCCTCTGCCGCCGACGCGAAGGCGCTCCCGGGCCATGCCATCGATCGACGCGACGCTACGCGACTCGTCGTCCCCGCCGGCAACGCGCCCCACGCCCACGGCGCCCGGTGCTTTCGCCGGCCGACGCCGCGCGGGCGTTTTTAATCAGATCGCTCGCCTCCGCCTTCGCCGGAACAGTGCGATTCTGGGCCTCCGCGCAATACGCGAGTTTGTTGGTGCGCCGCGGTGCCAGTGGAAAGGGGTGTGATATGTACGTGGTGAGTCACGTTTGCTTCGCAAATCGATTAGTGTTTTTGTTTAGTTTTATGGGATACATCAAACAACAGCCTTTGGGGTAGTTGTGTTTCTAAGAGGATATGTAGATTCCAGGAAGAAGACGATGTTTTGTTTCATATGGTGCTTAAATTTGTAATGGTGTGTAAGTAGAAGTATTAGTAATAAGGAATATTCGTATATATTTATCCGTAGAACTAAAATATAATCATGCACTTTATTCTTTCTATTCATATTTATTACCTATGCAATTTATATACCTATCCAGCAAATTGTTAATTACCGTGTATTCGTGTCACCGATTGGGTACTTTTGAAAATATTACTGTTTCAGGTGGCCTGAATCCACTTCATGTGAAGACGTTTGATTTCAGAAGTAGTTGTAAATTTCAACTGAATATGTCAGATGTGATGTTTTTTTCTGATTGTAGCTTTGTGTTTCTGTTTTGAGGCAACGAGATCATGCGTTGATTTTGCAGAGTTGATGCGAATAAAGTGCGGAAAAAACTGTATTTCTAGACATTGGAATTTTTTGGCTCGTAAATTGAATTTGGTATTTACCCATGGTGCACATGGATTTAAATTGAGTAAATTCAATTAAGAAGGAAATCATTTACCACAAAATAATTTGAGATATGAAACATGTAAATCAGCTTTTGCATAAACATGAATGACGATTGAAATATTCCAGTTAATTTCTGTTGACAAAGGTACATCACATAGATATTGTGGCTAGAAGTAAAAACATATGGACACAATTCCGATATTATATGTCGCAATTGTGAGAGTTGCCGTTACGAATTACTCATTTCCAGAATTACTTCGAAAAAGTTTGTCTTCCGCGAGTAAGACATATTTAATCAAAGCTTCTTCTGCAATCACAGATATTCACTCTTGTGATATTTAGAAAACAAATTTATTTTTTTCCCATTTTAATGAATGATTTTTTAAATACGTCTTCCTGGTTGTGTTTTTTTTAAATTTAAATTATATTTTGCTACTTTATATTTGTTTTACGTTCCAACCGACTAGAGGCAAATAAATCTTACTGCGTTGTATATTCCAATAATGAACAAAAATACTTTTTAAATAAGCATTGAAAGATCAATATTTAATTTGCAAATATTTTCTCGTTTTTGTTTTATCCACTGATTGTCCTTTGCTGTTTCGCAGAGCGAAGTAAATCTTGCCGATAATTTTTTCTGTAAATTCATTACGAAAACACGGCATTTCCATTTTCAGTTGAACAATGGATATTTCTTATTCTAGCTACAGAGGGGAGAATGCGTGCCGCTTATTTTGCGTTTTCTATAATTAATACTTCAACTCCGATAAGCTTGCGAAGACTAGGGTGCAATTATTCAATTAAGCACTCTGTTATGCCGCGTTAATGTATTCCAGGCTGCGTTCGTGATAGCGTAGTATGTTAATTTCTTCTGTAACAGGGGCCGTGAGGAATTGACGTGAGGCCTTGTTTCTTATCCCAATTACACAGGGGCTAATGGCGTTATCGGTCAACAGAGGAGTGATGTATTTTTTGCTCTCATGACGATGTTGAAAGAGGCGTCATCGTTTGAAAAAAGTGGGGTGGTCGCGTTGCAGGTGGCGGGGGGGGGGGGGGGGGGGCGTTGGTAGCAGAACGTTGAAAGGGAGAAATACGTCAGGAGCAAGTGGAGAGAGCAGATAATAGAGATCGTTGTTGATTCCCTCGGAAGAAACTTGCAATGATGTGTACACAGGTGCGTGTTAGTAATAACGGTAAACGTGTACTGGGGAAAAATGGGACGCGTTAATAATTGAGAACGTGTAGGAAAGGGGGGAATGAATTCCTTATTTGTTTACGCAAAGATGAATCTTATTGACAAAACTGTCTTATCTAAAATGTTTGAAGTTGAAACGGATTCACCATGATTATTAAAACCCGACTCCAATGTTTTGAGTGTTGTTATCCGTTCTTTACATTTCTTAACCCTAAGTTGTCCGTGTTCCTGTGTTTTTGCTCTTCATCACCAGATCTACCAATAACATTTCGACCCCCGCCACTTGAGCACACACAAGCGTTTCCCTCATATTCGTGTTTCAGCTCCCACCTACCACCTCTTCTCCGATCCTATCATCATAGTTACAACATTTTCTCTACACATCCACCACTGCCCATTCTGCTCTTGCCCAATCTCTCGCCATCACATCTGCTTCCAGCTGTGCTTCGTTCGCTCCCCTCCTCTTGCCGAATCCCGCCCTCGCCCCCGCCCCCGCCCCCGCCCCCGCCCCCCAGCCCCAGCCCCTCGCCCAGCGCGCGTGTGATCGCGCCGATCTGACCGTGGCGCGGTGCGGAGTGGTCGGAGGGGTGAATACATAATGACTGCAACATTTGGAATACGTAATGCCGTGCCCACCACAACTGCCCGCTATCGCCGCTGTTGCTATAATCTCCTCTACACATCGCAAAGCCACGTTATTGTCTAATCGCACGTAAGGATCGTATTTGTTTTGCATGTTCCGTGGGAGCGCGGCGACACACCGCGGGCTCCCGCCCTCGCCCCCGCCCCCGCCCCCGCCCGCTGTTGGCAGCAAAATTAGCCCGCACTCGCATACAAAAATACCTTGCCCGACGGCTCGGCCGGGCATTTGAATACGTTCGGAAAGAGAATAGCGTGTGGCATATTTCGACGGAGTTAAGTGACGATTTGTAGGGAGATTTTTATTGTGTCGCGTTGGCGAAGCGTTTAATACCGTGACGGTGTTACTCGGATTTTCGCGCATCGTTGTGTCGGTTTTGGCGCATTGTCTCAGGATTTCGCGCTCTGCGGCCGGTTGCGCGTGCGTATTGTTGAAATGGGATTGGCACTGCGAATGCTATTGTTCATCGACATTTCAATTCGCGTGATCGTGTTGTACAAACAACGCCGCAAATGATACATGGATTCTTTCTGGGCAGATTGCTTTCTTCGACTACGTATTCATCTTCTTCGAGCTGTTTTCTTGTGAAAATCTCTTATAAGCCTTATCAGAAATGAATTAGAATTAACTTAATAATGCGAATGTATTATTAGTTGCGTTGCATTTCTGACCTCGCTACTCGATTAATGTGTGTCCCTACGGGGATCAATGTTTTGGCTGCATCTCTTAGTAAGAAGAGGTTGTTACGCCTTGAATGGTGAATTATGAGGTAATAGGATGAGGGGTAAAGGGACATTGCAAATACGACCATGCCGAAGCAGGACTCGAAACCGCAGCCTCGTCGGCGCAGAAGACGGCTGTCGCAACAAGGGCAAGCCTTCTTCTTCTTCTTCTTCTTCTTCTTCTTCTTCTTCTTCTTCTTCTTCTTCTTCTTCTTCTTCTTCTTCTTCTTCTTCTTCTTCTTATTATTATTATTATTATTATTATTATTATTATTATTATTATTATGTTATTTGATTACACTTAGTTTTTGGTTATTGTGTATCGCTGTATAATGAATTCATTCAGGTTTGAGGTGCCTATTAACTTGTAAGTACAAATCGACCGACCACACGTTGCTCTTTCTCGGAAGATATCTGTTCTACGCTCGGTAGCCTCCGCGCGCAAGTGGGCTCTTTGCTCACTTCCTGCGCCAACTCCCTCGCCCGGCCTCTCTCCCCTCCCGTTGGGGTCACGGGGTCATGCAGTGGGCATGGGGACGGGTGCGGAGGTGGCGGGAGGGAGCTGGGCGGGGCGGGTGCAGCGGGATCAGGGACGGGGGACGAAGGGTGGCAGCGGGGTGGAATGGAGCGGGGAGAGGGCGGCTGTCCACCAGATCGTGGCCTCAAGGGCGAACACACGCAGACATGTGCTCTGCCCCTCCCGGAAGCCCCGATGGGGGCGGAACGCAAGGCGAGATGGGCCGAATCACGTCTCGATGCGAGTTGAAGCAAAGCCGAGATGATGCGGTAAATGTCGCGGAGCAACAGTGACATTTTGCTTTTGTCTACTCATTTATTTCGATTCTAATAATACCTCCTTTTTTTAAAAATGATAATCATGTCACAATGTCGTACAACAATTTATTTACTGTTATGAACCTGGTTTGGAGATAAAGAACTTTAGGTGGACAATTTTACATTCATTCAGCGTTTTACAGCGTTTTACAAACTGTTTTTTTTCTTTTCAGATTCATCTCATTCGTTTCATGTCAGATTTTTGTTATTTAACCGTATTTCTATGAAGATTATTTTGGAACCGTCTCTTCTATTGAGATTTTTCCTAAACTGATTAATAAAGATGGCAACTTAAATTACAATCATTTCTGATAACTCAAATAATACAATATCATTCACAAATCATTTACACGTTTCAATTAATCATTTACACTTACTATAAAGTAGTATAAATTAATGTAGTATTCGTATTTTATAATCCAGAACTAATACATCACATCTGTAAAATACGAAATGTGATTCTGAAACGATCCTTTTTACAAAGTTCCTTGCGATAGTAAATTAAGTACGGCCATTCCACGAACGCCGAACGCATCATAATTTCTTTTAGTTTCAATGCAAGAGTTTCCGCGGCGCGGAGGTGGCGGCGGGGGATCGGCGGGGGCGTGCGTGTAGGAGCGTGGCCAATCCTACAGAGTAGCGCGCGTTCGCCTCGATTCTAACTACGCGGAGACGCTCAGTCCATATTCAAATCTATAGCAAAATAAACGTCGCGGGCCTTATTTACAGACGGAGCGGAGCGGGTGACGGCTGCTCGGGGAGGCAGGAGGAGGGGGAAGTTGGGGGGGGGGGGAGGGGCGGAGCGAAAAAACGCCACGAGCGTTCGTAACGTAAAGTAGCAGTTTGGTACAGCCGTTACATAAAATATGAAACTTTCCGGATTAACAAGGTCCAAGTCAAGCGGCGCGTGCGCCTCGTACGTAACGGGCTGCACTCAGCGCGGGCGGAGGGGGGGGGGGGGGCATCGCTAGTATGCTAAGAGGCTAAAAAAAAGAAGGGGAGGTGCGCGAAGAAGAGTGTTTGTAAGGTAAGGAGGATGAGTAGTAAGAAGAAAAGGTGGTGGGCTGCGCAGGTTGATGGTGGAATGCTAGGAGTCTAATAAAGGAAGTGTGCGAGGTTGTATACATACAATACATTTTACAGTGGTGGGAATGGAAATGGGTTGGTGAGAGGATAGTGTATTAAAGTGAAGGCTGGGTATTGTGTTAATGTTGTTTGTGAACGATGTAGTTGTGGTTGTGGTTAGAAGGGGGGTGTAGCGGATAATTGTAATTGTTGTGGTGACGTCATACTCGTATATGATAATGATTTTGGGCGATGACCATTTTTATGGTCATTATTGTGGGGGTGGTTAGTCAATAAAGATTAATGGAGCTCGAGGACTGTTGAGAACAAAATGTGATAGTTGTGGGATTTGCAGTGCAGCAAATATGCTATAGAAAGTGAAAAGGTATGCTAAGTTAGAGATGTTTGAAGCACAACATTTTAGCAAACCCAAACTAGCTGAATGATATAGCACTGACAAACGATGTTATAATATTTCGTGAAGGACGCGTATAAACGGCAACCCAAACAAATGAGCAGGAAAATGTCAAATCTGGGGTAGCTGCGCTGTATAGAACACGCACTGGGTGGCTGAAGTCGGCGTTGACAGCAAAGGTTTCAGGTTTGGTGGAGATGGCGGGGAAGCGAAACGCGGGGTGGGGGTGGGGGAGGTAGAGGAGGATGAGGAGGGGGAGGGGATCGAGCAGGCGGCGACGGCGCGCAGGCGACACCTCTGGCGCAGTGGGGATTAACGCAAATTATCGCCGCTGCGTGCGCTCGAGCCCGCCCCTCCGCGCGCTCCCAATCTCTGCGACGCGCACGCGGAGGCCGACAAAAAAAAGGCGGCCATCTTGGGGGAAAATACGCGCCCCGCGGGAGGCCGGCTTTCGCCCTGCAGGGGCTGAACCGGCGCGCGGCGGTCTCGTTTCCCGTCATTGCCATCTTTATGACGAGTTCCTCGGAAGAAATTTATATGATATTGTAACAATTAGTAGGAGAAAGAAATGGAGACTCCCGGAATGAAGTTAGTTAAATGAGATAGGGTCAGAATTTTAAAAAAATGCGCAGTTCATTATCTGTTAAAAAGGGGAAAGAATAATATTTTGTAGTAACGTTTTAAGAGCTTGCTGTGGATAGTCCTAATATGCTACATTTTCGACCTAAAAATATGATAATGCTATCAACATTCTGGACGTATAGAGTATTATATTTTGTGCGAGTATTATGGTGTTGGTGTAACAAATGACGCTGGACTTCGGAGACATTTCTTCTTTATCAGGTACAAGGAAAGTAAGATTGAAATCTATATTTTCTGATTTCTTAGGAGAGTAGAGAGTTGCCCTTCAGTTGAGAAGTAAATAACCACAGTGCGATAGATTATTTAAAAATAACCGATGGCCTCAATAAATTTATTTTACGTAGTAATCAATATATAAAGAAAGGTATTTCAAAGTGGAATCCAAGTGTATTGAGTAGCTGGAAAGCGCACGCCGTGGCATGACGGCTTCGAGGCGGCTGCCATCGGGAATCTGCCCACTTGACTGGCAGGAGCCCTCTTTTGTGGAAGGTCATTCGCCGACACTGCCGCCTGACCGCTTCACCGCTTGTCCTGAGCCATGCGACGCAGGACCTGTCTATAACGAGACTCGTCCAACATTGTCCTCCGTCGGATGGAATATCTCAATTGTGCTCGTCTCATGATTTATCTGCCCGCTGGCGAGTGAGTGGAGGTGGAGGGGTCACTGGTGGTAACGGTGATAGGGCGGAGGGAGGGAGTGGAGGTAATACTGAGGGTTAGCGAGATGGCTGTGAGGGAGGAAGGTAAGTGTTGGTGTGGCGGGGATCGAGAGACAGGAATCGAGACACGGGAAGTGCGAGGAGGGAACCGGGAGGCTGGAATCGAGAGGTGGGAAGCGAAAGGCGAGGAGCGAGAGGCGGGGAGCGAGAGGCGGGGAGCGAGAGACGGGGAGCGAGAGGCGGGGAGCGAGAGGCGGGGAGCGAGAGGCGGGGAGCGAGAGGCGGGGAGCGAGAGGCGGGGAGCGAGAGGCGGGGAGCGAGAGGCGGGGAGCGAGAGGCGGGGAGCGAGAGGCGGGGAGCGAGAAGCGGGGAGCGAAAAGCGGGGAGCGAAAGGCGGGGAGAGTGAGGCGGGGAGCGAGAAGCGGGGAGTGAGAAGCGGGGAGCGAGAGGCGTTTAGCATGAAGCGGGGAGCGAGAGGCGTTTAGCATGAAGCGGGTAGCGAGAAACGGGACCCGAATGGCAAAAGCGGGGTTGGTGGGGGTTGAGCGGCGTTGCCGACCGGTGGGTGGGGTCCGGGCTGGGGCGGAGTTGCGGGCGGCGGAGCGAGGAGGGGAGCCACAATTCCGGCCGCCTGTATAACAGATGGTCCTATTTTATCCGCGGCCGCCGGCGCGCCCGCTCGGACAGGTGAATAGACGGGGCGAAGCCGCTGCATAAACGCGCTGGCGGAGGCGGCGCCTGGTGGGCGACGGAGGACGGAGCAAGGGAGGGGGAAGAAGAGCGCGTGGAGGGGAAGAGGCGAAGACTACGTTACATGGCTCGCTGTCCGTTTATTATGATTCTCAGAAAGAATTTAGATGGAAAGGAGTGATAAAGTATTTTGTAGTAATTCTGCAATGTTATTATCGACTTAACGCAATCACAGGAACTCAAGTGATTAACGGTCCACGTCTGTTAAGGATGAAAGTCTCCAGTCCGTTAAGGATTAAAGTTAACAGTCCGTTAAAGTCTCCAGTCCGATTTAAATATTCGAAAGAAACGAGTCATAGCCAAAGATGCGAGTACGAGTGCTTTTATTTCAAGAAAAGTGATTTTTTTTTTTATTTTGAAGGATTTTTCTTGTAAGAAGATGGAAATACGAAAAGTATTGAACGACACAGGGCCGATAGTTCAAATAAAAGACTCGGTTGGGAATAAACCACTATGTATAATCTTCAATTACTTTTCTTCCGTATCGGTCTAATGACTTTAATGATACTAAGTCGCCCTGTTAAAAAAATTCTTAATGGCGGCAATGGAGATGAGCGAGAGGTAGCTGTTAAATTCGAAAGCACACCTTAAACAACAGAATATTATACCAATACCACTTCCCTGCATTAATTTCCTTAGGGTATTTATGACACCATTGAAAAATACTGTCTAGAAGCATTTTAAACCAGAAGCAGAAACACTTGATCAACCAAGAGCGTGGCGCACAGAATTTTTAGTCTATTCCTAGTCAAATGCAGTGGAAGCCGGCGCACACAGACGGTCTGGGCACCGGGCGCCGCTGGTGGGCGGGGCGAGCTGGACCGGCCGAGGGGAAAGGAACACGGGGCGAGGGGCGGCTGTCGGCAGCGTGTCCCCGCATCTGTCGCCGCAACCGCACTGGGAAGGGGGGGGGGGATGGGGGGGGATGGGGAGAGGGAAAGCTCCCTCCCTCAGAGGACGAGCGATCGCTGCGAACGCGCCCAAATAAAACGCGCTTCCTCTGCCCGCCGCCCGCCCCCCCGCGCCGTCTTCGCCCCCCGCAGACGGAGCGCCGCGGCGGCGCGATAAAAAGCGCCGTTACTGCGTCGCTCCGCTCTCGCGCCGTCGTCGCTTCTCTTTATCTAGCTTACGCCGCCCCGCCCCGCCCCGCGCCATCGGACGTGGGCGGAGGGGTCGGGCGCCCCGGGCGGGTGGAATTCAAATGAAGCCCGCGCGCCAGAAACGGCGCGACCGCGACCTCCGCCCGCGGGCGCCGCGGGAACCGCGGGCGCTTCGCTGCCTACAGGGTGGCCCGGTTCTCACGAACGAGACGTCGCGCAACGTTTCTTGAACGATGACCTTGCTTCCCCCCTCTCTTCCACAATAAACAGTTGAAGGCGAAAGTTCGCAGCGAGCACTGAATACAACATTTCCAAACACATCTTGACTGACGCGAAATAGAAACGATTTCTGTTAAAGACGAGAACTTACGTCCGCGATTTTCTCCCAAAAGCCTAAAGAAATGACCGAAGTAGGTAAAGATCCATCACAGTAGATACCTCCCAAGAAAATTATTGAGAGCGCAAATTATTGAGAAAGTTGAGAAGGCTGACTGATTCAGCAGAGATTGGCATTGCCTCATAAAACCTAGTGGCCGATCGTAACTAATACCCCCACTCTACCCGCATTTCTTCAATCCATCGTTCAAGAATAGTTGCGCGAGTAATACTGGAGCTGCCGATTGGATAACAATTTTCCTCCCTCCTTCCAGCTCGTGACCTTCAAGGGACACTTGTTTAAATCGGAGTTTAGTGACGCTTCAAGGACACGACCTGGAAGGATAGGACCATCATCGAATCGGGAGCTGCAATACCAACAATTAAATCATAACGAAGCTCCAGATGAGATGACACGGTCTCACTCCTGGCCTTGGAAGTGACACTAATTTTCAATTGCAGAATAAAGTTTTGTTAATTGTCGTTGTAGATAATTTTAAGTGATAGACAGCAAATCTTATTATGTTCAACATCTCATCGATTCATCTATCATAAACTTTATGAAAGCATGTGTAGATCTTTCGACTCTGCGTAACCTGCTGGTGTCGCGTTGCTTTCTCTGCGTACATGTGTTCCATTACTCAATGAGAAAACATGTTTGCGGGCAACAGATTCCTACCTAAACAGGTATAAAGTTTCAAGTGGTATCGTTTATTACACAACTGCATATACAGTTTACTTAACCAAGCATCAGTTCAATCTCATACATCTTTCATACAAATACTCTATTACAACTCTGCCATCTTTGTACTTAGTCATTGATATGTTTTTTCTCACTGCACAAACCGATGATCTTCAGGGACACAATAAAAAGTAGAACGATCTTCAATTAGTTCTCTTTTATTAATTAATATAAAATTATTTTAGTTATAATAATTTAATTATAATTAATTTAATATACCTTATTGATTTATATTTGATATTTATTGTTGACAAACCGAGCAAATGACTGCTGTAGGAAAAAGTTTACTCGTGTGGGTTGTTAAATTAAATTTATTCATTTGTTTTGCAACAATATTTATTTTATATGTTGCGTAATTGTCAGCTTATTTTTATCAAAACACTTCCGTTCCACGAAAAGGAAACCTCGGACTTCTGAATTTCCCACAGTTTTACCGTAACTGTGTGCGAAATTCATTACCTTATTGTTTGGTGGTCCCTAAAACCGACGTGCTATGAGAGATATGTAATATCATTATAAATTTATTTTTTGAATGTAAAATAAAAGCAAAAAAAATTGTACTATGTGCAATCACAAGTAGACATATATTATTCATGTGTAGATGATTTTATATGTTAAACAATACAGTATTTAGTTATTCGAGACATTATAATGACGGTCGAGTATAAAATAAATAACTTTAAAATTACGTAATAAATAATATATTTACAGTATTAGAGAGTATATTTACAGTATTAGATCCGTAGCATACATAGAGATTATGATGGATTAATGAGATTTGTGCATGAAATAAAATTTTCTGCCAATTATATCAGATAACCAATATCGCCAATTACACTAAATTTTAAAACGATTTCTGTTTTGTTATTTTTGTATTGTTTCAAGATTGTTGTATCTGGCGCGAAAATGAAGTGAATTCATGTTATTAACAATATGAAAATTGATCTCTTGGTCACTCAAAATTTCCTTCATGTTTGCATGTGAATTTATTTATTGCGGCGGATCTTGTATAAACCTTATTTAGCTGTGTGGGAAAACTCGTAAACAAACAACATAAATTGCTTTCACGAAAATTCTTTTGCGCGCCATATAATTTCATAAGATCAAATATTAAATACACAAACACTTTTCAAACGCATTTAAATATTTCCTCTGCTAATATAATGCTGAATGTACGTGGCCTGCCTATTAAAAATTCCGTCTCATCCGTCCAAGTAAGAATGTACTTCGCTCGAGACCGACGGTCACATTTATCTCGCGCGTCGTCGCCACTCGCCAGCTGGAACCTCCTGTAGGGCGCCCTCCGCGCGGCCAATGACAGACTAACGCACGGCTTCGCTGCCCCGCGATCGCTTTGACATTCAGGATATCCGCGCGCGTCTGTGGCCTCTATGTTATACGTTCCGTTATTTTCACTTTTTTTTTGCGATCTCGTTTCTCCTTCTCTTTTCCCCCTTTTCGCCCGGCCCTCTTCCTGGAAGCTCCTGGAGTGTGCTGGGATTGCTACGCGAGTTGCAAATCCCTTTTTATGATATGAAACGTTTTCACTTTGTCCCTGAAAGGGCGAATTGGCGTATATTCTACCCGGTCGGTGCGTTGGTGGGACCGGTCCGATATGAGGAGCAGATGTTTCTGTTAGAATTTTTCTCCCCTTTGAAAAAAAGGCCTACGCCTTGGTTGCGTTCTCCACGAAGGGTTTCGAAGTTGAATGGCCTCGATTGTGCTCAGTCTATGGTGGTCTGTTATGCCATAGTGGCGTAAGATTTTCTGAAATGACGCTGTTTCAAGCCGAGTGTAGTCGTTTGGAAGGTTAACAGCAAATCTGGAGGATTTATACAACGTGGGTGAATATGAAATGTTGCAACGTGAACTGTAAAGTAATTCTAAAGGAAAATTGTCTTAAATATTGTTCTTAGTGCGTTCAGTACTAGTTGTATCAATTTAATACTTACTCTATCAACTCTGTGAACTCTCAATGAAAGCAATTTGTTTTCAACGTAGGGGCGTTTAGTTTCTTTTTATAAATATATCAGGGAATATAATATATTATTTGAAAGGATGCGTTTGAAAGAAGAGGAAGGGAAAAAGTACTCTTTTAACGTTCTTGCATACTGCAACATTAGAATAGAAAACCGTGCATTTTCGGCAGAAGAATTCGTGTTATACCTGATACCGAATAAGTGGATAATCATTTTTCAGGTAAGTAGTATATTATTTCTTTTTAGACATTGTGTAGTCAGAATCCACATTCTGAAAGCTCCTTGATGTTGAAAAATTGGATTGTGGTAAAATATGTGACCGTCCGTCCGTTTGTATGTGAACAATGCTAGCGGCTAAACCGTAAATAGAATTTTCACCAAAATTGATAATCCCTGATCGATGCGGCTGATGTCACGGCCATTTCAATTTGAAACATATTTTAATTTTCGGGGTACTTTACAAGAAGCCACACCGGAATATTCATTTTTTCTCCAAAAGGGCAATTATTGAATTGAATTATTTAACGGATAGAGTAAAGAACCGCCAAGATCACCGCCACCACTACCACCACCATCACTATGAGTATCAACCTTTCTCTTCCTCATTATCCCGCCCCCATCTCCCATCACACCTACCTCCGCCACCACGACTGCCTCTGCCTGTGCGTCTACCTCTACCAGGATCTACCACCAGCACCACCACCACCACCACCACCTGCACCACCACCACCACCACCTGCACCACCACCACCACCACCACCACCTGCACCACCACCACCACCGCCTGCACCACCACCACCACCTGCACCACCACCACCACCACCACCACCACCACCACCACCACCACCTGCACCACCACCACCTGCACCAACACCACCTGCACCAACACCACCTGCACCAACATCACCTGCACCAACACCACCTGCACCAACACCACCTGCACCAATACCACCTGCACCAACACCACCTGCACCAACACCACCTGCACCAACACCAACTGCACCAACACCACCTGCACCAACACCACCACCTGCACCACCACCACCACCTGCACCACCACCACCACCACCTGCACCACCACCACCACCGCCACCACCACCACCACCGCCACCACCACCACCACCACCACCACCGCCACCACCACCACCACCACAACCACAACCACCACCACAACCACCACCACAATCACCACCACAACCACCAACACAACCACCAACACCACCTCCATCACATCAACATCCTCCTCCTCCTCCGCTTCCATATTCACCACCCCCACCAGCGTGGTCACGGTTTCCCGCGCCTCACCTCACCTCGTCTCGCCACGGCTCGCCACGCCCACCCACCGGCGCCCGCGCGGGCGCTAGTGTTTTGACGGCGGCGGGCGATCGATGGCGCTCAATTAATGCTCGCTCTTAATGGGCTTCCGGTGGGCGGCGGCGCCCGCACATCCGCCCACCGACTCGCCCTCCCCCCGCCCTACCACACGGTCCGTCCAGGAGCAACACCCCCTCTGTGCGCGCACGTGCCGCCGCCGCCCCGGCACCTGTTTTCGCGGGTTAGAAACAATGGTGTTGGCAGCCAGAGACGCCATCAAGTACGTTCAAGTACGGGGGGGGGGGGAGGTGCCGTGAAAGAGAGCCGCGCGAAAAGCAGAAATTCAACAAAACAGACTTTTTCTGGTAATGATTGTGCCGTTTTGGCATTTTCAATTACGATGTACGACGACTTAATGGCTCAACAGAGAATGCTTTTGAAGATTGACATAACTGAGTGAAACCGTTGAATTGCAACTCTCACAAAAGAACTCTTTTTGTTGTAGTAGTTGTAGTACTATTGTTCGTTTAGTTCACGATTGTACACTCCAAGGGTATTTACGTAATGATTCTGGAAGTTGTGGCTATATTTTTCTGTTGATGACGAGTCACGTGTCGGGTAACGTTTTTATTTCATTTGATGTGACCAGTCGTTTCTATTATTTGCTGTACTGAAATTTGTGTGTGTGTGTCTGTTTGTGTGTGTAACTGCACTCTCGTCTAATCAGTGTTTATGTCCAGTTGAATTTAGTTTATGGCAACTAACAAGTTGGAATTTTCGTTTTAGTTGCTCCAGCTTACACATTTATCACTCTTCTCATGAGCGAGTCAATGCGCAATTATCTATATGATTTAGTTTCTGTTACTTCGTTACAGCTCGCGTTTTAAACGAGAAACTGTCACTGAAGATATCATATAATGTATGGAAGGTGTGAAGTAAAGGTGGAATATTCCATACTTGAGCATACATAATATTTTTGATTTTCCTGTGCAGGTTGTAGTGGCAGACAGCCTCCACATTTTAGAATCCCCTACTCCTTCTCCGTTTACAATAGTGAACTCTCAAACTGTATGCGCGACGAAGAAGGACATCCGACTTGTGTCGTCTGAGACATTGAACAGACGCATTCCACGCGCTGCCCGCCGCTCTTGCGACTCGTCCTCTCTGCCTTCTTTCCCACGCTAGACGAGTCCACTCAAATTATCTTATCTTGATTCTCTGCCCTCGCCTGGCCTCCTTTATGTTGCGCCGCCGCTGCGCCCTTGTTTTAATAGTCTCCATCTTTGAGAGTAACCTAAGCTGCTGCCCAACCCACCTCACCCCACTGCCCGCCTCACTGGCTGTCCCGCCCGCCCCACTCCGCCCACCATACACAGCCATCCCGCCCTTCTCTGCCCGTCCCGCTCGCCCTACACTGCCCGTCCCGCCGGCCATCCCCCCCCCGTCTATCCCAGGCGTCTCGTTTCGCCTTGCCTGTCCCACCCCCACCTCGCTCGCCCTTCCGACCCGCTCCGCCCCACTCTCTCTGCTCCGCCTCACTCGTCCATCCCCACCCCGCCCCGCCCCGCCTGTCCCCTCCACTTCTCTCCCGCCCGTTCCGTTCCGCCCCATCCATTCCACCCTTCCGCCCACGCGCTCGGCCCCACCCACTCACTCCGTCCGCTCCGTGCCATTCGCTCCGCCCCAGCTGTTCTATCTCCCTTGCTCCGAGCTACCCGCCCCTACCCCAACGCTCTTCCCCGCCTCCGGCGTTCCACGCCTCCATCGGTTCCCCGCCTCGGTTGACCACCTCGGCGCCCAGATGCCCCAACTCCCCTCCAGGCCTTCTGTATGCGGAGCTCATCCCCAGGCGATCTCTTCATTCCGCGGCCAACACGCCACGCTGACTGCGCTCCCGCCGCTCTCTTATTTCCACCCCGCTCCGCTCTCGACTCCGCTCTGCGACGTTTGTGGAGCGGGCAAATGCCATTTGCGATGGCAAAGGGTGATAAAGGGGAATGCGCAATGGGGAGCACGGTGGCAATGGTTGGGGAGGTGTGATGGAAGTGGCAGCAGCAGCGCCACAAATGATCTGGCGGAGACGGTCAACGACGGAGGCGACCTAAGTAAGAGGGTGGAGTCTTCCGAGGAGGAACGTTGGAGACGAGGAGGAACGTTGGAGACGTGACGGTGTTGGAGTGACAGCCGAAGACACTGGAAACAACCAGAAGGAAGGCAGCAGGGATAGCAGTGGGGAGGTGTAATCCCGGAAACGGAGAAAGGCAGTAGAACTCGAGATGTGGCGACGTCAAAATTACTACCATTGGCGTCCGTAACCGAGGAGTGGGACTCCGCGAAGAGAGGTGGGATGCTGGAAGCGACAATGGAAACGGAGCCGCTGCGCGCGCAGATCTCGGAGACGGTGACGCAGCAGCGACGGAGTGTGATGGGCGGCGCGTGTAACTTAATTTGTATGTGGCGAAGACACCCTCCACGGTGATAAGGCGGAGGCGAGTTGGGGACGCCGTCTGCGAGATAATCGTTTCCGCACCAGATCTTCTTCCGTCGCGCCCATCGCCCCGCCCACACCCTTCTCTCCACTCACGCCCATCGCCCCGCCCACGCCCATCGCCCCACCCACGCTCATCGCCGCGCCCACACCCTTCCCTCCACTCACGCCCATCGCCCCGCCCACGCTCATCGCCCCACCCACGCTCATCGCCCCGCCCACACCCTTCTCTCCACTCACGCCCATCGCCCCGCCCACGCTCATCGCCGCGCCCACACCCTTCCCTCCACTCACGCCCATCGCCCCGCCCACGCTCATCGCCCCACCCACGCTCATCGCCCCGCCCACACCCTTCTCTCCACTCACGCCCATCGCCCCGCCGACGTCCAGAGCGTTTTCTTCACTCATCCTCTCATTTCGCGCGTCGTCTGCCTCTCGAGGAAAACAATTGCTCAATTAAATCGGGAAATTATTGGAAATATTTTGGAGAAGGAAAATTTGTGAAATTATTTCAGTCAGTGATTCAAATTTATCGTTTGTTACTCGTTTTAGTAAAATATTCTCTTTTGAAAAAACTGAACAACTTCTTCAAGGGAAAGTATGTAAATTTGGCGATAGTTAGAATATTGCTAAATTGTTAATTAAAAGAATTGAGAAATACTAATTAAGTATTATTAAGTAGCGTCCAAACAGCAACTATTTTACTGCTAGAAGGCGGTATCTCGAAAGACCATGAAAGCGATGCAGTCTGTAAAAATATATGCTAATGAGTATATTTTACGGCTACTATTCTAGAGTTATATAAATGATTTAAACCAATGAATTGAGGCGTAGATAGACCAAAGATATTGAGAGTATTGTTCTGTAAAAATTAAATGAAATGAAGAAACGTATAGTTAAAATTAAAAATTGTTCTCAAACTTTGTAACTGAAATCGTGACAAGTGCTGAAATACGAAGATCTACTAGAAACGATATACCTATAATATAATTCAACCTGTAAATTTTGAACCATTTTATGAGAACTGCTAAAATGTCACTTATTCCTCTTGGTCAGTGGATACCTCAATTTTATTCATCCCCCCCATTCATTATCAACTGTTGTTACCATTATAAAATGGGTAATTTATGCAATGTTATCACAAATTATATCTAACATAATTGGATTAAAAGGGCGAAAATTTCGCATTATGGATGCCATATGTGTTATAGCTTGCAATTATTAACCAGTTTATAGTAGAAACACTAAATTGTAACGGTGTCTTAAAACTAATGGAGCAAACGCTTATCTGCCATCATTTGTTCATTTCATCGTTTGTGCGAGTTGCAGTGGATCTACGGAAAGCATTTAATAGTTGCTAAAGCGAGCAAGCGTATAAGAATGTTACGTTATAATTAGCAATGCGAAGATAGTGATGTATGTAAGTAATAAAGCTTTATTTTATTGTAATAGGTAAACATTACAATAAAATAAACATTATAACAGACGTTAATATAATCATTATAATCAAGTATTATGTACGCAACGTACATCAATCATCTAAAACATGTGTCCATTCACAAGAACTATTCAGTGATTACAAATACGTGGTGAATAAAGATTTTAAGTTGAGATGGATGGCAGGATATCCTACCATCCAGTCGCGCCATTTGGTAATTAAGTTTATTTGATGTCGCAGTATCTTCAAGGTATTTACCTACTGCCACTGCCAAATTTATACATCACTGATTTCGTATTCTATACATTGGGTTTTGTTCCGAGATTTGTTCAACCTTCTCCTCCTCTTGGCTCTCACTCGGTCCACCCCCACAGTGCGTCTCAAAGCCGGAGCTGCTCGCGTGGCGACGAGGGCCACAATTGGGAAGAAAATCCCCGCCTAACGGGCGATTTAATCCAAGGACAGTAATCTCAGCGGGGGGAGGGACTCCCTCAACCCACGCCCCCCATGCGCGCACGCGGAAAGTATGTCCGCCCGCTGTCTCGCTGCTTCCGCTGCGCCCCGCACGACGTTCAACAGCGGGGGTCGCTACGGCGGCGGACGCTGCGGTCGCGTTTTCAAAGTCGTTGCTCCGTGCGATGCGATCTCCCGCGCCAACCGAATGGTCTCGTTCCGTTTCTTAACGAGATAACAATGAACTGCGCCAACCGAAATGTGTCACACGAGGCGTGCAACATTTCGTAAATGTGTTTTCTCTGTTCTGTTGAAGGCAGTTGCTGCATTAGTATGGCGTATTACAATGCTATCCCAGTTCGTTGTTATGTGATTCTGATAACTTGTTTCGAAAATTATGAGTTTGTTGGTCGTAGAAGTGGCAAAAATGAGAAGTTGTCAAAATTAGCAAAACTCACCTTTCCGTTTTTATTAGCAGAATTGTATGTTGACTTTTTGTACTACATCCCACGGGTAAATGTATAAAATTTGAACATTTGTTCGCGCAAATTGCTTAATCTTTGTGTAATAAAATTGCTTATTTACTCAGCCGAGAAATTAATTTTTAGTGACAGATTATAAAAAACATGTCCAATAATTTCAAAATTATTCATATTATCTGATATTAAATATATAATATTCTTAGCTAAAATACATTATTGTTTGTCTCCATTCGAAGATAAGATCGCTGTGCAAACGTTTGCTGTAAATATCAAGTTTCCCTCCATTTAATGTATTCCCCTTAGCCATTTTTACTGAAGAGAACTTTTTTAGTTTTCACTTACCTTTAATTCATGTTTCAAAATTCTCCGTCCGTAAGACGAAACGTGAAATCATTTAATTTGTCTTGTTTTAATTGTGCTTCAGTAAACGATATGATTCTCACTATGGAAATACATAACTTTACTCGGATCATTTTAGAATGATTTGTGTAATTTAGGGGAAAAAACGGCTTTGTAGGATTATATACTGGTTGAAACCTAGACTGAGAAGTAAGTGGATCACGGATGAAAAGGAGCGTAAACTCTTGGAATCGAAATATTGAATACATTAGAATAGACTATTTATTACGCTTCTTACGAGTTCTTGCAAATCTTTCTGGCTGAATATTCCAACTTATTTCCTATATAATTATAAAATAATAATAATGATGATGATAGGGAATAGTATTGTGAAATAATTAATTGTAATGTAAACATATTGTAAAAAAACAAATTACATCTTATTTAATCTACTTTTAAACTTTTTGACATTGAGGGAAAGTATCCACTTCTACAGGCAACTTGTTCCGATGTTGCATTGTTCTATTTACAAATGAAAATGTCCAAAATAATTTCTCTACTTTCTTGGCTGAATTTTCCAATATTGTAATTCCTACATATTTCAAGTTGGAAATTACTAGTGGCGGTTTTATGGAGTTTCACCGAATACATATCTTAAAATTGAAAGGAACGCCACAATGTTCGGGGCCTACTGTGTCATCGGAAATGCTAGACCGCCTTTCATCCTAAATTAAGGAGCACATTACATTGAAAATTCGAAGCGGTCTTCCGTGCTAAATTCTAAGTCGTTTTGTGTCTTAAATTATAGGCCATCTTCCATCCTAAATTCTAAATCGTCTTGCTTTCAAATTTATAGACGAAGTGTCATCCTATGTTCTAGACGGCCTTGCCTTCTAAATCCCTTGCATATAAAAATGGGAGTGCGATGTCGCTGAGATACCGCTAGGAAGGCGTGGGTCTTCCATACGACAGTGTGTCCCGCCGCGCCGTCCATGGTCGAGTGGGAGGGGGGAGGCACGCTCCTAACAGATGAGCTTTTCATGCAATCCAAACCAACGGGCGCGTGGGCGGGTGATGAATGGGGCGAGACGACACGGCGCTGACGACGCACGCGACCAAGTCCACCCCGCTCCCCCACCCCCTCCCCCTCCCCCCCACCCCCTTGCTGCCGGGGCGCCATTAATAGCGCGCGCGCCCCTCTGTCGCCACTTGTTAATGATGATGATGTTAATGATTGTGCCGGATTGTGCGCGCGCCGCGACTCCTCCTCTTTGCTAGTTCATTTGCTCCTCTTCTCTTTCGTTTCACCATCAGTTGTTTTGCCGTTCGATTTGCGATCATCTGTGCTTCTCATCGTTGCTTCTACATTTATTTTCGGTCTGCTTTCTAGTATGATATATAGTATATTCTCGCCTGTCCTTTCCTTCTTTTCTTTCACTGTTCTCCCCACCTCCTATTTATCCATTCCTTTTTTCACGTTGTGCATTTTTCTAGTTTTCCTTTATTTGAAATAACTGTTGGTTTTCACTTTCATCCCACAATTTCTCTGCTCTTTGCTCGTTCATTGGCTTCTGCATTTTTCGTCGATTTTCGATCATATGTGTTCTTTCGTTGCTTCTCTCTTTCTTCAGTTCACCTTTTCACCCACTTCTTTTCTATTTCCCCATTTGATTGTATCCTTTTTCCTCTTTTCTTTTGGTATTTTTCTTGTTTCCTTCTACTTAAAATAATTGGTTTTACCTTTCATCGAATATTTTCAATTTTATAAGTTTGCATAAATATGTCTTCTTATATATTGTTTTTTCGTACCCTTTCTTTTTTCTAATACTTCAATTACGCACTCTTTCACTTGAATTTATAACTTCAAAAATAATTCCTCCAATTTATATTGATAGTTTACATTTATTTTAAATTCAAACATTTTAAGCATATTAACACTCATGTTCTTCTTCCTTTCTGTTGTTGCAAAATGTTGGTAACATAATTGAGCAGGTTTGTTCTACGAACTAAGTACAAGTTAGATATTTATTTGATATTATTAAAGTTATCTATTGTTTGAAGTAACTCTTTAAGTTTTCCTTTTGACCATGACGCATTAATTTCAAACCCACGTTGGTATCGTTGTTTATTTCGTGAGAATATTTGTAAGTTCTGTGGAATTACGAAACTACAACTTCATTGAGGAGGTTAGTGCGCCGGCGCGTCGATCGGTGGTCAAAGTAGGAATCGATAGCTCAAGAACGAGGCTCATTGAGGGCAGTCCACAGGCGCGCAACGCGACGAGCAGTTGTTTGGAAAGAGGCTCCGCCATTTTCTCCAAGATGATCATTATTTAAATGAACATTTCTGATCTATTAAGAGGTAATATTTAAATACATACTTCCTAAAGAATATGTTAAGTGCTTGTATTCTTTTATAATGAAAAATATGAAATTCTTTAAACGACGAACATACTGCACTCGTAGCATTCACTGCACATGGCAGAGATTCTACAGCAGAGGAACATAATAATTCTTATTGGAATTTATAGCTATTAAGTCTAGAATACAAGTAAGTGAATCTGATTCTGGTAAATAGAAATGGTAACTTCCGGATTTCCATCGATAGGAATCTTCTAAAAGCATCGCAACTGGAATACTACAAGAGCCGAGCAAGGAAGCGTCAGGCGTCTTTCCGGAAGTGAGAGAGGCTTTCCAGCAGTTGAAATATCAGGTAAAATCGCTGTGTTGTTCGCTGCAAAATTCAGTCTTGACGAATGAACCGTTGACTGCGTCACGCGCGGTCGTTGAAGGATTTGTGTTACGGGAGATCTGCGCACCCTCAAGGTCACTCGAATAACTGTGAATCGAATTCAACTGTGGATCCCTACGAATTAAAGAAAGGCAGAAATCTTTGTTGTCACTCAGTAAGGAAAAGTTGTCTGAGGAATCACTCAGTAAGGGAAGGTTATTGTAGGTACTATCAGTGTAGGAAAGAAGATTATTTGTCATTTTGTTCTAGTTCGTTTCTTCCATGATTTCATCATCTACTAAATATATCGAGTAATTTAATAGTACACTGCATGTTAATAATAGATTATTAATTACAGATATGACGTAGTAGTTTAACATTACATTACTCAATGGCTCAGAGTGTAAATATCATTGTCTGTACAATAGCAGTTGTGTTAGGAAAGAAGCATAAGTTCTTTGAAAATTTGCAATTCTTATGAACCTGTTTTTGCTGCCATATATTATGTATTCTGGTTAGGTAAATAAATGAAAGATTACTAATTGTATATACAAAAGGTAGGAATGAATTATATTATTTCCCTTGTGTGTGTTTCATGATCACCAATGATGGCGCGTGTTAAATTTACAGTATTGCTGTTTCATGATTCTGTACTTCAAGAAGTTCATGGATATTATTGTCATTTGTTTTAGAGCTTTGTTTTCAGTGTAATTATTGCAACAGGATGTTATGTTGTCTGGCCCACAAATATGGTATTCATTTGAAAGGACTGGTAATTCTTATTGTCTGCAAAGTACAGTTGTTCGAACCATTACGCAACCAGTGACTAATATTGTAAGGTAAAATTACTAACACTTTATGACAAGAGCCGTTCGTTACCTTATATGTTTTGTTATATACAGGCATAACTATTTATAGATATTTATTTATTCCTCAACAAATGTTGCCTCGTAATCTCACGTTAACATCGAAGACAATAGTTTCAATTTATATTTAAAGATGGCATTAATTTAACTGCAAAATAATAATTTTAACAATCTGTTTCTCTCTCATTGCGTTTCTTTGAATTTATAGAGTACATTCAGTGTTTTTGTTTTATATTATTTATTGTGCTTTGTTAAATGTTGTTTTCTTTTTACAATTATTCTACCTTGCATTCAGCATTAGGATTATTGTGTTCTTCAGCATTTTTCTATCGCCGAGCAATAGTTACAAACTCCGCCGTATGTCTTCCATAGCCATTGCCTTCTCCTCCCCCTCCCAGCGGTGTCGACCTTGTACTTACTAAAGTACGATTTATTTAGCCGTGCACATGACACATATCGGCTGTTACGGTTTCATCAAATCTGGAGGTATATGTCGCTAAAGTGTGGTCACTATGTGGACGTTCAAACTCCCGATTGGATGAAACCGGGAACAGCATGATTTACTTCAAATTCACTGTTAAATAAATACAGTTATAACGTCGCGGTCCGCCTATGCCGCGGCCGCTGTGCCGCCCCGAACCGAAAGATCACACAAAGAACGTGCACGGTCAACGAGGAGCCGAGATTAAGGGAGAGAAAATAGCGGAATGTCAGGAGTAAAAGGGATGTAGAGAAGGACGATGTAAAGGAGGGAAAGAAACAGTAGATTGGGAAAATAAAAGAGGTTGTGTAGGAGCCCAAGGGGTAGAAATAAATGGAAAGAAAGAGAAGTAATCCAGGTAGGGGAAGGGAGATGAAAATTGTGGAAAGGAAAAGAAGATTGAAAAAACAGAGAAGGCAAACGAGGAACATCTGAAGATTAAAGAGCAGGAAGGAAAGAATGAAGTGTCAAGGGAAGAGTAAAGAAGCAGCAGGTTGATCCTTTTCGACGCGCTGAGCAGGCGCTAGAGGAGAAGGAAGGGTGCCAGAACCGTCGGTGCAGAAAGGGGCGGGGCGAGGGACGAGAGAGGGGCGAACGGGGGCCGCTGGCTGCGGCGGTGGGGGCGGCGGAGGGCGCGCGATCGACAACGTGAGCGATAGCGCGTGCCGTGTGACAGATGCGCGACGGCACCCTCGAGAGGTTAAATAGTTTGATTTACGAATACCCAGGCGGGAAACTTATACATCACGCCCCTCCAAACCCGTTCCCCGTCAGCGCGTGCGTCCTCGCCGCCCGTTATCATCGCGCGTGACATTATTGACGCCACTTTTGCCCGTCCTCGCGCAACTTGAGGCCCCCTGGATCCCCGGCGCGAGGATTGTTCGGCCGCCGCCGTCCTCACTATCCTCATCGGGCGCCGGAGCTGCGCTGCATTATTGATAGGAGCGCCAGGTAATGGGGGTAAGTTTCTAATACGGTCGCGGCGGAGGCGGTGGCTGAGGTGGCGACGGCTCTGCGTCGATAAGTGTGTTAAACTCGGAGCAGACGATGGGGCCTGACGCTGGATGCACCTTGCCGTTGCTGACGAGTCGTAGCCGTTAACTGCGCAAACGTGGCTCGCTCCTCCTCCGTATTCACGTTTGCTTCCTTTTCATATATATATATATATATATATATATATATATATATATATATATATATATATATATATATTTGTAGTTCTTCCGCGTCTCTCTTTACATTTGTTCTCTACCTCTAGCAGACCTTGAATTCATCTTAAAGTATTGATATCGTTACAATCGTAATTGTGTCAACCAATAATACCTCCATAACAACAAGACTGGAAACCGTCATGCCACCTTCCATACACTTCATCTTTCTTTCCCAAATCAGTCTCGTAGAATAGATACGTGGAGCCAGGCAGCGCTAAGCAAGTTATATACGTAGAGGAGTTGGTGTTATGTTACAATTAAAAAAAAGCAGTATCTGTAACTCACAATATGAGCGTTGGTGGAATGAACCTGTGAGTATAAAAAAAGGAAAAATTATATTCAAGTGTTGATTGATTTACTTAATTGCATACGCAGTTATATAATAAACGTCCACGTTTTTACAGCAAACTGAACACCTATTTGGGCCAGTTTTGCAGTGCGTGCAGCTTACTGGAATCTTTTGACTGTGAACAATTATTCTTCTCAGTGAATTGTTTTTTTCTATCGCACCCAATGTAACCCAACCCTTCTGAGCGCCGTCTCCCATTCGTCGCGGAGGGGGGGGAGGGGGGGGGGGGTCAATTATAAACATGGCGGAATGCGCGAGCGCTCCGCTCGTGCCAGCGCGTGCTTCCCGCATGTCGCTCCCCCTTTGATTCCGCCCATTTGCTCCATTTGCCTTTGATTCGGCCCTAAACGTGTCCCATTATCTCCGCCATCCGATCCGGCCGCCCTCCGCCTTCAAAGAGCCTCCGCGCGGGAGCAGGCGCGCGCGGGCGCGGCGCGGCGGGCGGGAAAAGACGACTTCTCTGCCCGAGGGGCTAGGACGGCACTAGATGGGACTGCAGGATGGGCAGGACTAGAGGCGACTGGGTGGAAAGGGGAGAGAGGAACTGGGTGACTGCACAGTGCGGCGTGGGGGGCGGCGCGTAGAACGGCGCGTGGGACGGCGCGTGGGGCGGCGCGTGGGGCGGCGTGGTGGCGGCGTGGTGGCGGCGTGGTGACGGCGTGGTGGCGGCGTGGTGGCGGCGTGGTGGCGGCGCGGGAGGCGGCGCGGGGTGCCGGCGCGGGTGCCGGCGCGGAGCCGGCGCCGTGCGGGGGCGGTGCGGGGGGCGGCGCGAGACGGCGCGTGGGACGGCGTGGAGGGAGGCGCGTGGGGCGGCGTGGGTGGGGGCAGCGGGGGGACGGCGGCGCGGGGAGCGGCGTGGGAGGCGGCGCGGGGGGCGGCGCGTGGGGCGGCGTGATGGCGGCGCGATGGCGGCGCGGGAGGCGGCGCGATGGCGGCGCGGGAGCCGGCGCGGGGGGCGGCGCGAGGCGACGCGTGGGACGGCGTGGAGGGAGGCTCATGGGGCGGCGCGTGGGGTGGCGTGGGGGCAGCGGGGGGGGCGCGGGGGGTGACGTGGGGGGCGGCGCGGGGGGCGACGCGGGGGTGGTGCAGGGCGGTGGTGCGGGGCGGAGGTGCGGGGTGGCTGAAGGAGGCGCCGCGGGGCGAGCGCGAAGGATGAAGACGACGCTCAAACGAAGGTCGAGGGTATGAAAGAGGAACAGTCGGAGTCGCGTGCGCTCGGTTGAGAGTTCTGAAATTATTTGCGAAGATGGCGCTCTAACGGAAAGCAGAAGATTATTAGGGGGTAAATTACGCAAAAATTAAAAAATAAAAAAAAAAATCCTGAAATTGATCTGGAAACGCCGTGTTGCCATGTCGATGTAACGAAACTAATTGCAACACATTCGGAAAAACGTTCTACTGATGAATTTCTGGACGACGTCATCCACTTTAAATGAAATAATACTATATTACGAAACGATGACTGGTATACGCGAAAATGCAATGTGTTAAGAAATGAACGAAGAATAAGCAAGTGAATTAAGACCCACTGCATCGAGCTTCATGGAGAATGTTTGAAAGCCTAAAGATAACTATTAGAAGTTGAATGAAGTTAACATTTCTGACTTTCTAGTACTTTTGGTGGTGTCAAATCCATAAAGAATGCACATTTTACAATTTTTGTCTGCCTGTGCGGTTGTTCGCGCGGCGTCTTAGTTTAACGAAATATTTATTAAAATGAACAAAGATTAATTCTTTCTCAGTGCGTGGTTTGTAGGCTTGTTGTGAGCGCTAAGCACCTGTACTATAATGAAGCTGTATCATAATGATTAGCTTCATTCAATGAACGGCAACCATCTAATAAGAGAATTATACATTGGGAATATAAAAAATAATAATCTCTCCTTTACGGTAAAAAATCAGTTGTAATTTATGCCAATTTATAAAGAATGATGAATGTTTCCTATGAAAACACTGTAAATTAAGATAATGGGTTAAAAGCTTCGTTTCTTATTTTAATGTTAAGTAAATAAATTGATTAGCAGTAATGTTTATACTAGTGGAACGCAACGCTGATCGCCTGAAGCAGATAGTTTTGCGTCAGATAGTAAATGTGTTTGTTCGGAAAAGAAAGACATCATACAGTGAAAAACTGATTTTAATCGGAATTACACAGGAAACACGAATAGTAATTTTTGAATTGACGTTTCTAACTCTTCATTTTAATATAAAATAAATAGAACAGTTAGCAAAAGCTACACATTATGTTCACATTGTTTTAGACCAACAAGCTTGTAGAATCGTTTAAAATCCGCCATCCTGTCATCAAATTGTCAGCTCAAGCAAAAGTAGACGTTTGTACTATTATAGTTGAATATCCTACAGTGTTTATAATTATATTTGTAATAACTAACACATTTTAGAAACTGCTTTCTGGAACCACAATTTTCTTACATAAATTTTAAACTAGAACATATTTTCTTTAGAAACTTTAATTAATTAAAATATTTTTAATAAATACTCTTCAGATTCCTCGAGGTTAAATAACATTAGTCAAAGACCTACCATCTGTGAAGACATGTGGCAACAAAGCTACGAAAAGGGGTGAAGAAGGAACAGCGTCCCCAGGTTGGCACCCTTCTGTCTCACACACACACACACACACACACACACACTCACATTGGTGAATGTTGCGGGGGCGGGTCTTGGAAGGGCGAGGCTTAAACCTCTCTTTATGCGACGATAATCCACTTTGCAGGCGATAACTCTGCGCAGTGCCGCGCGCCTACTACCCGATTTCTCTTCGGCTTCGCTGATCTTCGCCGCGCCGCCCAAAATTGGCCCGGGATTCCCTCTAAGTGGACTAAATTAGGGTTCGGGTTTATTTAATTTTGGCTTCTTAAATTCACGCAACTCCATGCCTCGTCCCTAATGATCGCTCCCGCGTTCGATTCGTCCATTAGGATTGATGATAACCTGCCTGCTCGTCTTCATTGTTTAAGCTTGTAATTTCCTCCTTGGCTGTGTTTATTTTGTGAATTTCCGTTATATATTTATCTATTTGAATTCTTTTCTTTTAACGAAGGTTTAATATGTTCGAAACCTTTTTGTTTTATCTATGTTTCGGTGTTTATTTTTCATTTACAGTTCTGTTGGTGTCGAAAAATATGTTCACTTCGTACATTTTCTGATTTCTACATTTACTCTTCTATTCCTAATTTCCTATCGTAGGGAAGTAATTGTTTGTAGAATTTTATAAACGCATTTTAGTATGTTTGAAATTTATTTGTAATAAAATTTATTTTTCTATTGTTTTTTCATTTATACGCGTTATAATGCGCATGAGTGTAGGATATAAGTTTTTGAAAGCGAAATACTATTAGTGACATAGATGTAAATATTATTAATTGACAAAATATTATTTTCTATTTCAGGTTAGTACTCCAGCCATGTTGTTCGTACTGAATTGGCGATCTAAGGGTGAGTGTACATTCTGCAGTTTTGTGAAACGTGCTTTTTATAACAGTAAAATGAAATACGTGGCATTATTGACGTAAGAATCTATGTACGAAGTAGCGAAGATATAATTAAAATGTAATTTAATTTATTCATAATGATCAGACTAATAAGGTTCAAAGAGTAGATAGCATTTAAGTAATTGTATTTTAATGTGCAAATACAACATTACAATAAGGACATACGCAAAAATACATCATTTTCGACTTTTTTCAGTGTACTCTTACGATCACAGTTGACATTCACGATCTTTTAGAAACGTAAAGAGACATCTGTATTTTCAGTGAATTGATTCTCCATTATCGGTTCTAAATCTGAGTTATCGAAACATTAAGTGTACGAAGATTTTGAGACTGTAGGTGGGTCCAACGGTAGAAATGTGGATTTGTTCGCCGCCTCCTCCCCCGTCAGGTCCAGATAAAGCAATTATGGATTGGGCTCATTAGCACCCTGGGCTAGGGTTCACGGCGAGAAAGGGGGGGGAGGAGCTGGGCGGAGGGAGGCTATTAGTGGGGAAGCTTCGAGTAAATATGGGCGCTGCGGTGTTGACGCCGCAGCTGTCCCTCAGCGACCGGTCCCAGCTGTCCGTGCGGCTCCCACGCCGCCCACACCCCGTGTGCCTTCCCACCCCCGCACTGCACCCCGCACCCGTTGGCTCGCGCGAAAGTTTGCTCATGATCGCACCTGCGTCGCTTGCAACTAGCGCTCAGTACTTTGGTAGAGTAGCAACGTTGTATTGAAGTAATACTTTGTACTGGGCGCGACAGCCCGTGAACGTGTTCAGGTCTACCGGCGACGTCCCTGGCTCGCGGCCAAGGGTTATGGGGGTACGTGTGGTTAGCACGTAGGCATCCCCACGCCGTATTCCGATCTTCTCAACCTGAGAAGTGAATTTCCTCATCGTCAATAATTATAGCAACATATACTGGGGCATTGCAAGGAAAATGCACAATATAGTCTTGTCTTGATCGGGAATCAAACTCGTAGTGGAAAGAGATATCGCTGGCCAGCAGCTTGCCGCGAGCCCGAAGTAATACTAGATTATCATTTTTAACTGTTTTTTTACTTTTGCTGATGGCGGTTTGTTAGAGAAGGGAAAGGAGAAAAGTTCCCCTCACTTTCTTTCGTTTGCTTTATATAATTTCTAAATTAAAGATGCCTTTAAGTTACACGACAAAGAAATCAGTGGAATCGTTTTGAGAAGGAACTTAGCCTGTTCACTGTCATGTGATAACTCTCAGTGGTCCAGTGGGGAAAATGAAAAAAAAAAAGTTTTTTTAATGGAGCTGTATGGTGGAAGGGGAGGAAGCCTTTCGTAGAACTGCGATATTTTGGCTTCTTTTTGAACCATATTAACGCACAAAGGCCGTCACACTCTGGCAGGCAAGGCTCACACATGGTAGGACCGTGTAATCTTACGGTGCGGGCTGACTGAAATTACTGGAAAATCATACAGGATTTTCGCATGTAATCTAATTTGTTGTATATTTCATTTGACGTAGTTTCTGCAATTGACTTATTTCCTTCTCTTAAGAAACTTTACACGAACAGTCACTAAGTTCTACAAGAGTTAGTGCAATGTCTTTGTAGAATGTCACGATCTTACCTCTCTTTCTATCCTCGCTTCATTCTGTACCTTTTCTGTTAAGATTTTTGTACTCCGCAAGACTTCATCCCTTCGTCGTTCTGCTCATCCCACTGAAGCCAGTAGCACAGCAACGACCGTTCCCGTCGCCATTTCCACCGCCTTCCCCGCCATTCCCGCAACCGTCTCCGCCATTCCTACCATTCCTCCGCCGTCTCTTGCATTCCCCAACCCCCCCCGCCACCACCTCCGCCGCCATTCCCGCCGCGTGGCCCCCCGTTCGCCCCACAGCCCCCGCCGCGCAGCAACCTCCATCGCCCCCCCCTTCGCCCCCCGCCCCCGCCGCCATCCCCATTCCCCGCCATCCCGCCACCGTCTCCGCCATTCCTACCATTCCTCGGCCGTCTCTTGCATTCCCCCAACCCCCCCACCCGCCACCGCCTCCGCCGCCATTTCCGCCGCGTGGCTCCCGTCGCCCCCGTCGCCCCACAGCCCCTGCCGCCCAGCAACCTCCATCGCCCCCCCTTCGCCCCCGCTCCCGCTCCCGACGCCCCCGCCGCCATCCCCATTCCCGCCGCCATCCCTGTCCGCTGCTGCTCTATTTCCGTCCGCGTGGCCTTGCGCTTATTCCGTACGTACGCCGCGCGTAAACCGTCGCCTGTTTTTTTTTTTTTTTTTACGCGCCATGTTTATTTGGAAGAGGCGTTCCCCGCGCCGCGCCGGAGGCGCGAGCAACGAAAGTGAGAGCCCCCTCCGCTGCCAGGTGCACGATAAAGCTGCCCGGTTTGTTATTTCTTATTAATTGAAAAATATAATTTTTTCTATCTGATTGACCTTAAGGCACTACAGATATGTGAGTTTTATATGATTATAATATCTTGCCTCTTAAATAAAATCGTCAACGAATTTGTGTAGTTAGATTTCAATGTCACTTAAAAAAACGTCAAAAATGAATAATTTGAAACCATATTTATCCAATGCTCCTCATCAAGTAAACTATGTTATACTTCGTTAACCATTAATTATGCCCTCCAATCTGCTCTTTGTCGGTGAACTAATATTTCGTCAGCTGCAAGCTAGAAGTGGGAAGAAATGAGAATAGGGACAATATTACTCGGATATTTGTAAGAGACGAATCGAATAATTATTTGAAAAGAGTCTTTGATGTAATATAATGTTAGATGTTCTTTGAGATTTCCATTATTTTAGTGGATATTCTCATCATGTTAATTACCATCATCCAGCAACGTTGCAATGGGGATAATATTTTCTGAGACGATTTATCTCATTTCGTAGCTGTCGTAAAGTTTCTCGGAATATTTTACTGTTTCCCTTTGAATTAATCACGTAACATTAATGTTGCGATGTTCTAAGATGTGCTAGTTTTAATGTTCATCCTAGCGCACGTATATTTTCCTCTGAATTAATAGAAGACGACATTGTATTTAGATGCAAATCTTGGAATCTAGATTCTTAGAACAGTAGTGGCAAGAAAGCAAGGAGAGACATCGTCATAGGGGACCTCTGTCAGCAGCTGAAGCCAGTACAAACCGTCGTTTCTGCGACGCTACCAATTAGCTTTGATGCTGTGTGCACTCCCTATTCTAGAACGTACCTTACATTCTCTATTGTCTGGGAAATCCAATCACTATGAACAACCCTCAGTCATGTTACTCAGACTTAGTTATGGGTAGATCGGAACAGTGACAATATATATTCGTATGTATTGTTTGTGTCATACCTTTTAATAACAAATTATTATTATATTATCTCCGTCATGATTTCGGTGTTAACTAAAAAAATTAAATTCCGATGGAAATATATTTTCCAATATATTTATTTGCTAATGTGATGTAATGTGTATATTTTTTCTAGTGTAAAGGGATGTTTTCTTATGTATGCATTTTTTATGTTGTATACAAAATATATGCATATTAATGTATAAAAAAACTGTCTTACCTTTGAATATTACATGCACTACTGAAAATAAAACGACTTACACGACCTTGATCTTGTATTAATCTCATTTTCATTCGTGCTTATACAACTTAATAAGCAATATGCTCCCTTATAATTAGCGAGTAGCTCAATGGGTGAGTATGTGTAATATCCAAAAGGAACAAGAGAAATCAAAAGATAAAGTGCAAATGCAACCTGTAATATGGACATTGAATACTGTAATATTCAGAGAACGCATTTCCAGTTTAGTTTTGTTCGGAACACTAAAAGTTCTATAATAATTTTATTAGTATTTAATTATATTGTGTATTTTCTTACATGTTAAAGAAGTGCTTGGTAAAAATTAGTAGATTTGTATCATTGTTGAATCGTCTTGCCGGCCAATAGTACTCTAGCAAGGATTATTATTATTATTATTATTATTATTATTATTATTATTATTATTATTATTATTATTATTATTATTAACAAAGTGGGCGTAAAAATCCATTGGTCGATTTTAAGAATTAATCTTTATCCGTTTATTTCGCTCTCTCTGCGAGTGAGAACGCAGGGCGCAGGGCCCGCACAAGAAGGGCGATAACGCGAGGAGGGCGCTCTTGCGATGGGGCCGTTAGCCAGTTCGGGAGCACTTGTTCCTGGCAACAATGGGCGGGCGAAGCGGCCGCTTCTGGAGTAGGCCCGTCGCCCCCGCCTTTGCCATCGGCCCTCGCCCCCCCCCCCTCGCGTCTTCCTCCACCGGCGGGCAGTCGACGGCGGGGCGGGGCGCGGCGCGGCCGAGGGGCGCCGCGGTGGACACGGCGGGGGCGGGGGCGGGGACGGGGGAGGGGCCGAGCGGTGGGTCTGGTTCTGGTGCGGAGTTCCGCAGCTGCGTTTGCCAGAGGGCGGTGGAGGTAGGCGGCCCCGACTCGCAGACGCACGCACGCACTCACGCACTCCGCTGCACGCAGCCGGCTGGTATCGATCCGCGAACCCCTTGCTGGCTGGCGTGCCCGTCCCCCGCCCCCGCCCCCGCCAGGGCTCGTACGCACGCATCGGCGGCGGCGGCGGCGGCGGAAGAGGCGCAGACGGCGGGGACAGCGGCGGCTGTGGCGACGGCTAGGGACGCAGGCAGCGATGGATGCGCTCATGGAGCCAATGATGATTAGGGAGACAGTGGCAAGATGGAGTTCAACGTTGTGCGTGGGGCATAGGTAGAGGCGTTTGCGGATGCATTGGCTTGTGTGTTGCTGGAAGCGTTGGCGTGGGCGTTGGCGTGGGCGTGGGCGTGGGCGTTGGCGTTGGCGTTGGCGTTGGCGCGGGCGCGGGCGCGGGCGTTGGCGCGGGCGTTGGCGGGGGCGTTGGCGGGAGTGTTGGCAGTGGCGTTGGCAGGGGAGGGTGGCGGAGGCGTTGGTGGTGGTGATGGTGTAGTTGCAGCGGCGGTTGCGATGCCGAAGATGGTGCCCACGTTTATTTGGCAACGGTGGGAATAGAGATGGAAATGATGGTGGCGGTGGTGTGGTCGGAGGACGTACTCTACTACAATTCCTCGTGCGTGTTAGAGCTAGTATTGATAGTCGAAGAGTGTTCGGCCGATGGGCTGGGTGAGGTCTCTCCAGCTGAGTGCTTATGAGAGATAGTGGATGGCTTTTAAGAAGGGCTTTTTGAATGTTACTGTTCATGAGTGTTTGTGCTGCTCATCGAGATTACTTTCTGAAATGACTTTGGCTTCTATAAATATTAAACAAATTCTTCACTTCTGCTTTCCTCGTGACCAGAAGTTTACCATTTACACTGATATATTTGAATGACCTTTAAATCCTGTTGTGCAATCTTTAGTTTATTTTGCATGAACGAACGATTGTATTCTTTTCATTGCTATTTTATTTCCATCTGGCGTATTTAATAACATTCCTGTCACAGTTTCTGTCCCTTTGTTGTCTTTGCTTTTAGCGACCGTTCGCGCTTCCTGCCGCGTTGTCCGTCTGTGGTACTGTCAACTAGGATATATCGCTTCTTGCAACCACCACCACCGCCATTACCACGACCACAACCACGACCACAACCACGACCACAACCACGACCACAACCACGACCACAACCACGACCACAACCACCACCACAACCACCACCACAACCACGACCACCACCACCACCACCACCACCCACCACCACCACCACCACCACCACCACCCACCACCACCACCACCACCCACCACCACCACCCACCACCACCACCCACCACCCACCACCACCACCCACCACCACGACCCACCACTACCACTACCTCCACCACTACCACCACCACCACCACCACCTCCACCACCACCACCACCACCACCACCACCCACCACCCACCATCCACCATCCACCACCCACCACCCACCACCACCACCAATACCGCCGCCTCCGTCATTCCAACTCCCTTGCTGACCGTCCCCTCCTGCACTCTTGCCCTTCCCCACTCCCCACTTGTGATCGCGGCGTCGTGCTCCTCGCCGTATCCACCAACTCCTCTTTGACCGCCTTCGCCCCTTCCCCTCCATCTCCATATCCTTCTTATTTCCTTCGCCGCATAGCCGTCCTTGTCAAAGACGGTTTAACTGTCTCCTTTGCCTTCCACGGATCTACGTCTGCGTCACCTTCGACATCACTTGCTCATCTTAGCCAATTGGATTACATCTTGGGTTATGTTCTCCTGTTTTTGAAAGATTTATTTAAACAGCCGACTCTTCGCCATTTGAAGCCAATTAAACAATGAAATGTATTCAATATTTAATCATTTTAAACTCTCTAATTCAGTTCTTTACGCTGTTGAACATAATCTATATTCAAAATTAGAGTACATCTCAAAAAGTCTTACTATGTCCAATCCAAAATGTTAATGTGAGTTATGTATTTAATTCTTTCGTGAAATAAAACTGTCTTCTAAATCGAAAATAAAAATTAAAAAAATAATTAAAAATGAATCTTGTACTCTCGCTTCCAGCTACACCGCCGCCGCTGCCACCGCCGCCTCTTCCTACTTCCCCCACCCACCGTCTTCCGGTCGCCGGCCGGGGGGAAGGCGGGAGGTAGGCTAGTCTGCCGACTCGCCGTGGGTGGCGGTGACGTCGGCGGCCGCCCCAGAACTTGTGCCAAGTCGGGCCGCTTTATCTTACGGGCCAGTCCGTGTTCCTGCCGTTCAACTTACCGTACTTCTTGCTCGCCGTCCAGGCGTGTGTCCAAATGGTCAGCGGGCCAGGCGTCCTTTGTAGGTTACTCTCTGACGGAGGGCGAAAGAAATGTTTTGAGGAAACAGACCCCGACGGCCCCCCGCATCTCGGTTTCGCTTCGCGAAATAAACTCGCTCTCTTTATTTCTAGAGGGCGTTTTGTGACTGGAGGAGCCTTCGCACTCGTTGGAACGTCACCCCGAGGAAATGATGCGGTTTGGCGACAGGAATTGCTATGCGCTCTCTGGTAGTAGAAGTGCTGTCGTAATTTCCCTCGCAGTACCTTCTACTCGGTAGATCCTTGCCAGTGGTGCTGTTGGTTCTCTTTCGTCTGAGTACTGTTGACCTGATGAGTTTCTGTCATCTTTCTGCTCTGCGACTTTCTCATATCGTTAATACTACCTTAGCTTCTATTGACTCCTTGATACTCTATTTTACGCTGCATCGAATTTATCAATGGAGAAGTAATATTTTCCTACATGTATCTTTTAAGTCTGCATTTCCATTCAGTATTATGTTCTTTCGCTTTACGTTTTTACTTTCCCGTATACATAATTATATGCGGAGTAATATACGTAATACGGGAAAGTTATGTAATGCTGCACAAAAAAAAAACGGCGGCTAGTCGGCAGAAAATTCATTTTCGGGCCCTAATAACAAAAAAGTGGTTAAATCTAATTGCGAAAGTAAGAAAAAAATCCTCTAACACGTGGTGTAGCCAGAATCCTCATTTGTGGGTCATTGATACCGAAAAACCAATTGATGGCAAAACGTCTGTCCGCCTGTTTGTATCCGTCCGTCCGTTTGTTTGTCAATCTGTGAACACCACTAGCACCTAAACCACTAGTACGATTTTTCCCCCAAAATTGATATTTTCCGTGCGATCTGGCTTCACTCGGGGCGTTGCGATTTTGTAAAAAATTCTTCAAAATGTAGGGGTACTTTTTCATGAAGCTCACGTACATTTTCAAAATATTCTTAAAAACGGCTCCATTTTTTTTGTAAAAATAGAGTAAAGGTGCCATAGGTCCAATTTTCACGGTTAACTCACAATTTTCGAAAATTGCAGAGGTTTTACTTTTTTCGCTCCCTTCTTATAACTACTAAATTGAATACAGAGGTGTTTTTTTCAAATTAAATTTGTTGCCCATAATTAGCCCTTTCATTAAGGTCAAGTACATTTTTTTGCTATCTTTAGTAGTTTCCACGCAATATTGCGTGCAATATTTGCAATTTTAAAAAACTACCAAAACAAGATTTTTTCAAAAACTGCTCAAATTTTTTTCTTTAAACCTTTGGTAGGGATTGTGCTAAATGTACTCTATGAGATGACATGAATGCCATATTTCTCTATTCTTTTGTTTTTCAAGAATTACAAAAACTTTTTTTGACGTGTCTCACGTCGCTAATATTTACATTAACGACAATTTGCTGACATTATTATATTGATGAGTGCATGTGCTTTAAATACTGTCATAAAGTTTCTCGAAAACTCGACCATTTTCTGTGAAAACTAGCTCAAAATTTCGCTCAATTTTTTTTGAAGGGATATTGCTAATTGCACTGTTTATTACGACTTTAAGTTAATTTTGGAATATTTTTTGTTCTTTCTAAAATTACACAAATGTAATTTTTTGAAAGATCTCTCAGGCCTTTAATATGCTCATTTCCAGCAATTTGTAAACACTATTGTGTTTGTGAGTTAAAATTCTTAAAACTACTTGAAGTAAAGTTTTTCAAAACTCAAAAATTTTCTGTGAGAAAGAGCTGCAAATTTCGAATTTACAGTAGCGCTTAAACGTTATTTCCTTAAAAAGTGCTCCAAATTTTTCAAAGAAAAGTTCCGAGGTTTTCATAAAGACTTTCAGTTTCTTTACGGCCACTAACAGCGGATTCTAATTTCATTGAAGACGTAAATGTTTTTTTTGAACCGTACCAATTCGTAGAAAACCTATTTCAATTATAAAAGTTTCGTCGTTCGTATCCTCCGACGGTTCCGGTGTGGAACACAGGAAACGCCAACGTAGGTGTGCCCACTCTCCGCTTCCTTTTCGAGGAGGCGCGTGCTTCGTAGCCTCTTGGAATCCTCCCACTGCCCTCTCGCCGATAGTCACGGGAAGGCGGAGGAGGCCACCTTTTCCAGCAGGTGGAGTTGGTGGCAGAGTTAGACGTGGAGGTGCATAAAAGGCGATGGTGGAGGTGAAGGCTACGGTGAAGGCGGAGGCGATGACGATGGCGAAGGGGGTGGTGAAGGCGATGGCGATGGCGAATGCGATGGCGATGCCCAAGGCGATGGCGATGGCGGTGGTGAGGGGCTAGGCGATGGCGATGGCGAAGGCGGTGGCGATGGCGAAGGGAGTGACGAAGGTGGTGGAGATGGCGAAGGTGGTTTAGATGGCGAAGGCGGCAGAGATGGCGATGGCGAAGGTGATGGTGATGGCCTAGGCGATAGCGAAGGCGGTGGTGGTAGCGATGGTGATGGCCTAGACGATGGCAAAGGCGGTGGCGAAGGCGGCGGAGATCGCGAAGTCGATGGCAAAGGCGGCGGCAAAAGCGGAGCCAAAAGTGAAGGTGGTGGCAACAACGGAGGTGGACGCAGTGGCGGGGTGGGGATGGAGGTGGTGGCGAAGTAGATGAAGGCGAAGTGTTGCAGGCGGTGAGGTTTGTCGCTTGCTCTTAAGCCAGTCGCGCCATCGGAAATGAGACTGTTAGCCGCACGAGATTGCTGCACATGTGCAGTTGTAAAGCCGACTGCCGTCGCCAGCCGTTGGCAACGATGTCGGTAAGAGCATATGCAGCGGAATGGGCGAGAAGAGGAAATGGAAATATTTGAGAGGGTGAAGCGAAAGATGGAATGATGCACTGAGAAAAAAACAACTACTGCTCCCAACATTAGTTTAGTTTGAATGAATGTGTTTAATGAAAACATGTAAATATTAGACTGAACTGATTCATGATTAAGTGGGGCCAGTGTGCGACTGTGCAACTATATAATAAACATCCACGATGTCACAGCAAGCCGAATAACTTATTTGAGGAGTTTTCCACTAATTACTCCTTGTACGCTGCATACAGCTATCTGTTACCAGCAAACAATAAACATATGTTTTTCAGTGATGAGAAGACTCTATTAGTTCAATTTTTTTGTATTGAAGACGTTTACAATTTTCCCCCCTCGTGTTCACTGGATATTCCTAGAACTGTTAGAGCTGTTTGTGAAAACATGTGTGATTTTGCTCGCCAGGCCGGCGCGTGGGCTGAGGATGGCGTGGGTGGCGGCGCGCTGTGCTTACATTTTCATTACGCACTTAACGCACGCCTCTGCCTGACGCAACGCCCGCGACGCGACGCGGCGCGCAGCGCGCGCGGTTATTGTTCCGCTGATAAACGCCCTCTCCCCCTCGCGCCTAACAAAGGACTCGGAGATTATGATAGACGATGCGTTCGTATTCCGGACGCCTCCGCCGTTTTCCTCCCCTCTCCCCCACCCGCCCCTGTTCCCCGTGAGGACCTTCGCCCGCCCGTTATCTACGAGGAAGGTTGGTTGCTTCTCCGGGGCTGTCACGCTGGCCAACTTGGGCGGCGCTCGAGCCACTGCGTTTAATCAATCCAGCCGATCATTTGAAAGGGGGGGCATCGTAGATTTTTGTTAAACAATAAAAGTATATGTTGCTATATTGAAGATTATTTAGAAACGATACTATACGATTCTATGGTTTAAATTCGAACATAAAGACGAATATAAACTCCAGGCCTTTTGGGGGTCATGGCACCCCCAGCTTCCCCCCCTGGATCCGCCAGTGACTGCGTTACGTTATTAGTCTATGTTTAATTAAAATATATGCCGAGCAATGGAATACGTTTGTTGGAATAATTGGGCGTGAAGTACAAGTAATGGAATGAAATAATGGAAAGTAATAACGTACCGAGCCTCGTGAGATTGTGATGCTGATTTGGTTCTTCAAACTCTTGAGTGTCAGATTTTTTTGAAATAGTTCGTGATTGTATGGGATTTTTCACGTAATGAAAGTATAGAAAATCCAAATAGATTATTATCGAAAAGCAATACTTAGTCTAGAGAATATGGCACATATATGGCCATAGAATATGGCCATATTTAAGTTCAAAATTATATATTCAATTTGTTTATTTTTTTTTCTTAAAGCGCCAAGGCTCTGCTTAGTACAGTATATGTGTATGCGCAGTTAGTATGTACTTTCTTAACTATATTCGTAATTTTATAATTGTTTTATTCGTTTCGTTGCAACGTTTTTAACCCCCGCCAATAGTTTTGAATGAAAATGACGAAATAATGAGCGAGGTGTTAGGCCTAATGTGTGGTAAAATTCTGAACCAGAAACCTAATTAATTTTGGTGACAGAAATGATTTAGCAATTGAATGTATGACGACGTGTGATAAGGCGTTTTTGACTAACACGTAGTGTGTTGAAGCCGGGCGTTAGGAAATCACAGAAAGCCCCGACCGCAGCGCTCCTGGGGGGAACAATGGGCCCATGCGGGCGCGGCGCGCTCTCGCTTGTTTGTCGATTGGCGCGCAGCGCGGCACGGCGCGATCTGCCGCGGCTTCCGGCGTCGACCGCGGGCGGCGGAAGCAGCGCGACCGGAAGTGGCGGCGGGACGCGAAGCGACGCGACGCTCTCCTCCCCTTCCCCCTCCCCCTATCCTCCGCGGGCGAGGAAGTGGCCGGCGACTTCCGCCCCGCTTCGCGCCGTTTCGCGCGTGGCAGGGCGAGGGGTGGCGGGGAGAAATAGAAAAGTAACGCATGCTTAGGTCGATTAAGACATCGCAGCTGTCTCTTCGAAAGAATTAGGAAAATTTGGAGGAAAGGTCCAGGCTCTTAGGGAAACGGTAACTTGACTGAGAGAGTAGTACATACTGGTTAGTATTATGGAGAGTCAAGCCTAGTCAGTCTGGCTAGACAATAAATAATTAATGAATAAAGGAATAAATGAATAAATGACTACTTTAAGTGGTAAATGGGAATCGATATTCGAGAAGAAAACATAGAGGCAAAACTGGGGTTAATTTTCCGTGTCACTGAACTTCCCAATCATTGGAAGGATAATTCGTGGCGAACACGCCTGGCAATTAGGATAGAAAACGTTAGATGTATTAGTGTGTACTCTTCTTCTGACAGCAGTATTTTCGTTTTCCCTCAGCTATACTCTTTAGTCTGACATTTGCATCTTCGATTCGGTGGAGATTTTTGGGGGAAATCAAGAGGTTAGATATAGTGGTCGGTAAATGCCATAAATGTGTAAATGTATCTGTCATAAGATTCAACCCTCTCAACATCCTATTGTTAGGTGTTGTCGAGGAGTATAAATTGATAGTTTTCTAACAAGTGTTTCCAACAATCGACGCCGTACGAGATCAGTACTGGAATACTGAATGGAAAGCTCGGTCTGTTTGTTCAAAATGACGAGACACGTTGCTTGGTACCTGACATACGGGCATCGGCTTGCAGGTTTGCGCCCACTGTCACTGTCAACGCTCGTGATCACCAGAAACGAAGATAAGCAAAGGTTGCCTTACGCGTGACCTGCACTCTGGAGTGTAGTTTTGCAGACCGATGTAGTAGGTTTTGTAATGGTTTAGGAGACCTCAAAGTTTAAGGTGACAAAATGATAATTGTAAATAAATGGCCGACAAATAAATTTAACGACAGCGCGGCTGTTGTAGGTCGGTGTAATGGTTAGTGCGTTAAGCCAGGAAGGTGTCTACTTTTCATAGCATTACGTTATTAATATGTGATAAATAGAAGATTGCTTGTAGTCCATGTTTCAAATTTTAACTAATTAGACGTCACTAAACAAGTGACAAAACATTGTAACAGAAATATTATCAGTGTTATTGAAGCCGTTGCTAAGGTACAGAGCAGATCGCATTGTCACTTAAAAAATGAAGCAAACGTTCGATGAAGATATATTCTGTAGACTCTCGTAGCTACTCGTTTCACTGCTATATCATCTTATGCCGTTATCACAGCTTCACCGCTTTCATGAAACACCGATGATGCATTCCTTAACTCGTATTTTCCTTCCGACCTTTTCTTCGTTCTTATCTACGCCCATCCCGCTTCGGGGAGAGCGTCGAGCCTTTCCTCGGGCTAATTGGTTTCACAAACCATCGTCCGCGAGGGATTCGGTGTGCGCCATCGCCCTCCTCTACCTTTGCAGTTCTGAAAATATTATCCTACTTCCGAAACGGCACGGAGGCAACATTTGATGCTTGCTCTCCCTTAAAACCTTATTATTATTATCTTTACCAGATAACACCAGCCTTCCACCATGCCACTCCGCTGCTCCAACAACTTCCTCCCGTTCCTGGCTATCCTCCTAAATGCCACATCACCCCATCCTAATCACAACTTACCATCTTTTACTCCTACTTCCTGTTGGTCTTATTCACCATATGCGTTCTCGTATCATTGGTTTTCCCCCACCACACTTGTGGCGTAGGGGTGGTAGGAATATCATAATGTGGTCAAGAAAATAATGAGGGGTAGCGATGTACAAGTAACAGCAATGGGAGTAGAAGGCGAGTCTGAAAAAAAACGAGGGAGGGCGGTGGTTGATAAAGCAGTGGAATCTCCAGACCGGACCGTGCTTGATGAGGCCGGTGGGTTGGTGGTGCGAGGGGGGCCGAATGGGGATGAGAGGTCGTGGCAGTCGGTGCGGTGGCTACTACGACCTTCTGAGCTTGGTGCGGCCACTAGGATCTTTTTATCAACAGCTAAAGCGTATTGATAATTGGAGCACATGTGGAATGCACATATAAGTAGAACAACTTCAGTAGTAGTTAATCAAAGGAAAGGGCTCAAGATTAGCCGTATGTATATTCTGGTGGAGAATACGATGGCATCAAGGATGCATGTTTCATGTTAACAATGGAGGTCAAACATCGCCTTCGCATCGCCTTCCTTTGAAAATGTGCGAAGCAAGAGAGTTAAATAGAAGGTATTTTTGACAATATTTTGCCAACTTAACCCATCGACCTTAAGCATGCACGTTTTCGAATCATCTCCATCACATAGCCCATTTATGATTTTACTGAAGCCGTTAGTAAAAAGAATACACTTGTCTCGCCCTGACTCCGGCACAGGGGCTGCCGGCTTCATTGGGGACGCCGGGGACCGCGGTTCTTCTCCCAGGCCCCTCTGGAACTTCCCTCGTGCCTAGGACGAACTCCGCGCCGTCACCGCTTCGTGTGCTGCAACAGGTGTGCTGCGGGGGTTCGCGGGGGCGGGCAGTAGTTCGCTTGAAGTGTACGGACAGAACAAGGAAGCATTATTCTGCAACATTTTTCCAGCAGCAAATAAAAGAAACGAAGGAGAGAATACGAGGAAGTGATTGCGTTGGCATCTTTAGTTGATTTTAGAGAAGGATAATGTGTGGTTCCTGGAACTTCGTTATCTTTGGAACGATGACTACCGCATTTAAAAATACAGGAAACAGAATATACAAGAAGGGCTTAGCTCCAGAAAGTCCAATGTCACATCGAATTATGGAATTTATTCTGTGAAATAAGAAGATTAAGGTTTCAATCCGATATTCCTCGTCACAGAGTAAAGATGTCTAAATAATACAGCGTCATTTGTTACACCAGCTAAATAATACTTGTGCATAATATAATAATCAACATGGCAAATACGTTAGTAGGATTATTTTATTTCTGTCAAAAATATGGCCTAAGACTATCTAGAGCGGAACTTTTCATATATAAAGATTACGTTTAAGTTCACAAATATAAACAAGACAATATAAGAACAAATATTTTAGTGAGTGGTAAAAATATTCATTATATAGCATTTTTATTAAGAAAATTCTAACAATGTTGGAATATAAAGATTTTCTGAATTTTACCACTCATTTGTGGAATATGCTGCCCCGTCGTATACAAAATATTCCTTCTTTTTTTCGGTTTTTCACTGCGGGCGTTTTCATTTTCCTGAAACAGTGAACGTTTCATCTTCAATTTCAAATGTGAAGAGAAGCACGCGGCAAAAGAGACCTTCGGCAAAATGAGGAGGGAAAAGCCATGGTATTCTTTCGTGATCGCACTGGATGAAAGCGAGAATCGCGGCATCCCTCTCGTTAATATTCTACATTCGCACTAGGGTTGTTAGATTTTTTCTCTTTTTGTGATTTAAATTAGTGGAGTTACAACATCGCGTACTTTCGGGCTTTATTTGTAATTTTTCAAATTTAGAAGGCTCTGAACGTTCAACAAATAAGACCTGCGCCATTTTTAAGCTTCCTTTGCTCCATTGAAGGGATATGTTTAAAGAAAAAATTGGGAGACAGTTTTGGCGAAAATCTTTTCATTGAACTATTAATTCACAAAGTAAATATGGTTGTCATGTGAAAGAAAAACCGGTGCAGGCGATATGAATTACGTAAACGTGAAACTTTGATAATTTTTTGCGAAGCAATTTGTGTATTTATCAAAAATTTCGAATTTACACTCGGTATTAATTGTAATAGTTTGGTACCCGATTATGTCCTATTTTGAGATAATGTCACTATTGCCAGCCTGCAGCCCAGAACTTTTATTTCAGAGTTGGCGTTTGACTTGCAAAGCCGCAATTACTTGCGTGCAAAGGTACCAACCAACTGCTGAGCAGGAAGTGCGGGTGCATTCGGCCGACGTCGAGAGGAAATACGAGGACGTCCTTAAAATAGAGAACAAATTGCGAGGAAATCCCCGGGGAAAACGACTGCTTGCCAAGGCCCGCTGCGAACGCACGGCAAGTTTCTTGAAAATACGACGTCGGGTTCTCCCTGTACGCGTCGGAATCACGCGATTTCAGTTGACTGGTGTCGGGCTCTGATGGAGAAATACCAACCTAACTTTGAACGCGTGGTTTCTTTCGTTGTGGAATAAAGTATGCGAAATTGGATTGGTAGTAATTACGAAGTAACGGTTTTCTATATTTTTTTTGTCTACTAGTGCCCAGCATTTTACATCACACGATAAAAAATGGAAATATTAATTGATTGTTGTTCAGAAACATTTGTCACCTATTGTCCAGAAATGAAAACAATGTATTGTTTCGAAAAATTATTTGAAATGAAAAAAAAAAAATATTTTACACAGAATGTGACAAATATAACTCCACCCCACCTGGAATTTACAATGTTGGTAATATTACCTTAAAAAAGTAAGTTAATTCATACGATTGCTTTCACATTATTTTTTAAAAAATTAATTGTATCTTAATGGATCTGTCAAAATTTCCATCTTACCTCGTCTCTTGTCAACTGAAATAAGAGCTGCAACTAGTAGAAGTAGCAGCATGACTTTTGAATAATGAAGCAATTTAGGTCCAAATAAAGAACTTCAGAAAACAACTTAAACAAGTAAAAAATAGTATAGGGAAAATCTAACTGTCACAACCTTTCGTTAACCCTGTAATACACTGCTGTCATTTTCCGTACCCCAAGTAATTCAAAATTCCCGAACATCACGTTCGCCCTTTCGCAACGTTGCTGGTATTTAACATCTCGAATAATTTCGTTTCCCTTTCTTGCCGCCATCTGTGCATCTTACTCCCCTCTCCCTGCCTCTTCCACGACGACGCCTTCGCCAGCTCCTCCACACAGTTCCGGTAGTAGCGCGGCCAATTTCCTCACAATAACTGCAGCGCAGTGCACATTCATTACTCAGTTATATTATACGGGCCATCGCCTTGTAATTCCCATCACTTTTACGACCGCCATTGTGCGAGCTGAGGGGCGGAGTCATGAAGGAGGGGAAGAGAAGGGCGGGGAGGGGGAGGAGGGGAGGGGAGGGGAGTGAGCCATCGCCTTGCAGGGAAAATGGAACGGAGATGAGGTGGCTAACCTATGGTGAATTGCTAATGAGGATATTGACCACCAAATGATAAGGATTCGGCCGTGGATAGTAGATCAGAGTGTGGAAATACAAATATTTCAGACAATGAATTAAATGTTTCCGAATAACATATCTGGATAGCTAGGAAATTTAGACAGACTTGAATGGCTTAGGGCATCAGTTGATGTCACTCTGTCCAGAAGGTCCTTGGTTTGAGTTTCGACGTGGCAGGATTTTCGTCACTCCCTCGATAGGCAGGAGGAGAATTCTAGCGGTCGGCTGTTCTGATCGGTAGTTTTTTTCGTAGTTTCTCCATCAACTGCCGGAAAAGTACCCTAACAAAAGGGCCACGGACTGCGCGCGATCTTTCTTTTCTCTTCCTTGTCCTATCCTCATCCTTTACTGACATACTTACACTTATATGCGCTACACCACAACACATGTCGTGAGACCCCCGATGTTGGAAGATGCGTCCAGCATGCACGTCCGCATACATCGTCCGCAGCATAGCACGTCCGCATGCCGACGTGTAATTCTGCGCCGGATCTCGCTATCCAGCGGGGGAAGTTTACAGCCATCGCCCGCGATAAGACATGCACTATACTTAGGGTACTAATTGACCTTCGCGGTTAGCACGCGCGGAAACACTATTCATCCAATCTATCAGTTAATCATCGGAAATTTAGAATATAGGCCTTGTAATATTGTAGAAATTTATTTCCACTAATTTACTGTGAAAATTGCAGTTGCCAAGAGAGTATATTAAGAGCTGAAAAAACAACTAACGATTAAGACAGCGACTTTGGGGATTCTAGACAACAAAATTGATTTGTGTTATCAAGGTCTGGGGATTGACATGAAGTAACATTCAATACTAATAGGGGTATGTTGTGTTAAGAGTATCAAGAGATGAGTGATACAATGGAAACAGAATGTAAGAGTGAGGGACATCTGTTTCTTGCATTCTTAGGTGAGTTAAATCGATTATTATTAGAACGAAATTAGAATATATTAGTAATGGAACAAGAGATACAATTGAGAACTGACTTTAATGTGAGGAATCCGGTAAAGATTCTGTTGGGACACTCCTTTCAAAGGATGTTGCCTGTCTAAGGGCGATGGGGTCACGTAGCGAAGACGATGGAGCAAGAGGAAGGAAGCCAGGGCAATATTGGAGAGCGCGCGTCTATTATGCACACAATGACGTCATTAGCGAGCTACTTGCGTGATCCGACGCATCCTCATCAAAACGAGATTTTCGCTAATTAATGCGGTAATAAATTATTTGACTCCGTCTGGGTACAGACACCCATTAAATCCTTTTTAATTGCTTGCGGTGAAGTTTCTTATTGAGTGAAGGAGATTTCCTGTGTATTGAAGAACGCCGAAGGTTCCCCGAGCGGCCGCGAACGGCGCTCGCGTCGCCTTGTCCGCCGCGGGCGCCCTTCTCTGGAATTTATTTACCCATTAAGAGTCTTCCTTCGGCGTTATTGCTCTTCCCGACCCGTTCATTGGGGATTGGGCAATTAAGTAAGCACGCCACTCAGCCCATGAGAGCGGGCGGTCGTGATCTCTCCATTCTAGCAGTTAATTAAATTAGGCTGCAACGAAGAGCTGTTCTTTTCTGCCATGAACACTTCCTGGATTTGCGTTACTTCATATGATTTCTGATTGGGAGATGAATCCTCATTGATGCTTCGATTCACGTGTAACCGTCCTAATTCTAAGAGAAGTCTAGCTGGACCACTTTTTTTTATATGACAAATTATTTTTTGGTGGGTTGGTCTTTTTTAAACCTCAAAATATCCGTGACTTAAAAATTAAGGTACAATTTGTTACAATACACAAAACGTTTCAATACAATCTTTTAAACGCCTTGTTTCCAACACCGGAGATAGTGCGGTACAGTGGTGATAATGCTTGGGGAAATATATTTTTAAAAAGTGTTAACAAATGTCTAGATTGTTTTGAATATGAAGGAAAGACATATAATTTTGTAGGTATTCGCAAATAAAATTAATTTCATGTGACGCATGGAGATTTTATATCATTGCATCATTAATTTCCAAGTTCATTAAAAAGTAGTAACGCTAAAACATTTTTTTGGACAAAATATAAATTCTTTGTCTTCTTATTCCTTATAAACAAGTTTTATTGGTATGGAAAGGATAAAAGTTTCATTTTGCTTTCGAGTCCACTCAGTCTCTTCTCAGCGTGGCAGAATCGCTTAGAACCACTGCGTGGGAAGGATAAAGACCTCATTGCGTATCTGTGATGAGTCCACTGGAAGCGTTACCAGGGATCTACAATTTACGGACGCGTATTTTGCAAATAAGAAAACATTGCTGTGATTTATGACAGTTTCATACCGTAAGGGATTCTCATTTGAATCCCTTCCTCGGAGGATTTAACTTACGTGACGAGCGATCTGTTTTATTTTCCGCCGCCGCGGCCGTCTTTCGTTCCTCGTCCGCGGAGCGCCACTCGAGCCCGAGCGATTCGCCGCGGGCGCGCGTGTACGTCTCCCCGAGGCGGCGACGGGCGAGCGCGCTGTAAATCTGCTGCGCAAATGTCAACAGGCGCATTTCCGCGCGCCGGCGCCGGGGATAGTCTCATTTACGAGCCCTCTCAGCCTCGGCCTCGTCGTTACGGCTCGCCTTGACTCGACTCGGCTCGGCTCGACGGCGAATACTGAAACCTGCCTTAAGCGGTCACTAATGCTTCTGGCAAAAATTGTCCTTTAATAGAGATGGCCGCTTAATTAAGGTTAAGACGTTATGGGAAACGCAGATCAGGTATAATCATGCTAATTCAATGTAAAATCATAAGTATATCGTTTAGAGGTAATTAATTACTTTGAAATTCGAAATACTTAAACAACAAACTACACTTGAAATATAAAATACAGACAAATCAGTTCTTACATGGATTGTACTCACAAAAAAAGCGTTAAAATGTTGCGTGTTTCACTTCGCAATAATATGCCCTCTGTTTTCATAATGTTATTAAGTTTGTATCGTAGTGCACTTAAAAAATGTCAGTACGTTTCCTAGGTGAAACGTTTCTCGTGTTCTAGGATCACATGCCTTCTCTTGGCTATTGTAAATCATCCTTGATCTCGTGAAGCGCAGTTTCCACCAGCCAACGGGCCGAACTCACAAGCAAACTAGACCTGCAAAACGCAATTCACAATCTGTGGGTGGGGCTGCCCGACGAAATGGAAATAATTTTGCCAGAAGAGCGACTCTGATTTCACTCATCCACGTAAGCCGCGCCGTCGCAGGAAGACAATGAATGAACAGTATTTCCACCGCTCCTTGACTTGTTATTCTTTTACAGTTCAAAAGAGCTGGAAATGACGGCTTAATAGAGGTCTACCTATGAAATCTGCCCGGCCGCTGGCCGCGAAGCCACGTGGGAGGGAATTCAAAAGGGAATTTTTCCACGTGTCTTATGTAGAAATAAACCTGGTTCACCAAAAAGGGGCCGTAAGTTGAGGTGATAGCGTAACGGAGGTAGTCGTTTATTGAGGTTTCACAAAATAAAGAAGTTTTTTCACGGCATAGCGTACAACAATCGACAGCAATCTCCATTTTTGCGCGTGCTCAGATGCACAAAAGTTGGAACCTCGCGTGCGCAGAATATTGATATTGTCGTCGATTACTACAGCATTCCGCGGAGTAAAAACTTCCTATTCATGAGACAGATTTTGCACGTCATAGCGGACAACACCATTGATCTGCGCATGCGCAGATGCACAAAAGTGATGCGAAACTTGAACTGCGCAAGCGCAGAAGATCGACATTGCTTTAACGTTCGAATGTGCAAAATCTCCCTATTTACGCGGCCTAGGCCTGGCGGCGCGGCGCAGCGCAGCGGCGGGGAAGTAAGTGGGTCTGCGCCTGCGCAGGAATGTCGCCCGCGCGCGGCCTTGCGTGGGCGGCGCTGCGCCGCGCCGCGTTGCGCTGCGCGTGGGCGCCGCTGACCTCACCGCCTCCCGGCGCACTGAGCACGGGGCCTTGCGCAAACCGCGACTGATGCGCAACCGCCACTGGCGGAGCTGGGCGGCTCTGTCAAATCGGAAAAATTGTTTGCTGTGAATACAGAACGCTGCATTCAGGCAGATTGTAAAAACGATCCAAACAGGTTTTCAGTCCGTGTAGCATCGTCGACGTTTATTTGACTTCACTGTCGGATCACTTAATCAGAAATACTTTCAATCTAAAATTTTCCTATTTTCATCAAAAGAGCGCAACTATCCTACTATTCCAACGATCTTACTTTTCCAATTCTGCTAACGTTCTTGGGAGTTACAGACACTTGTTTCTAAGTGTAGGGATGTGATATTGCTGTGGAAACATTGATGTTTTACATGACCACATCGATGTTAATAAAATATCTCCTAAAACCATCGCGGGGGAATTTAACTAACGGTGATAATGTTTATTAAAATATAATTTAGAATGAACTCTCCAAACAAACGCAAAGAAATTATCAGACCGATTAACTAAACATTTTATAATGAATCGATCAGCTTTTTGTTTTTGGCGTTCTCTTGTGCGTGTCTTCTGATTCTTCAACCTTGGTCACCCCTTTTAAGTATGCAGGTTTTCTTTGATTTCTTAGAATGCTTTAGTCACGTCAACTCTATTTTTAAACGGCACATTTCATGTTACCTCACTCAACTTCATCCGTATTTGCTATTATATCATGACCTGTATTACGTCTTTCTAGTTACGTGATTTCGAAACGATGCGTTTAGTGAATAGGTACTTGATTAAGTTAATACATTCTTTTCATGAAAAAAAAAAAAAAATTCTAAAAATATCCTTTTGCATCTTCTGATCAGTGCGCTTTCGCGCGTATTTTTGCCATTTCGTCGAGGAGAATAGCTCTAACATGAGCGGAAAGAGACAAGTTGAATGATGTTAAAGGTTTGACCAGCTGAAGTGAAGTAAAAACAATGAAAATATTAGGTGAACAGTAAATGTGACAAAATAAAGTGAAGTTTAAACAATTAAAATAAAAATATCCTTGCAAGTGCAAGTAAAAGTATCTTCTTCTCCTCAAATCATCGAAATTGTCTTGTGGTAGGTACCATTTACCATTGAAAGCTGCATCCGATCTGTCAGAACAGCCTTTTACTGGTACGTTTCTCCTCCGTTTGTCTCCCCCATGATCTTCTCTCCGTTTATTTTTTTTTCTTCTATTTTTGATTTTTTTTACTCGTTCCGTGCTTTTCCATTTTTATTAGTTTCTTTTTTTGTTTATTCGTTCCTTTCCTTATTTTTCCTCTCTATTTTCCTTTTTTCTTCTTCTTTTCTTTCTTTCGAATGGAAAAGAAATCTGTTCAGTTTCTGGCAGCCTATTTCCACTACCCTTACGGGCGCCCCAATGACACTTTCTTTACAGTCCGCGCGTTCCTCGTCCTTCGACTGCAGGTTGGCGATGCATCGCTTCCCGTTCCCACTGCAGCGGCCTCTTGGCGCCCTTCCCACCAGTGAGTCAGAGGACGTGCTCGCTCTTCGCTTCCGCCCCTGCCGAGCCTACACTCATCGCTATTATTTTCTTCTTTAACAACGGGTCTCCGTCGCAAGCTTAGTACAGACCGACCTTGATGTTTCCGTAGCATCCGAGCTATCACTTTTTTTTAGATTAATCTCACTTCAAGATCAGTGAATATTTTATTTGAAGGGTATATGTAGTTTGTTTTTGGATTGCCAACAGAATTACGCGTTCGATTTCCTTGAACGGAAGTTGCGCGAGAGAAAAATGAAAACTATTTTTTTGTTGTTTTGTAAGATTAATTATTACCGAAAAGAAGTTCATTAATTTATGAATGTGTATTACTCTCTCTAACTGTGACCCATATATTTTTCTCTCATACACCCCTCAAAGTTTGCCATAACCATCAGCTATTCTGTTACAGCTTTCATATCCACAACTACACTATTTCTTTTCACTTGTTTGATCTCATCCACTCTCACCATAAGCTTCAAAAATTATCTCTTCGATCTAGGCTACTGCGTGGTGCGACGTGACGGACAACACGTTCACCGACCGTCAGAGACAGTTTCCTCCGATTCCACAATCTCCATCTTCAGCACGTTCACATTAACGACCGCCGACTCTGCCTCCTTCGCAATCACAACCATTCATATCACCCATCTCCCCCGTCTCTCCAAACCATTATCTCCACCATTTTCGCCGTGCACAGCCCTTATCGCTTCCATCATGTTCACCACCCATCATTTTCACCATGGCAATGTTAGTCACTTTCATCATGTTCATCTCAATCGTTTTCAACATGGCCATCTCAATCGTTTTCAACATGGCCATCTCAATCGTTTTCTCCATGAACAACAACGCCTCTATCACTTTCCATCATGAAGCACCACATCTTGCAAATACACCACCTTCATTGTCTCAATCATCTTCACCATCGCCGTTTCCTGCACCACCTATTGTAACCTACTTCCACGCCTCCGCGTCACCGGTTCGTCGCACCGCCCCCGGCATGTGCCCGCAGCCGACCGCCGCTCCGCCGCGTGGCAGCTTTATCGGCGGCGGCGCCGCCACCGCCACCACCGCCTCCGCGCGCTCATTGTAACGTCGCTCGTCCCCTTTTCCGTGGAAAGGCGCCGCGCTGCGCCGCGCAGCATGGAGGCCGAGCCCTCCCTCGCAAAAGAAAAAAAGATCGCACGCCGCCGGGCATCCGTCAGCCGCTCCTCTCGCCTTATGATTGCGCAGCCTCCTTCCTCCTCCTCGGCCACTTGGCAGTCGCCGCGCGCCCCTTCGCCGTCGCTTGTTTACAGGCGCCCGTCGCGCTCGCAACTGCATTCGCTCTGTACGGAGGCAGTCGTCTTCGCTACGGCGGCGACTTACTACTCCTCGCTTCTAATGAAGGCGCGTGTGTGTTTCAGTGGTTGCCGTGTATGTAAAATCGTGGAATTCCTCTGTCAGTCACGACCAGCTGGATTTCAATGTTTCCTAGTTTACATTGGCAATCAGAGAGTATAATTAACATAATTGGCAATCAGGAGTATACGTCGACCAAAAATGCTGCCTACCTGCTTCGCCTTACCAAATTGGCCTGACTACCTAGTTTAATATGCATGCATCATATCGAGGGCTAGTCTCATTACCTTTCTCATGCAACGAATTTCATTTCGCATTTTACACCAAATGAATGGGTGAAACAACGAACTGTATTAGTGATATTTTATAAATTCCGAGAAAATGTGTTCATTTTAGGCTGTATGTCAGTGGCAATGTATTTTCGTGGTTTTAATGAACAATTGAAATGCCATGGTTTTAATGATGTGACAAATCACCACGACTTTACATTAATATTGAATTAAATGAATAATTTTATCACAATTTATAAAATGTCACTTATACCGTTCTGGTTTTCACCCGTTCAAATAGTCTTGACGGAGTTATACGTATAATAAGGCTGCGTCCTTTCTTTTGCTTGCTGCTTAGTGGTTAAAATAACTGAACCGACTCCGCGTTCGGCCTCCGTTCCGTTTCCTACATCCTCCCCCGCGCCCGTGCGTTCCCTCGCGGCACTCGCCCGCCCGTTAGGCCCGCTCGTTGCGTCGCATCTCCTCAGCGCTTGAGCCGGCGGTGGCGAAGGCCTCGCGCAAATGAAAACTCGCGTGCGCGAGGCGGCACGAAGAGCAAGAGGGGCTGCGCCGAACGCAGTACTCGTCATTGCTGCGCCCTCCCGTTCGCTCTCCTCTCCATGCTCTCATCTCCTGATGACCTCTACACCCTTCACTACCTCAACAATACGCACGTCCCTTATGGCCTTATCGCTCTCGACACCAGCTCAATTAGCATCAACACTCTTAACGCTCTCAACAACCTTAACATCCTCAAAATCTTTAAAGTCCTCAACACCCTTAAGGCCCTCAAAACCCTTGACGCTCTTAATACTGTCAACGCTGACAACAGTTTCAACGCCGTCTACATCTACTACAATACTTTGAACATGTTCATTATCGTCGCCGCATTCTAGAAGCTCCCTCTGCCCAGCATTGCAAGACTGTTGATCATTTTCCTGCCTTAAAAAATATTTTTGCTTTGGCCGTCAAGATCTTGCTGATGTTCTCTCTTTTCTTAATTTTTGGTTTGAGTTGTCTATTTCTGGACTAGGGATTATTTTACGTAATCGACAATCTAATGTTCACAGCATTTATCACTATTCATTCCCTTAAACGTATAGTTTGTTCGTCTTATCCAAACACAAGTCATCTCGCATATCTTTTACTCTACTACAATCTACCACCTTTTTCGAGTGAAAATATCCACCCACTCTGAAGGAGATGCCATTATTCTTGAATTTCTTGCTATTTTTGTTTCCCTTCTCGGGAGGTGCACCTCCATCTCTAAGCATCACTTCTAAGAACTGCACTCACCGACGCGGCAGTCAGACCTTTGTCCATCCCACCTCACTATTCGCGAAACCCACCCGCCTCACGTCACAGCCAGTAGGGCTCGCACCCGCCCCGTGCCGCCCCGCGCCGCCCCGTGCCGTCCGTACCGCCCCGTGCCGCCCCGTGCCGCCCCGTGCCGCCCCGTGCCGCCCCGTGCCGCCCCGTGCCGCCCCGTGCCGCCCCGTGCCGCCCCGTGCCGCCCCGTGCCGCCCCGTGCCGCCCCGTGCCGCCCCGTGCCGCCCCGTGCCGCCCCGTGCCGCCCCGTGCCGCCCCGTGCCGCCCCGTGCCGCCCCGTGCCGCCCCGTGCCGCCCCGTGCCGCCCCGTGCCGCCCCGTGCCGCCCCGTGCCGCCCCGTGCCGCCCCGTGCCGCCCCGTGCCGCCCCGTGCCGCCCCGTGCCGCCCCGTGCCGCCCCGTGCCGCCCCGTGCCGCCCCGTGCCGCCCCGTGCCGCCCCGTGCCGCCGTGCCGCCCCGCCTTTCCCCCTCGCCTTTCCCCCCGCCATTCCCCCTCGCCATTCCCCCTCGCCATTCCCCCTCGCCATTCCCCCTCGCCATTCCCCCTCGCCATTCCCCCTCGCCATTCCCCCTCGCCATTCCTCCTCGCCATTCCCCCTCCTCGTTTCTCACCACCCCTCCCTTCCCCTGCCTCGCTCCACCCCGCCTCTTCCCGCTCTACGTCCCTGCGTGCCTCGCCGAGACTCCCGGCCATTTTTGCCTTGCCCCGCCTCGACCCTTTCCCGCGACGCCTCCTTGGCGCCCCGCGCGAGGGGATTTGGCGGGGGCGTTGGCTTAAGCCGTCGTCCTCGCAGTCGCGAATAAAGCTGCGGGGCGCCGGGGTCTCTAATTGCTTCATCTCTCCGGACAACGGCTTATGAGAAAAATATGCAGGAAAAATTAAATTTGCGAAGCTGTTTGTGTAAACACGACCGCCTGTAATTAGAAGAGCGCGTGGCGATGCGTGGGGGGCGGGGAGCGTTTGGCCTAATGTCTTGCGGTGCTTCTCAATCCCCCTTTCCCGGTCTCGAGACGCCGACGTTGCGCCGTTGAGCGCGACGTGTGCTCGAGTTGAGGGCAAAAATTACTAAAGAACCTGAATCGTTGTTTCAGGCATTCGTTCTAATTTAACTGCATTCATTTCCGCTCCATGTTGGGAGTTCATGAAGTGGAGGATACCTTTCGACGAAATTGGAATTATTTAAAATAATATACTGCAGCATTGTCTAAGTGTACTTCGTTAAATTCTTTGTTTAATAGTACTTAATTAACCGATTTTTACGTAAAGGCCGACCGAGATTACTGAAAGTGTTCAAATCATTTGTTTAATTATCTTGCAGCTGCTAAAGAACGATTTATCTACAAAATGTAGCAAACCCACTGAACGAGAACTAGAAATAATAATACCCTTGTATAACACTGAAATAAATTAATTATTTTAACAAAAACATATGGTATAAATAAAATCAAAAAACTTGCTGTTCCATAACGCCACACATGAATAGTAAATGTTTAATGGCGAGCGGTCTCTTCTATGAAGCCTTGCTTTCGCAAGACTTTAGCTGTGTCGTAAGCAGTCACTCACTGTGTGAGAATTCAGTCGGTACGCGCAATATAAGATTTGACGGAATAACAAATTTTCATTTTTAGCGAAATCCAGAGCGTGGCACGAAATCATTGGTACATCTCACATGGCGAGAGGTTATTTAGTTTTCTATTAATTTCTGTGCGCATACGAAATTAGGATGTGAAAATTAATGTAGATGGAAGGAAATACACATGCCAAAGCTTTCATTGCTTGGAAGCTATTAAATCTACTTGACGTGTTGACAGAGTGAAATTCACCTATTCAAACTATTTAAAACACTTGTTTACAGTATATGTAAAATTGTTGTAACAATACTTTTATACGTTCGGGTGCAGGGATATTTGCAAAGGAGTAGTTTATTTGAAATGCTATCACGTCTATACAATACGTATGCACAAAAAACCGGCTCGCCACATTCCAAGGATTAATCATTATGTGTAGAACTGAACACAACACTGTTGCTTGGTTCTCCAGAGACCCACTGCGTTCCCTTGGATTTTTCCGGATCGCAGGGGCGTGCGTATACAACCCTATCCCTCTCCCCCCCTGCCCGTGAACGCGCGTCGGGGAACGGAAAACACTACCAACCACCTGAACTTACGCATGCACGCAGCAACGAAACTATCGGGGTCGATAGTAATTAGGGATTGTGTGCAGTGTTGCGTCGGATCAGGGCCCGAGAGACCCCCCCTCGGTTGCGATAAGCCGCTCGATAATTTCTCTGCAGTTAATTATTCATATTCTCCGAATCGCAGTCGGAAATTTGATAAAAGAGAAATCGATAGGTTTTTTTTTGTTTCTTTGTAGGCGTGTGGGAAGACTATGCGAGTTATGTTTAATTCATGCTGGAGGGAGAATCGCGGAAGCCAAGAGGCGTTTGAATTATTCGATATCAAACGTTCCGTCAGTATTTTGAAGGGGTTGGCGTCCTCTCAACCCGAGAATCGCTTTTATGGAGGTTCCGTCTCGCTTTTTACTATGGAACACTTTTTTCACTGTCGATATGGCTAGAACATCGTGCGTTTTGTGCCAGTTGCTGATGTGTTCCTTCATTTTTGTGCCCGTTTCTGTGAGGTGTGTATTAAATTTCTCTAGTCGTATGAGAGTGTTGCATAACATTCTTGCTACATCTCAATTATTCAGTAGAATCTTCTATATTACTTTGGATTAAGCCATTACATGAAATTCATGTTTCATGACAATTACATAGCATTACTTGAATGACGTGTAATTGGCCTTCCATGTTAGTACTGCGTCGATAAAGAGAATTAACTAATGCTGTTCAAGTAGAGGATCTCACGGGGAATTATCTGCTGCGCTGCCGCGTCTGTTGCGCAGGAAAAAGGAAGTCATTTCAATCTCACCGCAGCGGATCTGGTTCCTCGCGAACACAAAGCGCTAAGTATGAACCGCCGCGAGTCCTTCCCCCTCCGCGCCAGTGGCCCGGAGAGCGCAGGTGGGGTCACCGGCAGGTGGGAGCGGCACTCGCGGCTGTGGGCAGCGCAGGCGGAGACGGCCGTGTTGCAGGGCGAAATCGCACCACAAACACTTACTTTTGGTATACTCCCCCGTCTTCTCTCTGTCCTTCCCTTTTCTTACTTTTTTCCTTCCGGTTTTATTCTTGTTGATTTTGTTCTTTTCCTTCTCCGTTCTAACTTTGTTCTTCTTTTTCAGTATTGTCATTGTTTTATCATTCTCCTTTTCTCTCTGCCTTTTTTCTTGCTTGCTTTTTGCTTTAATGATAATCTGAAACGTTAAGAAATATTCCGTCTGCAATATATTATAGAAAATGCTGTCGAAAGATGACGTTATTGTACATTCATAAGAAACTATATGTACCAATCCCGAAATCTCTACTGTTGAGGACAGATTTACCCTCCAGCCCTGCTGAGTGATGTAGGAAAGATAAAAGACCCGCATTGCGCAGATCGCTGTAAAACCAGTACGGAATTTTACATGCAGTAAATCTACAACATGAGACAGCCGGCTTTACTTTCCCATTCGAAGGAAAGCGTACGAAATATTTTTTTCGCCCTTAAAAATCCACCGCTTTAATCGGATTTGAACCCGCGAACTGGTGTATGTCCTTAACGTGTACGCAGTTACACCAGCGAAGTCGCTTGATTGAATATTATTACGCTATCAGACTTGGATGTTATTGGAAAGAAAATCACCAAAGGCAATGGATGGCTTATGTCATCATTGGGCTCGAATTAAGCAAATCTGGCTGCCTTGAAGGAAATACAATGCAAAAAAGCATCCGGGAAGTAAACTTTTAATTTAATTTGTTAATCAGAGAAACCATTTAGTGTTTTTCTTTGAATGACATCAAAAGACTTTTTTTAAGTTTAAGGGCGGCGTAGACGAATATGGGAACATTTAAAATGTCTTCAAACTTCGACAATAGCGAAACCTACTGGAGAAAAACTGCAATGCTAGAAACATGGTTTAAAACGACAAACGCGAAAATCATAGGCGCGAATTAGGTAATGGCGAAGACATTAATGACCGAAACAAAATAATACAGCAGAGAAAGCAGCAAATTATAGTAGAAATGGACGGGAGAAGGGGGCGATAATGATGGAAAAACAGTGGGGATAACTGCCATACACACCGTGTATGGCACAGCCGTGTTTCGTACAGTTAAAAACAAGAGGAGGGCCCACGGCCAAATCGGCGGAACCAAGTGACAACGACGCCACCCCCGCGCCCGCATGGGGACGGCAGGGGCGGCGAAACCAGTCTTACCGCACGCGCGACCTTCCCACACGCGCCGCCAGCGCCAAAGCACCGGCCTCCAATTCCTCTCCCGCAATTTGGCATCAATGCCATGTTGGAACATATTATCATTATCTTTTAATTCCATTAATATTATTTGGTTAGTTTATCAAATAACGGCACTTTAATTGATGAAGGTATTACAATTAAATTTAAACTAGTATCAAATCTTTTTTTTTAAATTTCTCCAAAAGGAGACTTAATATTAAATAGAAAAACTTCATTATTTCAATGGAAATGTTTCTTTGGATACAAATTAAACTTTGTATTGAATACTTTATTGGATGCATTAATGTTATTTCGATATACATGTGTTGTTTGTCAACATCCTAGTTTAAAGTGAAAAATGTATTTCACAGGATATGATACCCCTTTCTGTTATTTTATGCAGTCAATCAATAATTATTATTTAATTATGTTTGTGTTTGCTATATCATTCTGTGAAATGTCTTTTGTAATGTACACAACATGACAGAAAAATTGTATTAAGTATACATAAAATGTAAAATGTGATTACTGATTTTAATGAAGAAATTAGGTGTCTTTTATTTTATTTCCGAAACTTACGGTTACAGAACTTCTGCTGTAATCAACTTTCGAAGGAATCTTAGCTACCAACGCTGCCGTCATAAGACGAACATCTGCGGTGGGTTGGGATAGAATCAGCGACCTTCGGATTCGCGAGTTGGGCAGCGTTAAACCACCAAGAGGGACATTTTCATCGTAGGGCGCAAGATAATGCCGGATTCAAGAAGCGAGTACTCGCACACCTCCGGAAAACTCGGCGATAAAATCACAGCCCATGAACATGCAATTTGATTACAGAGTAACTTATTTTATAGTACATAACGTTTAAACCTGCTAGCACTTAACTGCACGTTTAATTAGAAATTTATTCTTCTCGGAAAATCTCCGCTAAGGCATCAGTCCATTAAACCAAGACGCTATGCAAATGCGCGCTGCGATGCGTCGGTGTGTGTGAACGTGTGTGTGTGTGTGTGTGTGTGTGTGTGTGTGTGTGTGCGCGCGCGCGCGCGCGCGGAGAGTACACAGGAGGCGAGCGCGAGGGCGAGTAGTGACAATCAGGCCTTAAAGTTTGTCTAATTGCGTGAGGGGGCGGTGCCTGGCGGTGACGTTCGCTGGATACCACGCGAAAGAGCGTCTTGCAAGAGGCGCTCGTCAATGCCTCACTCGAAGATTGTCTGGGCGGACCGGGGTCGGGGAGAGCGGAGAAGGAATGGAGCGGGTGGACAGGACGAGGGAAATAAAAGTGGGGTGGGAGAGGAGGGCGATGCAGACGTGTGGGTTACGGTGGGTAGGACGATGAGGGAGAGCGAAGCGGGTAGAAAGGGGCGAGTAAGACAAGGCTGTGTAGGGGCGAATAAGGCGAAAGTAGAATGAGGCGGAGGTAGAATGAAGCGGATGTAGGATGAAGCGGATGTAGGATGAGGCGGATGTAGGATGAGGCGGATGTAGGATGAGGCGGATGTAGGATGAGGCGGATGTAGGATGAGGCGGATGTAGGATGAGGCGGATGTAGGATGAGGCGGATGTAGGATGAGGCGGATGTAGGATGAGGCGGATGTAGGATGAGGCGGGTGTAGGATGAGGCGGATGTAGGATGAGGCGGATGTAGGATGAGGCGGATGTAGGATGAGGCGGATGTAGGATGAGGCGGATGTAGGATGAGGCGGATGTAGGATGAGGCGGATGTAGGATGAGGCGGATGTAGGATGAGGCGGATGTAGGATGAGGCGGATGTAGGATGAGGCGGATGTAGGATAAGGCGGAGGTAGGATGAGGCGGAGGTGGATGAGGCGGATATGACGAAGTAATCTGGACGAGGGTTGGGCGGGGGCATGCGAGCCGAGACGTGACTAGGCGGGCAAGGCGTGACGAGGAGGGAGGGGCGATGCGGAGCAGGGGGCGGTAGTAGACGGGTCGGGCGTGCCCCGTCTGCGGGTGGGGTGGGGGTGGGGGTTGCTCCCAGACAGCGATTTGACGGCGCCTTTTACGACTGCTCGCGAGCGGCGTCTGGGGATTGGAGGGGGGCGGGGCGGAAGTACGTCGCGTGCATGGCTGTTCGTATCGCGCGCTGCACCCCAAGCTCAATGTCGCTTTGGGTGGAGTAGGTCTAGGCTATCGTAAATTCCCAAAAAAGTGTGGCGTTGAGAACCGACGAGGATGCGGACGGGAACTGCGATGGCGTGTGAAAATACTTGAGGAAACCTTCGTTTTGAAGGCTCTTTTCTGAACAAATAACACCGTCGTAGTGCAGTATTTTGATATTCTGTTTCATAGGATAGGCAAGTTTGCCACTATCCAGTCAGTTTTATTTTTAAAAAAATGAACCATGTCGTGTCCGCTATTACGCAGTTTAAGAATCAACGTAATATGTTAAGTAATAATTATCAGCATGAACACCATAATCCATAGGCTGTCAATAAATAAACAACGGGTTCGTTGACAACTTGTTTAGTAATTACGAAATAAAATAAGAGCAGAACACACTTAATTTCGTGAAAAATAGTTGATTGTCACTATATTATTTGCGCGCGAACAATTAAAACTCCACCGTGCAATTGTAACTCCACAACTACGAATCAGAATTCACAAAAAGGATCAGAATCGATTAATTACGTTACTACAGACGTGGCCAAGGTATTTCTGGTTGGCCATGACACATGAACAAAAGTATACATCACTGATTACGTACCTTCATCAACTACTTATAAACAATGAATGAATAAAATAAAACTGGTGATGTAAATGTTGATTTGACACCAGCTAACTTATACAACATAAATTATTTAACATGAATAGATTAAATGTTTTACATATTCAACATGTGGTCTTAGTACATTACAAATCTCAAAAATAAACAGTCAGTTTTATTTACCCGTTCTCAAAAGTATTCCAGGAAAACTTCTGAGTCAGAAGTGTGTGTTTTTTCTACTTTCCAACATTTACCCGTGTTGTATTCTCTCTCTCATACCTGTGTTCACTTTTAGCGGAGGTAATATTTTAATGGCTTTGTCAGCTTCTTTTTAATGTTTCATTTGGAATATCTTCAATATCTTTCAGTTGCCAACATATCTTTACCCTCTTAGTTTGGCATGTGTACTATGATGACCATAATTCCAGGCCTACTAAAATAGGTCTTTCCAAGAAACAACACGATGTCATCAAATATATGCCTCGAATGGTACAGATGTGCTTGAATTTCACTAATTTGAATTTTTTCTTAAATAGAAACGAAAAAATATTGAACGTAACAATTGAAGAATGTATAACGTGGTAAATGAGAAACCCGCTCCTGACGTCGCTCTTTCTCTTGAACATGCCACTCGGGCAATTAAACCCCAATTTATCACTTATTTCGTTAATTATAATTGATTGTTAATTACAGTTTAATAAATTATATTCATAACAACTTAACGGTTATTAAATATTAAGTAAATGCAAGTTTATTTTATGTTGCAACTATTTATTTTATGTTGTAAAATATTTAAGGAAACTGTGCTTACATTTTTACATACTATTCATGTATTGTTCTTCAAATCGCGAGCAATATTCTGTCTCTGCTCTCTGGCTTCCCGACGGTATGGGCGGTGTCGCCGAGGTTGGCTTCCCGCCGCCGTGCCGCGCCGCGCCGCGCCGCCTTCGTGGAAGGCCTGGGTTCGAGACAGGGCGGCCTTGGGGTCTCCGTCCCCCTCCCCTTGCCTGGCGCCAGCGCGCAACGATGCACCGCCCGCTCCTCGCGTTTTTTGCTTCGTTCTCCCGCGCACCCAGCACCGCTGGCGGTGACGTGACCAATTTTCTGTTTTTTGTGCCAGCGTAGGATTGCTCTTGACATTTGTAGACAAGATTTGCGCCTGAATGCTGTTAAAAGTGTGGGATAAACAATATATTCAACGTACTATAGAGAGAAATTCATACTAAGGGAGGTATGTTGTGTAAAGATTACTGATCTTCCTATTATTGGTAGTTAATTTCATTTAGATAATCATAGAGCTAATACAAAATACATTTTAAAAACTATTTAAATGCTTTCCTTCGGAAGGAAAGGAATGTTGATTACTCCAATGATGCCGATTTGTGGCTTGTTAAAAAAAATCACGAAGAAACAAAACCAAACCCTCAACCGTATATGACGCATCTGAGCAAAATTGTAAGCAAAAGGAGTGTTATAGAGTTCTGCCTGAAATGAAGTCATCTAGAATGGCTCTCGCTGTACTGACAGGAGAAGAAAGGGGAATTTATGAGACTAAATTGAAAGGAAGTAGATGTCTTTGAATTTTGTCTTCACTACTACATTACGTGTGTTTCATAACAAAGTAACGAAACAAAGGAAATAAAGCACAGCAATGAAGAAAAATTGAGGGAACGCAGTAGAAATTGAAATTCAAATGGGGTTTTTTAAATTCAGCATATTTGGAGTGATGCTCTAATTGTATTGTAATATAATTAAGGCTAATTGCTTGGGAGTCGTGGGAGTGGCGAGTAGTCCTCGTGTGTTGGGGCGGCAACTGATTTGAAGAAATACCTTTCCCAGTCGTCGCCTCCGTTGGCTTGCGCACGGAGCGGAATGCTAGCTCGTGCATCCGTGCAGGTCGTTTGTCAGCAGCCGCCTCCCACTCGCCCGCTCGCCTACTCTCCCGCCTACTCGCCCGCCCATCCATTCGCCCGCCCATCCATTCGCCCGCCCATCCATTCGCCCGCCCATCCATTCGCCCGCCCATCCATTCGCCCGCTCATCCATTCGCCCGCCCATCCATTCGCCCGCCCATCCACCCGCCCGCCCGCCCGCCCGCCCGCCCGCCCGCCCGCCCGCCCGCCCGCCCGCTCGCTCGCTTGCCCGCCAGCCTGCCCGCCAGCCTGCCCTCCAGCCTGCCCGCCAGCCTGCCCGCCAGCCTGCCCGCCAGCCTGCCCGCCAGCCTGCCCGCCAGCCTGCCCGCTCGCTTGCCCGCCAGCCTGCCCGCTCGCTTGCCCGCCCGCCCGCTCGCCCGCCCGCTCCGCCGATCACTCGCCCGCCCGCTCGCTTGCCCGCTCGCCCGCCCGCTTGCCCGCCCGCTTGCCCGCCCGCTTGCCCGCCCGCTTGCCCGCCCGCTTGCCCGCCCGCCCGCTCGCTCGCTCGCCCGCCCGCCCGCCCGCCCGCCCGCCCGCCCGCCCGCCCGCCCGCCCGCCCGCCCGCCCGCCCGCCAGCCCGCCAGCCCGCCCGCTCGCCCGCCCGCTCGCCCGCCCGCCCCGCCGCCCACTCGCCCGCCCACTCGCCCGCCCACTCGCCCGCCCACTCGCCCGCCCACTCGCCCGCCCACTCGCCCGCCCACTCGCCCGCCCACTCGCCCGCCCACTCGCCCGCCCACTTGCCAGCCCTCTTGCCCGCTCACTCGTCTACTCCCCTACTCGACCCGAAGGAACGCGGCCGCGCTGCCACGACAGGAAGCCGCGTCACTTCTCTGCCCTCACCCTTGCTCCTCGCATAGGAACTTGGTTGATTCATTGGCCAGTCAACTGCTATGGTCTTGAATCCCATACATGTTGTGCATGTTCTACCCTGACATGTGGCGGTGTTCCACTCTGACTGCATGGTGAGATTCGACGTCGACCTGTACGTCGATTTCCGGGGATTTCCTTCTTGAGGTATCTCCGCAGTGGAGCTCCGCACCAGCCGGGACAAGCTCTAAGCTCCCTATTGGTCTGCCCATTTGTGTGCTAGTGTAGTGCAAGTAGGTGGAAGGGTGTGTGCATGAGGGGAAAGGATGTAAAAGGAATGATCTCACTAACGTTCTCCAGACTACCCCTGAATTCCACCTTGCTACCACGCACGCGTAGCTGGAATGGAAGATCCGCCACCGTCGATCTCGAGCCAAGAAATCTTCGCGAGAGTCGCTACGGATGTATTGTGAACTAACTCAACGAGTGCGAATATGATAATTTCAGTCTCCGCCCTCCGTATTGGTCTTCTAATGCAAATCATCCTGGCATCTCTGCCCTCCCCTCCCCCATCGGCATTACCTTTACCTCCCCCCCGTGGCTATCACTAATCGCTGCTTACTTCTCCACACCTTTTCCTCCACCACGATACTCCTCTCCGCTCTCCCGTCACTGATGCTTCCGTCATACTCCTCACTATCCCTTCACATGTCCTGCGTCATAAGTTATTGCCCCCACACGTCCTGCGTCATAGCTCCCAGTGTTGATTACCGTCCCCCCCCCCCCTCACGCCTCTCCAGTGTGTGCTCATTCCATTGTCTGCGTTTCACCCATCTCTTTGTTGCAACGTGCCCAGGCCTCTGCTAGCCACCGTTTCTTACTTCTTTTGGACAGACTGTGTGAATGAAGGAACCATTCAACAAGAACAGTTCAAGTCTTCGTCTGTTCGTTCCTTATCATCGCTCTCGCTGGTTTCACCGTAATAATCCACATTCAATCCCAACGCCTGTCATTAATTTAAAAATACTATGACCACACGAAATTAGATTAAAGCACTTGTAGGTAATAGACGAACAAATTCCATGTTAGATAGTGAAGTGAAAATAAACAGTATACCCCTTAATTTTGTAAATCAGTCTTCTCAAATAACAGCGTTCATCTATTGCCATGTGTCATTCACTTATAAACAGTTCCACCCTTCTCCTTCATTTATGACATTGTGATAACTGTCTGCAAATTGTCTGTGATTGTTTGTACCTCACTGTCAATAAAAATCGCCTTCCAGTTATTCGGTGTGTCAAATCCTTATATTTGTGCTATTATCAACAATGTCGTTTACATGAATTTTCTTCCCTTCCTTCGCTTTTCACTAGACTGTAAAATATTCTTAGATTGTTGCTTCATCTTGTTGTTCCAATTACGTAAGTCATGTTTGCATTTGAAAATGTAAAAAAAGTAGTGTTATTTTGCGTGTGAACTTAATTGCATGTTGGAAGCTTTCTGTTTACTGATACACATAGAGTTGCCAACGATGTTCATGAAAAAGGGAGGACATTCGATAAGCAACCACCTCCCCCCCCAAAAAAAACGCATCAATAATATTAATATTATAAATATTTAATTTAGAATAACATCTGATCTATTTCGTTCTTCACTACATTTGCGAGTCAAGTGAAGAGATTCGTTAACAAGATGCAGATGAAAATGGTCTGAGCGTCTCTTTTTTATTTTAGCCGCTAGACAGAGACACTATCATGCATGCGTGTGTCAGCGTTCAGAAAAAGGATATTTATGTTTTCTATTCTAAATTAAACAATAAATAGTGTGTGGCAGATGTTAGTCATGTGATAAAATAAATGACAACAAATGTTAAAAATTTACTAAAAGGAGTACATTGAAAACACAAAGGAGTCCAAAAGAGAGGACAAAAATATTTACATTAATGAGGAACTGTTGGCAAAATGGAGGTCGGTTGGCAACCGTAGGTACACACATTCTTACTAGAAACCGGTATTGCAAAATTCAACACCTTCGTATCTTTACACACCTGTAAAACGATTTCTTATCATTGTCGGCGTTCAAATGTGAATGTTCTCGTGAAAATGCTCGCAAGTTTTAATGTGAGTGTTGAAGTATATCTTCCCTGCGCAAACATGTGCGCTCCTAGCGTGCGTTTACACAAGTTCCGGGAAATCAGTGATAGGCTTATCTCCACTGACATTACCGTATCTGCAGTTTGTCATACTCCGCATTAGGACAACGTTGACTCACTGAACGCACAAAGGTCCGTCCAGTGCTTTGTGCAGAACGATAGAAAAGTTTGTACATGTGTCTAAACTTTGTACAAAGATTTATTGTAGAACGCGGGAATTTCAAAGAAAATTGCAAAACCTATGAGCACGACAACAATGTGTGTACAATGAAAATATTCTACATTTAAATGGTAAAATGTGTAAATATGAAATTTTAGACGAGACTAGATATGCTTCAGTATTGCCAACGACGCGTCGTTTTAGTTCAAAAATTATATTAGAAAAAATCTAACATTGCCAGAAGAAATTAACTTAGCTTTATTGTTGTGTTATATAAATGTGTTGCAACTTGCAGAACACGTCATTTCAAAAGTCAAAGGCTTTTGAATTCTTCGTTGTACCACTCTGTTATTGTAAGTAATGATACATACATCATGAGGGTACAGCTGCAGAAAACCTACGCGCTGCATCTTAAATCTTGCTGTGACCCCGAAAGCAGTATGCGCTATAAACCTAAATGTGCGGTCGTTTGCAAGATTCAGAATAGTCGACAGAGATCATCTTCTAAGAAGTTCAGTGCATTTACAATGCATCACGTCACTTTGAAAGGCTGCGCTCGCCTTGCTTCGCCCCATGTCGTCGTATCGACCAAGAGGCGCTTATGGATAACTGCCCTTTCGTCACAGTCGTGGTTAAAAGTGTTGGCGCTGGCTGCTCTTTTCTCTTCTTCTTCTCCTCCTCCTCCTTTTTCTTCTTCTTCTTCTTCTTCTTCTTCTTCTTCTCCTTATTTTAATTCGTTATCTTCACCTTCATCTGTTTTTTCTGCCTAAAAAGATTTAGAACAAGTGATCTATTCTGTCATCCATTTTTCTTCTCGTCTGCCACTGTACTTCCTTTCTTCTCAGTAGATAATTGCCATGAATTGAAGTAGGTTTATGGGCATTATTATTACGTATTGTAACCGTTAGTCTTATCTTCAAGAATTCATAAAATTCTTTGAAAGATTAAGCGGAGACAGGGAGCAAGAGATGCAAAGTGAGTAAGTTGGATCGAAAAGAATAGAGACACTATGATTTAAATAAGATACTCGAGGAAAGGGTTTGTACAAAGAATATAATAATGGAGAATCGGTTAAGCTACAATACATGGAGAGTCTTTCAAATCAGTTTTATGAAGTCAAAAACGCGGAGAGAATGATACTACGCATACGAGTATATTAGGTGAATCATCATTCATTGTGTTTCGAAAAGCTCTCAGACAATAATAGATTGTAATAGGTACGAGCGTAGCTTGTAAGAATAACTACCTGTATTTCGAATCGGAAGACAGAAAGATTTTTCGAGGATGATATCATATCCAATGATTGTTATATTTGACTTCATCTACCTACGGTCTGTACGATAAACATCAACTTTTCCTCTGGAGTTAGTCGCCTTATTTCATTCCCTACGCTTCTTATACCGATATTCTGTTTGTACTATCTGTTGAAACGTACTAGCACATGAATTTCTCTACCGTTCACTTTTCTTCTATCGACACTATGACACGATCTTTAATTTCTATTTTTTTTTTTTTTTTTTTTTTGTCTAGCATACCATTTAGTATTGATACTAAGTGCGTTAGGAAACACAATAACGGCGAATGAGTACTTTTTATAATAGTTCATTGAATTTTCTGTAAATGGTTACAACATTTGAACTCTTCAAAAATAGTTGAGGTAGATTGAATAAATCTAGCGTTTCTCCTCTGGCAACGATGTTCCATTACTCCAATCGAAATGTAAATGGATAATGTCAATAAATTGGGCCAATGATTTTCTATACGTTACCTTCTGTACCTTCGTCCTTCTTCCCCTGGGCATTTTCCATTGCAGACTAACTTTTCTGTCACCGCCTACTTTGTCAGCTCGCCCGCGCACGGGGAGCGTTGCGGGGAGCGGTATTCGCATCGCCCGCGGCGTGAGGCGTCTCACGGAGCGCCCATCGCCCTTCTCCCCTCCTCTCCGCCCCGCCCTTCCTCTGTGGGCGGGTCCTTTTCGGGTAATTAATCACGCGGGCTGTTGACGTGTCAGTTACTCAAGGTGCGTCGCCTAGCGGAGGCCAGGCGTGGCGGGGTTGCGGGGCGGGGCGGGGGCGGGGGCGGGGGCGGGGGCGGGCTGAGTCGGCGCCGTGTAGCGAATTAGCAGCGAAGTGCGTTCGCCGCAGGGCTTCGCGTACAAAGCAAGCGAGAACGCTCGGCACTGTCGCTTCTCGTCTGCAGCTCGTCTTTTGCTCTCCCGCCTTCCAGGTCCTCGCTTAAGTTTTGGCTCATAGATATTTTAAACCTAAGCTCAGTTGACATTTTACATATTCTCATATTCTAATGATGAGAGGTCATTTTTTTAAGATCATAACTCATCATAATTTCGGGTAATGAATTAACAAAATGAATTTAATTTTGTACCATTTAAAAAAATATTTTATATGTAATGTGTTCTCTTCATGTTTAAGTCTGAAAGATCCACCTTCATATCAATGTTTAATATTAACACTGAAGTTATTCAATTCTTCTTAATGCATAAATGAAACTTACTTGAAATGAAACTTGTATGAAAAATATCGTTTGGCATATTATCCCTAAAATAGTTTCGGACGTTGTTTATACTGCTGGATTCATATGTTCCCGTTTCACTTCCCAGTGTTTTTTCGTTTTTGTTTTTCTTTATTTTTTTCTTTTGAATTCTTTCTGTTCTATCTTCTGGTTTTTATCCTTATTTTTCTCTTTTTGCTTCTTATTCACTCTCGCTCGTTCTCTCCCCCCTCTCTCTTTCCCTCTCTTTCTATCAGTTAGTAGAGGTGATGCCTATTCCCTTGGTGCGAAAGTGGCTCGGAGATAGAGAGCGAATCCGAATTAATATTTCAAGAGCGCTAACCGTCCCTTGGCTCCCGACCCTGCGGTGCACCAGCCTTGTCGCTTTCACCCAGGAACATCACCAGTGAAGAGAGACTCCGTTGACTATCCTCCTCTGTCTTCTTCATTAATCCAATGTTGTTGAATGTAATACAAATTACGCGGGTTATTTAAAATGTCATTAATTTCGAAATGACGAAATCCTTTTTCGAAAAGAGCTTAGAAAACACTTTCTCGCACTACCTCGTTATGTGTATTTGTTGAAGAGTTATATGCGTGGTAAAGTCCATATTGGTGATGTTTGTGCTTTGATGATTTGTTAATGCCCATCGCCCGAGAAAACTAGAATAATTTGATGCTCAAATGTACATAATGTCATGTAAGACTCTAAGTAAATGTTCGGAATGACAGACTTTGTCTTGAATGAACATATTTAAAAACAAATATCATGGCTGTTGCCTGTCTCTTGGCATGCACGACGTGCTCTCTTAGATATATGGTAATCTTCTCGCCCTGTGGCTCTTACTCGTGAATTATTTCGTGGAATAAATGTGTTGTCCGGGAGTGTTTCATTTGACAGGCATTGCTGTATGATTGATGGTTGCTGAACTGATTCAATTCGCAGAAACAATTCTTATGCAAACTCGACTTATACCCGCTCGAAATGACAGAGTGCATGTTTTAAGAACCATAGTTTACGATTATTGCAGGTGACGTCCATTATAGATTCTTGGGAGCCTTGAGAGTAGGGCTGTGTTGGTAAGCCTGGACTGTACTTCGCTATCAGGGATGTGGCGTAGGCCTTCGTGGAAGTGCTGTGCCGTGGCTTATCGTGGTGCGGTGAGCGTCTCGGGCGGTTTGCGGTGACGCCTGGAATCAGCTTTACGATCGCACTCCACTTTCTGGACGAAATCTTTAGGAAAGGGCAACATTCTCAACTCTTACGATGTGTCGACATGGAGTTTCATTTATTGTTGTTAAGTTTCTTCAATTCGATGTACTCTATTAAACTAGATGTCAAAACTGACTCAAGCATATTTACGATGCTTCATTTTATTTATGCAAATAAAGGGAAGACATTTCTGTTTATTCAATCGGTCTGGTTTATTCTGATGAAAAAAAAATGACGAAAAGTTTATGTATGATCCTTATTTCTTGAGTCTTAAACAAGTGGGGTAAAAGTCTTCATGGCCAAAAGTTTAACTTAAAAAGACTGGGCGTTAGTTGAGAAATCTCTGTTTCATATCACTCCATAATATGGGTTACAGTTTTTCATAGCATTCTGCGTTTCATACTGTCAACGTTTCGCACAATATCAGTTGTTTATACATCTAGACATATATCTAGAAATGTCATTTATAATACCTGCAATTATTCTTGCGATCGAGCACAACGTGCGAAAGCCCCGAGACGCCGCTAGGTAGCGCCAGCGCTGTCGACGCACAGGCTCGCATCGTGGCGCCGCCGCGCCGGTACCTTGCTGCGTTGCGCTGCGCCCGATATTGCCAAAGTTGGCTGCTCTCCGCTGCGCCCGAGTTTATGAGCTTTCTGCCCCGCCCCCGGCGCCCTGCCCCGCCCCACCCCCTTTCCTCCCCGCCCCGGCCCACGCCACTCCTTCCGCCGTTGCTCATTTACCACTTACACGGCCAGCGCATGCGTGTTTCGGCCCTCCCCTCCCGCGCCCCGCCCCGCGCCGCTGGTGCCCGGGCAGAAACTCGCCAAGCCTTCCGGGCGGAGTCGAAGCGTCGAACCTCGGAGCGGTAGGAATTCGACGGCTGAACTGCGGGGCGCACTGGGCTGCGCGAGAGGGGCCGAACGGAGCGGGGAGGTGACGGTCGGCGTAGGTCGAGACGCACGCCCCGCAAAGCAGGCCCAAGAATCCGCAAATCGTTTCTTACTAACCTTTAAACAAATGAATCATCACTGAAAAATCATGGGGAGAGGTGGCTTAGGGCAGCTAGTCGACGATTGGTACCGGATCTCGCTATCCACCGGGGCGAGATACCACCTTCTGAGCAAAAAACATGCACAACACGTACGCAGTCCGTGTCCTTAGCAGTTGACGCGCCCGGAATCTCTAATAATCAATCATACACTGAAAAAATCGTCCTTCATTATCTATAAACCGAACGATGCTTTCACAACATGTGCGTTTGGCCGCGGGAGCACGCGTGTCGTTAATGACGCGCCTAACCCGAGCGCCCCTTTTGCCGCAGGTGAGTGGCGCGTGCGCGGGCGCAGCGCGGCAAGGAGACGCGCTATGGGCGAGGCGGAGAGGTCGCTCGCAGAGGGAGGTTTTGCAGCCGAGAAGGATCGCCGAGGAATTAGGTATTTGAAGTTGTTGCCTGATGTCGTGTTGGGGGTGGTTTTTGGAAAGAAATTGGTGAGAAGATCATGTTCGAAGAGAAATGAGAGGAAACTAATTATTTGTGGTTTGGACTGTGGATTCCGTCTGTTCGGTATTCCATGTTCATCTGCGTTCTTTCCTTAATCTTTCCTACTCACGTCTGTTTTTCATTAACTTTGTAATGTGTCCTGCCTTATTATTATTATTATTATTATTATTGTTATTATTAATATTCTTCTTATTAATATTATTATTATTAATATTATTACACTATTCTTCCTAATTTCTCGCTCTCGCATACCTCCTGTCATTCCCCATCCCATTCTTCGTACCCGTATCTCTTTGCCCGCCCTCGCCGCCGCCCGGGGCGTGCCTCGCGTGCGTCGCGGCGTGCCGCGTGCCGCGCCGTGTCGCCCTTCGCGTGCGTGACGGCCCTTGTCGTCGGCTCGTTTTCGCCCTCACGTCGCGACTGCGGCCTCCCACCCCGCTCGTCATGCCGGTGATGTGTTCGCCTCGGGCGGGACGCGAGCGCGGCCGGGGCGCGCAGACGGACGGACGGACGGAGCGGCCGGCGCTCGCGCGGAGGCTGTGTCCATGGAGGTTTCCGCGACCGCGCTCGCTCGGGATTCGCGCTGGCTGTTTCACTCGTTCCGGACTACATCAGTGTCAGTAGTCACAACCCGTCGGTTGACACATAAGACTGTACTGTTATATCGACTTAACGCAACCGAAAGGCAGTGGCGTAGCGTGGGTGTCGGCAGCCCGGGGCGGAGGAACATTTTGCCGCCCCCTTATTTAGGTGTTTCAGTTAAAAACAACAACTAAAATATACAATCTTGAACATTATACAATTACATATATAATAAAAGTAAATAAAATATTTAATACATAGTCGAATGTATACGTACACGAACAATACCATATTTCATCAAAGTTCAATAATTTAACAATCACTACACGTACTTATGAGCACTAAAATCACAGTTTGGAAAGCGCAGATGATTTTAAGTTAATGTAGATTGGACGACTGACTATCCACTTTCTTTCAATTCTCAAAGCATTACTCACTGATTTCTCTCAAGGGACTTAATCTAATTTGTAGGCGTAATACTAAATCGTATTTGCAACTGTAATCTAATTTGCAGGCGTTATTATACACTATTGAACACTAGTCGTTATATGATAGAAGAAACTCTCGCTGAATATTAGTCATCAACAATTCAACCCCAAAAATAATGTACGAGCAATCCCTACAAGTACAGACGGTGATGCCAGTCGCTACAATGAGCAAGATACCATTATTATTCATTCATTTAAAGAAGTCACACAATAAGTAAAGAAAGATTCCGGGCTTTCAGTCGGTAGATTCGTAGGCGCGACAAAAATATGAAATGAAATGGTGCAAATTTTTACAAGATATTATTATTTATTGTGAAAGTTTGCCGCCCATTAAGGTACCTGCTGCGGTCCCTTTGTCAGTCGTCGGCGAAGAGCCCTGATGATTGACGTTCGCGCTCTTCTGCGGCGGCGTGGGCAATAGATCTAAAAGTGGCGCCCGGGGCGGGCCGCCCCTGCCTCCCCGAATACCCTACGCCACTACCGAAGAGGAAGGTAACGCTTCTCTTAACGGCCTACGTCCGTTGAGGTTTTAACAGTCCGCAGTCCGTTAAGAACAATCCAAACAAAAGAGTTCCCGCTGAAGATGGCGTATGGGTAGGAATGGAATGGTTGGCGTATGGCTATATGATTATTTTCTTTCCCACACACTGCATCGAAATACAGAGAGATTAAGTAATGATGCGTCAAAAAGCAGAGTTTTTTCGACATAAAATGTAATAAATTGTTGTAAAATAATGTATATAACTATGATTTCGATTCGAGTGAAACTTATATGATTTCTCAGGTAAACTTAACTTGCGTGTCTGCATTGTGAAATGCTTTGCCATGAGAATCGTGGAAGCAGTTAATGCCATTAATGTTACGTACATGCAGATAATGCTATACTTTCGGTTCCAAGAGCTCACGAGCGGAGCCATCGTCTGCCATCCCCCCCCCCCATCCTCATCCGCGTGACTCTCTCGGAAGCTGCGGTTGCGCGATGCTCTGCGAACTCGTTTAACCTCCTGACCCTCACTGCGCCCCCTCACTGAGACCCTCACTGAGTCTTCCTGAGATCGCTTTCCTTGATCCATTGAGCAAATTCTGAGGTGGCCCCTTGTTTTGTTTTTGCTCGTAAATGTACCTTCAATGTGCGCTCGTTTTGTTGGGCTGACCTTTTGCTAAAAGTGGCAGGAGTAAAATCGGGATGTGAAAGTTGCCATTTCGTAAGTAATACAATGAAATCATATCTGCATTTCGTTTATCGATCCAAAGAAGTTTTTTTTCTGTTATGCAGGAGTGAATGTTTTTAAATTTTCAAACGTTGCTAGCCTCGCTTTGTTTGTATTTTTATTCATTAAATTAAGTACGGTAAATTAAGTAGGAGTTGGGTTTCTGGATTTCAAGAATATGTGCGCATATTATACTTTTCTTTACGTCACATGAAAATCTTTACTGTTATGGAAGTTAAATAACAAATATTAAATAAATAATAAACCAGACAATTCGAGCGGAAAAAAAGGACGTGGGTGTTTTAGTGTACTATGCTTCTGGAAGGGCAGGTGTAAACGCTGGAATGGAAAGAACTTCTACTAGTGTCGTTGAGGAGATGAACGATAATCACGATTAAAATATAACTGTCATTCAGTTCACGAAATAATGATTTAAATAGATGAAGCCATTCATTTTGTAATGTTATGAGGTATTGAAACGACCAATGACTCATAAGTTTCAGTCCATTACAGTCAATGGAAAAATTACTAGATCAAAATTACGTTCCAGAGAAAATATGGTTAGGTCAATGTTTTCTTATTTGTATGTACTGTTAAGACATTTATATTAATTTACATAAACGTATTCTCCAGCATGTATATATACATAGTACTTTGTTATATACATTACATTAGATTTCATCGAAAGCAAAATTCTTAAACTAACCGACCAAGAGACTGTGCATATGATTAACAAAATCTCGTGACGGAGTGAGCAAACATGTTGCAAAGGGCCTGGGGCAGCCCGTAAACAGAAAGTGGAAGTTTTACGACCGTGGGCTGAAGTTGCAGAGGTGCCAACATGCTGGTATATCACCGGTCTGACCAGTATCTTATCTCCGAGCTAGTTGTGGGCCTGTATTTTCTAATTTGATAGCTTTATACGGATCATAATGCTTTCAAATTCATGCTGTAATGATGTAATAACCTGATTTGTTTTGGTTGATGGCACGTGAACGAGCTAGTTTGATATGTCATAAATATGCGTGGAGCACATAACGCTGATGTTTTATGTTTACTTGCATGAAGGACTTCTGCGATCGAGTGGTGCATGTCCTATGCATTTAGTAGCATCATGCGAGCGTGTCTAGTGTTCGTGATCCGCAGAAAATATTTCTCTTTCTCTTTGATACCTTGTATGTCGGTCAATTTTCTCTTTCGATCCATGTTTTATTTTTTCTAACATTTCGGTATTTCGTGTTTTTAGATCATTTCGAAATTTTAAACCCTAATATTCCACACAAACAATTAAGTTGTCATAGATTTTAAAGATACAAATGGAATTTGAAAGTTACGGCGTTCTAAAAAATAATTCGTGGATTCAACTTGCATTTCTCTGTTCAGTTCAATTCCTGCAGTGTATAAAGCGGAAGATTTTGACCCATGTTATACAACAATTACTTCTCATGACGTTTATTGAAGAAAAGTTGTATCAATAATTGAATTATTTGCTAGACTAAATGATTCTGTACTTAAGTATAATTTTTTTAAATTCCCTTAGCGTTTTCTTCTTGATGCATTAAAACACATCTGATTTTTCTGTTATGAATGTAACAATTATAGAAAGTTACCAAAACGGCACAGAAATAACGTTAGCATCATAACAGTTCAATTTTCTGTGCCATTCTCGTTGTAGTATTGGAGGGCTCAGTGAGAGATGTAAGCCACACTCGAACAGTTTTGAGGTACAGCATACTTAGTCTTCGGCGAACCCATGCAAATCAATGGAGGGCCAAAATCAGTCATGCTGTCATATGTCAAAGAAAATTGAAAATATAATTCTAAAAGGAAATAGGTTTCGTCAAAAATAATTTATTGAGGTATGATCAACTTCGAAAATTCAGAATTATCACTTATGTCTCTCTCTCACTGACACATTCATTTGCGTTCGTATTTATGCAGTATTTACCTCTTGTCTTGAGCGATTGGCGGTTTCCGAGTAGACAAGTTCTAGTGCGATTCCGAAGAGAAGGGCGGGCGAGAGGAACAAGACCAACAGATGCGAGCGTAGCGTGTTAAAACGCACGGCCGCGGCGCCGAGCGGATCCGTCCGTCGCGCCACCGCCCGTGGTGCCATGGCACGACGCCAGATAAGCGCCCCCCCCCCCTCGCCCCTCCCCCAGCCACGCCGCACTGGGACCAAAGGGCCAAGGCGAGGCCGAAACCCCAAATACAATTACAGGAATCGCACTGACGGATTTTTATGCTGCGAAGATGCTGCCATCAGGTCCTCTTTTCTACCGAAGCACTAAAGGGAAAAATAATACAATTGAGTCGTTATTATTTTGTTACCTTGTTGACAAAAATTACGTAACAAACTGCTTGTAAAAATTGAAGTCCAGCATATTGAAACAAAAAAAATTGCTAGAAAGGAAGTTGAATACACAGTATCATTTGATAATGTGAAAATGAATTTGATGATAGTATTCTAAATGACTGGCAAAGTGCTTCATATTCTTTGAGAGACTGCCCTTTAAGTTTTTAAGTGGCTCGGCAACTATGCATTCAGAACCTTGTACTACAATCTAACTACAATTCGTATCATCTCACCCGACGGTCGACCCTGGAGAAGAAACCACTATTTGGAGAGAACCAACCAAACAGACTGCATTCTAAAACTATAGGAAACATACAGGTTTTGAAACCTACAGCTATAGCTAAACAATTAAATAGCCCGAGGCATTTGCCCCTTGTCCATGGTTTAGTACTCTTAGGCGAACCCTTTAGTATCATCAGTGGATGTATTAGGCGTAACTATTGTACGTTTAACTAATACCAATTACATTTAATGCGGAACTTAATCTACACTTAAGTTATGACTTAAATCTATATTGAAATAATGAAACATTCATTTTATGTGAATTCAGAAGGGACTCTCGTCATTGAAATATGCAGCAAAAACAGTCGTAATAAAAGTATTTAATTTTGCTGAATCACCGTGCTTAATTTTTCACCCGAAGCTCCACGAATACTCTCCACACACACCAGCCCTAGACTACCAAGAGTATCGTGCCAGCCACAAAAATCGAACCTTGTGCTTTCGCTTATACGTGCAAAATGGCGGTCTAAACTCTCTAGAAGGATTTTTTTTTGATTTTGAGGATTTGGCCTCGCGTTCGTGATTTCGTCTCACCGTGCTGTGCGTTGCAGGCCCGCCCATCCCCGCGTCGCATGCTGCGTGTGACAGCAGCTCCTCTCCGCCCCTTCCCCTCCACCCCCCCACCACTCCAAGCACTCGCACAACACGAACGAGATATGCACGGACGTGGAACAAAGGCTGTCTAATGCCCAAGATAAACACTCCATTTCTGGTTTCCAAATAGCGTCTGTTTCCCATCGTAGCCCCGAGTCGCATGTAATTGAAGTTACTAATGAACGTACGAGTGGTAGAAATTTTGAAATTGATATACAGTTTTGAAATTACTATGTTAATGTAATATTTCAGCGTAAAGCTTTTAATTCTGAAGTTAATTTCAAACTGCAATTACATGGAAATTGTAACAAACCCGTTGCGCTCTTTTTTTTTTCGGTCGTCCGCGCGTCGGCGTGGATAACAGGGAAATGGCGGGGACCTGGAAACTGCGGAATCGATGAGAAGAATACAATATTACGCGAGGGGAGGACAACGGGTTTAATCGTGCCCGAATTGCCAGGGATTCCATCAGTGGGAAAAGCCCCCCGGCGACGGAGGGGTCAGTGGCGTGGGGGGGGGGGGGTCGGCAGCGGGGCAGCCTCGGTGCCCTTGCGAATGAACCCCCCCCCCCCCCCCGTCTCGGCAGCGAGCGCTCGCACAGAGCCTGTTAGGTGACGCGCTGCTGCGTCGCCCTTGGGGGCTGCCGAGGAGCCTGGCCCAAGAGCCTTGCGGCACTGGATACTGGTGTTTCTTAAAATATTTGTTTATCTTGTTTGATATTACAATAACGCTCAAGGCGTGGAAGTAAATACATAACAAACAAGACTTCTGTGGGTAAACGCACGAAAGTAACCTGTTGATGGGTTTTACATTATTATTAATTTTAGTTATTAGGCCGATATACAGCAAATAACGGACGCGGTTGAAGCTTGTAAACCAAGGTGATAGCCAAGTTAACAACCAACCTAGTCGGCGATAGACCACGGACTGTAAAATTCATTAGAAGCCGACTGTCAAGAGAGGCTTGTCGTTAAGTGGATATAACATATTAATATCACAATCATACGTATTAAATCTCTAGAAATGTACACAGTAGTACTACTACTAATAATAATTCACACAACAATTACAATAATAATAATAATAATAATAATAATAATAATAATAATAATAATAATAATAATAATAATAATAATAAGGCATCCAGTGTACATCCACGAACATACGTGTGTATTTTTTAAAATTATATTTATGAATGCTTTTTTTTAAAAATTACATTTCAACATTTTTGTTTTATTAATGAATAACCTCATTCTTAATGTGTAATATGAGATCATAGCAATATTTAGCAAGAAAGCACATAGAAAATTAGCTTTGCTTCCTCTGGATGAGTTCGGAATTTGATCTTAATTTCCGAATGGTTTACGGAATGAATTGCATATCTTGGGGGACATACGTAAGTTAAATGTTATTAATTGTGCAACACAAGTTGCTTTGCTTCGTGGCAAGAAGGGGGGTGGCGTAGTGCGTCTACGTTAAATTACTCGTACGTTGTCCTCTGTTTTTAGAATTGGGAGAACAGTTTTTACATCGTTATTCTTGTTGTTCTTTTGTGAGTTGTTAATTCAAGGATCATGGTGATTATTGATGTTATTTTATTTAAAAACGGGATCAAAATAGTCATTCAATTGAAGGGATAAAATGTTGATAATCCTTTGCTACATTTCCGTCAAAATAAGATTATTGTACTAATATCTTCGCTCTACTTTCTATAAGCATTGGCATTGTGGTGCTGGGGTAACAAATGACACTATACTACGAAAATATTTTTCCTCTACTGGAGAGTCAGCTGATAGAAACTTTAACTTTTTTCCCCGGAAGAGCTCGATGTAGTTTAGGATTGTGTGGAGCCCATTCCTTCAATTCTAAAATTGGTTATTCATTTTACAAACACACGATTACTTTACTCCTATAAAGAAATATTTTTTGGCTTTTCCATAGACAGCTTGGTGAACACACCCGTTGCAACAAACCGCCTCTTTTGGCATGCTGCCTCCAGTACTTCATTAACTGCAAATCCCTACAGCTAATACACGCATTCTACGTTACTGTCGCACTACGTTTCATCTCGAATTACCGATCTTTGGGTTGCCGTTCACTCATCGCTCCGTGTTCTCTGTACTCCGCCTTTAATAAAGGCGCAACTCGCTCTTTCGTCGGCGCGATGGCGCGTTACGCGTGTCGCGGCGCGTGGGCGCGCGCGCGTCGCTCCGATTGCGCCGCTGACGTCACTATGACATCACGCGTGGGCGTTCCGGAGCGCTCGAGGAACGGCGAGGACGAGTCAGAAGAGTCCTCGCGCGGAATACGGATAGAAAGCGGGGAACGCGCGAGAGGATCAGCCAATGAAAGAATGCTGTGATTGAATGGAACGAGCGCGTAAGGGGAGCGAGCAAACTCATTTCCCAGTTCCACGAACGGGAATACAATTGATAGCGAAGCGCAATATTTGTGGAATTTAATTTTAATTTAATAAAATTGTTTACTTTCATTGCGCAGCCAGCTCTTCCTTGAAATCAAATAATAGTATGTTTTTGCAGCTTTCCGTATCACTATCTCCAGGCCTCGAGATGAACGCGCGTCGATGTGTTTGTGTTTCCATCGGTTTTATTCGCCGCTAGATCGATAGCCGCGTTTTGCCGCCCGCCCGCGTTAAAGACCGCGTTTTCGATATGCTGTTGCGCTGGAGGCGCGGGCGGGCGCCCAGTCGCGGGGGGCGGGTGCCTGGCTCGCGCTCGTACGTCGCTCGGAGGCCGGTATCGAAATCTCGCTTTTATCGCTGATTCTTTCAACTTGTTGCGCTGCCGGGGCGGCGCGCGGCGCTGGCTGCGTTGGCCCGAACAGGTGACGGGCTTCGTGGCGCGGCTTCCCTGCTGCACCCCTCCCCACTCCCTCCCTCCCTCCCCCCTTTCCCCACGCTGCGGGGCAGCTTCCGTGGCGCGTCGGCGGAGGCTATCGGTAAATCGGGGTGTCGTGGCTAACGGAATAATTAATGCCCGGGGCTAAACGCTCTGGCGCGCGCTCGCCACGCCACCCGCGGCCGCTCGCCGCACTAGGCGCTTTTGGCGCGCGTGTCTCTCTGGCTGGAGGCGAAGATTTGCGGCGGAGGAAATATATATTCCTTCGATGTTGTGCTGCGAAAGATTGCTCGAGAGCTGCAACCCTGTGTTTGCAAAGCGTGTGGACGACGCGGTTAGCGCCGTGTTATCTCCGTGTAGTGGAGAGCAAATCGCGTGTGGTATTTAGCTCATATGCTCTCTAAGTAGAATTCGTGGTAAACAGAAAGGGTTCGTCGGGAAACTTCCGTTTTCCACTTCATTCGTTCCACACTTGCTCTACAATCATTATTTTATCGTCATTATTTTCATAACGTAACGATTCATTCCCAATATGAGTGAGTCAATAAAGACGGCTTCCGAAATCATGATAATTGGTTTGCCAAGCAAATGTGTTCCTCATTGATATCAGCAATATAATTATGGAGAAAACTAATAAAAACTCATAAAATGGAAATAGGATTAAAATAATGCGTAACTAAATAAATATATTCGTAAGTCTTTCATGTCCTAAAGAGGTGCTAACATTGAAACGTTTGAGGGCGACAAAAGTCTAGCTAGTAACTATGTTGTACATTGTATTGAGGTTATATGAGTGCATTAGCATTAATATTATCAATGCGTTCTTGGCTATCCGGGATGAGCCGTGTCTCGGTCAATTGTGCTGACGTTTCGGCCTTCTTACTGTGTCCTTCTTCAGAGCAATACAGCCGCCAGTGTAGCTCTGAAGAAGGCCACAGCAAGATGGCCGAATCGTCAGTCCAATCAACTGAGACGCGGCTCATCCCGGATAGCCAAGAACGTATTGACTCCGGCCGCAGAAGCCTACGAACGCATTACTATTATCAGTTAGTATCTTTTAATTTTTTGTTGTAAAATTTCAATGCAAAGTATGAGTATGAGAACAGAGTAAACTACGTATTATGCTACTTAGAAGTACATAAAATATTTATCGTGTTAGATTTTTCCGTATGAAATTACTAAAATTCACAAAACAAAAAATCAAACAAACATTGTAATAGTTACACCAAATTAATACAATTTTGCAGAATGTATGTCATGACCTGACTCTGCTAAAGCTGACATACTACTATAAAATAATAATAATAATAATAATAATAATAATAATAATAATAATAATAATAATAATAATAATAAAAATTAATTTTAATGTTAACACTTTCTAAAAAATTATATTTTTTTAAATCTACTTCAAAATGTTTTGACATTCTGAAGGAAAGTCTAGCAAATGTTGCAAGTATTTTGTTCACAAATGAGAGTTTATTTTTTTTTATTAGAATATGTTTAAATACAATCTGTCCTGGTTTCTTTGCAGAATTTTTCGAACTAAGATCCTTACCACCTACATATATCATATTGCATTAGATTTTAAAAACAAATCATTAAGAAATGTAACATTTCATATTTGTTTCGAATTAAATAAGGATATACTTTGCGAAATGTGTAAAGCGATCAATGCTGTAAATAATATTATAAATGAAGCAGTACCAAGATATACTTACTGGGGTAAACGATATTCCGTTTAAACAGCTTATTTCAGATTAAGCATTTTAAGCATTGTTACTTCTGTTAGCATGCAAGTCCAAATTGGCATTTCAATTTACAGCTTCTTAGGGGCCGTCTTTCGAAACATTTTCTCGGAAACGGATGTCACATTCACTACGCAAGTTTCAACCGAGTGTTTCCGAGAAAATCTTTTGTCCGCGACGAGTACGGGGGACCGGGAGTAAAAAGCAAAAAAAGGTGGATTATCCTTCAAGTCACGTGACGCTGCATGCAGTGCTCAGCAGGTGTGGCCGATGCCCGCGGCGACTGTCTTTCTTTTTTTTTTAAGAAGAATAGGTCTGTTCTCGCAGAGTTACCTAGGTGGACGCCTCATTCCAGTATGACGCATTGTACGAAACAGGAAGCTGATAATTTGTACGGAATGTGGACATAGTAAGTTGACAGTGAGGCACATTCTAACTTTTAGATAAAGCAAGCGAAAAGTTACATGTCCCTTAATTCAATTTTCTATCCTACTTTCTTTTGTTGATTCTATCTTATTTCTGACTTTTACTTTCCTTTGAAATGTGTCCCTAACGTTTTAATTTTGCTATAAATAACAAGAAAATTAAAGATTTTTTTTTTTAAATTTGGGAATCGAGTCGCTTAACATATTTATAAATAATGAATGATTTTTAAATCGCGATCAGAAGGCATATGCGTGTAAATACTCTCAACAAATTCTATCATGATGAGAATATTCCGCTTTGTAAAAGCTACATATCTGTTTTGTTTTTAACAAATACAAAACATAATCATTATCATATTTGGTCTTGAAATTCGATTCATTTCTTTACTTTCAACAAATTTCAAATTTTCTGTCGATTTATCGTCATGTTAGTTTTTAATTGATCTTACGCATCCTTAATTATTGTTTTAATTTTAAATTTAAAAAAATTTATGCAGTGTCACATGTATATTATTTGGAGCAATTTAGCTCCAAAAAAAATTAAATATGTCTTCAATTGATGAAAAGTAAGGGTGGTGGAGTACGAATTTGTAAAAATTAATTCTGTGGCCCGAGCACTTTTTTCTACGTTTCCTTCGGAGCAGCGTTCGCTGTCCAATTCTTTTGTGGCGCCAGGACAGGAGAGGGCATGCTGTGTAATATACGAATTACATTGTGTAGGAGATATTATAAAGAGCATTCGAGCTGTCGACTCGTATTTAAATTTTAAAAAAAATAGAATTCGTACTCTTTAACATACGTTGTAGAGCCGTAGGCAGCAAACGCCAGGAAATTATGAATTTCATTCCGCACTTATCGTCCGCAGCCTGCTCGTGCTTTGTGTTCCCGCACCCGGCAGAGAAGGCCGCGGAGTCTGCAACGCGACGGTTGCATTTCCCTTGGGATGTTCACGCGCGCACCGCCTAAAAACCATTCGGGCCGTAATTTTAATTTTTTTCGCCCTTTTTGCCCCCGCCCCCCTCTCTCTCTGTCTCTTTCTATCCTCTCCTCTTCTCTGGTCTCGTCCTCTTCTCCTGAAATAACACCGGAATTTCCGCGGGCGTAGAGAAGAGTAATTCAAGACTGGGAAGAGAATAAAAACTAGCTAAAACATCTCTGGACTTTTTCATTGAAATAAAAGGAAAGTGGAGTGCGAGCGAGGCAGAACTCTCCCAGAGACTGAAAGTTCAGGCGAGACGCAACGCGAAGAAGCAACGGGTGGAGGAAGGAAGAAAGCACGAATGACGTAGGACGAAGGCTGGTGCGAGGAGGCGAAGACGCGGTAGGGGGAGGCCGCGAAAACTGCCCGTTGCGTCCAACCTCAGATAGCTTCACGGGCTGCTACTTCGCCCCATGTGGGCGTATACGTCGCGTCTATTCTTATGAAATATGAGTTCTACACGGCCAGAGCTTGCCATTTTATTCTGATAGTGCGGTTTTTGTGGGCATTCCTTACACGTTACTCAAATTTCCTGATTTAAAGAGAGTATTCACTCATCTGACACACTTTTGCACGATACACTATGGCAGAGTGAGAGTGACATAAATGCAGCGAAAACTGCGCCTGAACGAAAGGTTGGCTATGTAAGTGAAGTTTTGTTCAAAACTACTGCGTTTCCTGTAATAAACTCGTATGAATACTTTGCTTGTCACTTCTGGAGAATAACTAATTCCATTCTTTAATTCCCTTTAAAGTGTAAATTAGAGCGTACATTGCTGAATCTTGTTGTTAGAGTCTGGTGAGTAAGCCAGCTTGCAAACTGGGCCAATACCAAGGCCCGTGAAAATCGCTATCTGCCAAAGATCCAATCATTAAAACTTTCCGTTAATAATTGGAGTTTTCTCAACGGTGCAAGGAAGAGCCGAAAATTCTTCAGGAAAGCTTGTCCTTAATATTTTGCGTCACGATCTACGATCGTCGCTTTTTTATTTTTTTCTGAGAAGTTGTATTAATTGGACTGTTACAAAAGCGAAACAGTGTATCGAGGCTTTTGCCAGTTCAAGAACGAGAAGATGTGAGGTATCGACGCGAGACGTTGCTGACGTGCAGCGCGCGTAACACGCTTACAGCAAATCTCGATGGTTCCATTTTTTTTAACCGTACGTCATAAGCGATCCTTCCGATATTTCGAGGGAATTCAACGGTAACATTTGCCATCGATATAGTAGCACGACCTTTCGTATCGGAGCTATTGCTTTCTCGACGTGTGTATCTGTTGGGGCTGCTGAGGTAAATTGCATGCAGTTAAATTAAGCTAAATTGAGCTTTGAAAACGAAGCTCGCTGATCTCCCTGCTTCCCTCGCTGTAGGCAGTCATTTGTCCCGGCGAAACGAACTTGCCATTGCAGGCTCGGCGAGAGCGGGTCAATATGCTCTCAGCCCATACCGACTTCGGTGCGGTGTCTGCGCCCCACATGCCCTCCACAATATCTTCGTCATCTGAAGGAAAATTAAAGTAAGAAAATGTAATACCAAATCAATTCCGTAAGTATTTCTTTGAAAATGGTGTGTTTGCCATTGGTTTTCTCTTTAACTTCGTCCAATATGTCAAAGTACGCTAGTTGGTTTCGTTTACTATTCGGCGGTATTTCTATTCTGTCTGTCTGATTCCTTGCAAGATCACAGTAATTGGAGAGAGTTTTGCTTTTAATTTTTTATCATTTAAAACGACTAGACTCCTAATTTTTTAAAAAAAGTATCTCTTAATCGCGGGTTACATTAATAAGTGATTTACCTGTTCAAAAAAATGTTGTGCAGGGAACATTGAGGGAACTCACGAAGTATCATTTGTTTTATAGACCACTGTTGTTACTGAGTTCTAGTTCACATTCTATCATGAATTTCTATATTTTTGAAAGTAGAGATGCAACGAGGTAATACTTTATGTGAGGCCAATCAGGAGACTTTACAGAAACTCCACCGGGATTGAGGTGGCTGATGGAACAGACTCCACGTCTGTGTAGATTTCTTTACCTCAATGATTTGCTACTACTAAGACAAACATGGTACATTATGTAAAGTACAAAGTCATCTATGTTTGATCACTGCTATTGGTAATACATTGAGGTTTACATCGGATCGTTGATGAGAATGCCGAACTTTTTGAACTGCCATGCATTAAAATTCTTAACATACTATGCTTGAGGGAATTCATGTGCCATTTGGGGATGCGACATCCCCATCGATGTTTCCAAAATAACGATATTTTTTATAAAATCATCGATGTATTTAACATCAATGTTTTGAAGTCAATGTTTTTTTAACATCGAAGTAGTGTGTTATATGTCTTTGAGTGGTTGATTTTTAAAAATGAAACAAAGTACCAATAATTCCGTGCGCGAGCAGGAGTCCCTTGCCTTTAAGAGATGTACCGTTGGCTAATAATAAAATGATTTCGGCTCTATGTTGCATTAACATCCATGTTTTAATTCTGAGCACCGATGTTCAGAAACATGGATGTTTTGTTGCCAATGTGGTATTCCTAGTGCCAATGCGAGCGAGCCCGAAAGAAATATTTCGCGTGTGTGGGGCAGTGCATCGCCGGCGTCGCGTCAGTCTCCTATTTGAAACTTATCGCCGCACGGGGCATGGCGTGGTGCGGCATGGTAGAACGGCCTTTGGGCAGGGCGGGGGCGGTGACGCAGGGTATGGCGAGGCGAGGCGAGGCGGGGCGAGATGGAACGAGGCAGAGCGAGGCGGTTGGGACGGGGCGCGGCACGGCGGTCGGAGTGGGAGGAAGAGGCGGGGCGGGGCGGGGGGAGGGGCGGCTTGAGCCGGGCGCGGGCGCGGGTGGATCCAACCGTGACGCCCAAAATAAAACGCGAAGGCAGCAGCGGCGGCGGCGCTGCGGGGTTTTTGCTGCGTTGCCGCTCGGGCGCCGGCCAGGGGGGGTGGAGTGGTGCACTGGAGCCGGAAGACGCACGTCCGTGGACGGGGTGGGGGCGGGGGGCGGCGCCCGGAAGGGCACGCGCCGCCGCCGCCGCTCACGCAGGAAGCAGGGCGGACAGCAGGCGGGAGCGCGGGAGGCACGTCAGTGGCGGGCGACGGGCAACGGGGAGGGGTGGCCTGGGTGTCGAAGGAGGGGAGTGGAGTTGGAGGCGTGGAGATGATTGAGGGGAAGGCTGGAATCGTAGGGACATTGTGGAAATGGCTGGAGGAGTGGAGAAGGTGAGGTAGGAGGGTGACTGGGCGCGATGTTGTCGGATGTGGACATGCGACGTGGGATGTGTGGGAGGATGCGCCAACGGGATGCAGAGGGCACGTGTGGGAGAATGCGAGCAACGCCCGTGGGGAGGGGCGTGAGGGAGAGAAGGGGCGGGGCGGGGCGGAGCGCGCCGCCCGGAAGCGGCGGGGCGGGCGGTTGATTGTGATGGAAGGCAGCAGGTTGCGAGGCGGCGCCCCGCGTGCTCTGCCTCACGCCTCGCGCTCCCCCGCGGCTTCCGCAGGAGAAGGCGCAGGCTGAGGTGGTGCGGTACTTGAACCGAGACGTTGTTTTATCAGGGAGTGTTTGCACGGCACAGCGGACAGCCAAATCGAATGCAATACCGGGAGAGGTAGCTCAATACGTCAACCGATGTCACTGCAGTGCGTCTGGCTGGGAGGTCCTAGGGTTAAATGGTAGAATTTTCGACGCTAGCTAAACAGCTAGGTCGAATTCAGCCGCTGTCTGGAGGAGAGTTCTAGAGGCTCCATGCTCCAATTGGTAGTTTTCCGTAGTTTCTCCTAGTTACTACACCAGGCGAATGCCGCAGTATCCTATCAAACAAACCACGAACCGTGCTCAATCTTTCCTTCCTCTTCCTTTTTTCCTTGTCCTCTCCTAATCTCTTACACTCACACTAACATGCAACTACCACACATACCGGGAGACCGTCCGTCCGCCCGCCCGCCCGCCTGCCTGCCTGCCTGCCTGCCTGCCTGCCTGCCTGCCTGCCGGCCCGCCCGCCCGCCCGCCCGCCCGCCCGCCCGCCCGCCCGCCCGCCCGCCCGCCCGCCCGCCCGACCGCCCGCCCGACCGCCCGCCCGCCCGACCGACCGACGGCCTGCCTGCCGGGCCGCCCGCCCGCCCGCCCGCCCGCCCGCCCGCCCGCCCGCCCGCCCGCCCGCCCGCCCCGCCCGCCCGCCCGCCCGCCCGCCCGCCTGCCGACCCGCCCGCCTGCCGACCCGCCCGCCTGCCCGCCTGCCCGCCTGCCGACCCGCCCGCCTGCCCGTCGCGTCGACGGCACCATCCCTGGGGTACACCGCAGAAGTACGCGCTCTCGGCGTCTCGTCGTCTGCGCTAATAGGGACAAATTGGCGGCCGCCCTCGCGTCTGTGGGCAGCGGCCGCGGCGAGACACTTCCGCGCCCACGGTCTCCGGGCGCCGCGGCGCTGCTGCTGCCAGGAATGCGCCCGTGACGTCAGAGGTTCTTCAACCCGTGACCTCAAATGGCACAATTCGTGCACCACATTCCGCCGCTTTTGAGACGCGAGTTTTGAAATACGCTCGCCCGATGGCGAGCCATGCCAGGTTGCTGCCCATTGTGATCTTTTGTTTTGTCTCACAACTCCCTCCTTGTTCGTTCCCAAGATATGAATCGTTCTGTGATAGCATCTCGTCTTTATTGTCTTTTAATTCTCGTCCGATGATGCTTACATAACGGAGTTTCTTTTCGATTTTGTCTCTTTTCCCAGATTATTCTCATAAGTCCCTTAATCTTGTTTCAACAAGATTATTAAGGATGAACGAATTATGCCTCCAGATAAATGACGTAACATCTCTGGAATTATTCGTGTAATTTACGACTATGAAGATCAAGGGGCTTGTTACTTGTGAGAAGAACAAACACGTAAAACTGTGTAGGCTGCACTGAAACTAGTATTGGCTGCACTGAAACAGAAAGGTTTCGTAATTTAAACATACGGCACATTTGCTCTTTGTTAGATGTTTGTGAACAAATCATCACTACATCTTTGCGTATAGCATTATTCTCAAAAGATAACTCTCGGAAGATGGCAAAATGGATAGTAGGTACAGCGATTAACATTTTCGCGTGAAAAGAAGGTCGCCGGTGCAAACAATAGTTATCAAACCTTAAAATAATTTTGTCCTTATCAAGAGCTTACTTCAGTGACACGTCTGACGATTCTAATTGAACTCTTGGGCCAGGGAAATAATCATCACGTAACATCGTATTTTTATTCCAGGTCATCGGAAACGCTTCACCAATTCACATCAATGCAAGTATGCTTTACAAGGAATGTTCAAGAAACGTTGGAACTGATAATGATATTTCCACAATGTTCCTGCTTAGCGTTATCCAAACCCAGTAATCTGCGTCTGTCAGTCCGTCTGTCACTCATGGTTAAACCACCTTCTGTCCACCGCCATGTCTGGGGCGATCGAGACTTCATTCGACGTGTCTTGGCCTGCTACTAAAAAAATACATTTTTTCATAACTTTCTACTGTAATGAAAAGAACTACTCTATGAAGCGTCAGACGCTACTCCATGCTGGAATAGGAGTAACAGTACCATGAAATAACCACTGCATTGACACACATGTGATAACACAACCTCTGGAAAAATTGAATGTTCTTCTCAATGATTTGGAAATTGCTGTTGCAACTTGTCGCGTCGCCCACTTTATTCAACACGCGGCCACTATTCTCCTTCCCGCCGCCCGCTCTCCGCCCCGCCAAGGCGGAACTCGGGCGCAGGCCGCGGCGTTACGCAACACGTCCCATTGACGCCCGTGGGCCGTGTTGCCACGTTCATTCACAAAGCGGCCAACGACGCACGGCGGATCCAGCCCCCCCCTCCCCCTCCGTCCCAATGCACTGTGCCGCTGCCTCGAGCTGTTTCTATACGATGATTCCCATTGCCTCCTCCCCTCACCTTCATATTTCGGAATTTCTTTCTTTCTTTTTTTTCACTGCACACTGTTACTAGTATTGCACTATGCCACTATGTCTCAGATAACTGAATAGTTGGTTGGAACTTGAACTACCAGACTCACTAAACATTTATACGTGTAATAGGTAATATCAGATCAAACTCTGAGGGTGCGTGACAAAGTCAAATGTCAGATATTATTATTGTGTAACTCTACTCAAATTCAAGCCTAATCAATAGTACAGTACTTCTTTGGTTGTTCAAATCCCAATGTGTTGTTAATCCTGTTCTATTTTGTTTTTGAAACAATGAAATACTTATTTTTTAGTGGGCGTGGTTTCAAAGTGGTTGTCTACGTACTCATTTGAGTGCGTTTGCATAACGCCATTTGCGTGGGTGTTCCTGGTACTATCCCAGAACCGTTTCGTTCTTCGCCTTGCTGCTTCCTTCGCCACCTACACTTACTTCCACACTCAGACCAAAACCGACACTACACTAGCACTCAAGTTTTTCAAAGCATAGCAACAGTGTGTGCTCATCATGTTATGAGAAACTTGAACTGCGCTTGCGCAGTAGATCGTTAGTGCTGTGAATTGCTTTACGGCCGCGCCGTGTAAAACCTACCTAGTGCCAGAACACATCGAAATCCCTCCCGTCACTCTCACAGTCAGTGTCACCATCACCATCACCATCCCCGTCCTCGTCACCATCCCCATTACTATCCCCGTCACCGTCAGCATCGCCGCGTCCGGCGCCACCCTTGCGGCTGGCGATGGTGATTGCCGTCACCTTCGCCATCACTCTCCACTGTGGCGCCGCTGCATGGAATCTCACGTGGAATTTGAGCGCCCCCTCCCCGCGCCGCCTCGCGCCCTACGCACCGCAATTTACAGCGCTGCGGCAGCGGCGGCGCTGACTCTTGCGCAAGCCCCCTCCGCAGGTGGGTGCCCGGTTCGACCCTCGGCGCCCGCGGGGAGAAAGTGGTCGATGAGATGGAGTGTAAATTGCGTTCGTAAGAGCGCGGTGATGCGCCTCGGGTTTCACTGAGGGGAAGAGAAACAAATGGAGGTGTGAATTCGTATTTTCACACAAATAAGGAGAGGATTTCCCCCCCGGAAGGACTTGAAAAATTGGGTTTATGATGTACATAGAAACGGAGAGAAATCATAGACGTGGGTTCAGTTCAGTACCCTAAATGAAACATTGAAACATTATTTTTACTTCCTTATATATTAAAGAACACAAAAGTTATACGTTTACATATATCTTACGTGTTTGCGGAATATTGATATTAAACATTACATTCTCATGTTCTAATCTATAACATTTAATTGCCTTATATATGAAGGTAAGTTTATGACAGATCATAAACACCGAAAAAATATAGAATAAAACCAAGAGACATTTTACAAAACATCACATTTTTCCATTTTCTTCTACGTTATCCCTGATCGCTTTTAGACTGAGAAAATCCTTAAAAGACTAAATTCCCATCTGAATAAAACTCAAACAATCCCAAAGCACCAATTTGGCTTCACTAATAAAGTTTCAACTTCTCATCAATTATTAAGAATCACGGAGCACATACACACGGCATTTCAAAAAAAACACCATACAATAGTTACCTTTTTAGACATTTCGAAAGCTTTTGACAAAGTGTGGTACCCTGGATTAATATTCAAACTTAAAGAAATAGGTACCCCTAACTATTTAATTAATACCATTAATAGCTTTCTCCAAGATAGAACATTTTCAGTCACAGTTAATAATCACACATCCAATCCCCGCAGAATTACAGCTGGATTACCTCAAGGCTCACCACTGTCCCCCACGCTTTTCAACATATACACAGCCGACATTCCCATAACATCACACACGCACATCGCCCAATTCGCCGATGACACCGCAATTTTCATGTCCAATCATTCAACTGATCTAATCTGTAAACAAATTCAAACACATTTAAATAAAATTGATGAATGGTCTGTCAAATGGAAAATCAAACTAAATCCTACAAAATCATGCGCCAAAATATTCTCATTAAGAACATTTTCAACCCCAACACCACTCCTAATAAACAATAACCCAATTCCATGGACCTCGCACAATGAATCTGTCAAATACCTAGGGCTGAATCTTGATACCAGACTAAATTGGAAAAATCACATAACAGTAAAAGCACAGCAAGCCAAAATAAAATTAATTCAACTAAAGCCACTCTTAAATCGCAATAGTAAGCTCTCATTAAACAATGCCATCACCATCTATAAATCAATAATTAGACCCCTAATGCTTTATGCATGCCCTATCTGGATCAATGCTTCTAAAACTAATATAAATAAATTACAGATCATCCAAAATAATTTCCTCAGACTTGCCACTCATGCACCCTGGTTCATCTCAAACATTCAACTGCATAAAGAATTTAATTTACCCCCTATACTTGACCATATCGCGCTCCTATCTAACAATTTCTTCTCCAAAATAAACACAATAACCCAAGCCACCCATTACGGCCTAGCCACCACCTACCAGCTCCCAACAAGAATAAAAAATAGATATCCATTAGATTCATTCCTCAGCATATTTTCAGAACTCAATTAATCACATAGGTGCTCTGTGAGTTTCCTATTCATGTGTATTTAGATTTAGTTGTAAGATTAGCATTTAAGTTAAATATAAGTCATAAAAATACATATGATGTAGTATACATAATATTGAACTATGTACATTCGTTCACTAATAAAGTTATATTAAAAAAAAAAGACTGAGAAAACTAATCCCACGACACCAGAACTTTATTTTCTCAACCGATGTACATTTTTTATGATACTTTTGCAGCCTCATCACTCTAGTCACACGAAATACTCTAGGCGCCGCCCCGTTCTACGAGACCTCTGAGGGGAGCACGATTCCGGAGGGCGCCGCCGCTGCCGCCGCTCCCTCCCTTTAACGAGAAGCGAAGTACCTCGGGCGTACTTTTTCGGAGTTATCGGCGCTGCAATCACTGTCCCTATGCGCGTAATAGGGGAGGAGAGATGAAACACACGAGAAATGTAGGCGGCGCGCAATACCCGATATGCCTATTGATTGGATTCTTTTTAACCCTTCGTGCTGGCGCTGCGAGCCTTTGATTAGAGATCTCGTTCCAGAACCCATTCGTCGCCAGGAGCTGTCGGTCGCCCGCCGCCCACCGCCCGCTACCCTGCTCTGTCACTCTCTCACACACACGCGCGCTATCTTCTCTCTCTCTCTCTCTCTCTCTCTCTCTCTCTCTCTCTCACACACACACACACACACACACGCTCTCTCTCGTCTCTCTCTATTTCTCTCTGTCTCTCTCTCACACGCGCGCTCTCTCGTCTCTCTCTCTCACACACACGCGCTCTCTCTCGTCTCTCTCTCTCTCTCTCTCACACACACACACACACACACACACACGCGCGGTCTCTCTCCTCTATCTCTCTCTATCTCTCTCTATCTCTCTCTCTATCTCTCTCTATCTCTCTCGCTGACCACTCTTTTACATTCTCTTCCCTGTACGTGTCGGGTTACATAGATTAATAGATACATTCGGCAAATAATCACGTGGACCGGTGGCAGAGATGCATAAACAATAAAGTAGATAAAAAGGTTGTTTGTTGTTCACTCTTCTCTTCGTTATGCTTAATTTTCTTATTTTCATTTATGCAGTTTCCACATCGAAAACGTCATTCACTGAGTCTTTACTATTATTTTTCATTACCACTATTCACTACGTATTTCTTCAGGTAAATACTAATTACTACAATGTATTAATGATAAATTAATTTACATTACGTTCAATTTGCTTCTTATTATTAAAGTGAGAAGAAACGTTTCAAATATTACCTTATGCAAGTTATTCCGATTATATATCGTGTGAAATTAACTTTTTTTCGCATATTTCTCCGCTACCTTCAATTTTGGAATTGCTGGAATAATGTTAATAAGTATAATATTATTAAGCTACTGATGCATCCTAACTTATATTGATTTTAGGGCTTCAACGTCATGTTTGTGGTTGAAGAGTGTATTAATCTTCTTTTTTCCTATTTCATAAAAATGTTTAACCGTACCTCTGATTTTTACAGTCCAACAACTTGACTATTCCACTTGACTAATTTCCAACCCTTTTTGCAAGTTATTCGTTCTTAAACACATTCAAGCTCTTGAGTTGTAAAGTTCACTTTGACCGTCTTCTCTAACGCATGACTGCTTCGGTCTTATAATACGACTACCATTTATGTCTGCTTGCAATCACGAGTGCATTTACATATTCGTCCACCGATCAATGGCTAACTCGTTCTGACCTTTTCGCTTTTACTCTCACAACTTCAGCGTAGAAAGCTCGGTACCTGTTCCTATAGGGCGAGAATTTCGTAGAAATATTTCTTCATCATCGAAATCTAAAGAATTTTACTAAATATGGCAGAAAACATAAAATACGCACTTTCCATCTATTCCTTAGTAGTTAAATATTATTGAAAGAATAAATACAGTTGTTTATTTAAATAAAAGCCTTGTATTAGATCTCATGAGTTTTACGATTGTTATTAACTGATCTGCTCTTTCTTAAACGTACCAAAAATGTTACTAGTCTGTTTCATAATCTGTTTGGTAAAAAAAGAGAATGTCTTGAAGAGCCCATGCTTTTTATTCATTAAATCACGTGCCAGGGATATTTAAGGGCGTATTCATCAAACGCCTTCCTTCAGAGAGAAAGTAGTAAAGCTGTCTGTCCCATGTTGTAGATTTACCGTATGTAAATTATTCTCAAACCTAAGAAAAGTCTCTGAGCTGCTTCAAATCGCGTGTATCGTCGCCTGAGTGATACCTTCTTTCTCTGCTAGATGGTGAATCAAGCGTAGTGAAATTCGTGTGGTAAAGAGGAAAAGGTGGCCTGACGGCCTGAGCCTTCCACGTAAAATTAGGCATGATTGATTGATTGGTGATTGATAGGTAAACAAAGATATGGAAAATATGAGAATGAAAATTGATAGAATGTATATGCTTCGATAAGTAGACCTTCATGCTTCGTCGTATGTCTCACAGATATTGATACATTTTTGGCTTCAAATTTTCGTCCTTCGGCGTTTCATTTGTTTCGCTCTCTCACTCGGAATCTCCACGAGCCTCTTCACTCCCAATCACTTGCTCACCACTCTCGCTCCCCACCCGACTCCGCAATCATCTGCCTCTCCCTCCCCCTCCCTTCCCTCTCAACCACTCGGTCGGGCTCGCTCACTCGCCGATCCGCCCCGCTCGCCACGCCGCCGTTTGCGCTCGCCTGATCGATGTCGCCTATAAACCGGAACATGTCTTCATAAAGATGAAATGTATCGATTGGCCTGACAACGCTCGCCAACAGCCAACATCCCACCCTTCCCCCTCCCCCGCCTGCTTCCCGCCTCCCATTCGGCGATCTGGGGCGTCGCCACGTGGCCCGGCTGCTTTGACGACCGCCGGCGCGGGGGGGGGGGGGGATGAGGGAGGTCGCGGCGAAGGACCCACCGTCCGGACGACGCAGGGGGGAGGGGGCTGAAAAGGTGCCGAAACACGAGAGATCAGGAAGCGTGGAGAAGGGACGCTTGTGTGTGTGTGTGTGTGTGTGTGTGTGTGTGAAAACATGGATCCCAGATAACTTGACATAAAAGCACGAAACAAGCGAATCCAATCGGGCGCTTTTGGACGTATATAAAAAGATGGAGCTAGCCGATGAAATGTAGCGAGCTCCTCATTTGGAGCTTCATCCAATTTTCCGTGGGCAAGATTTGAGAGTCGGAGCTTCGATTTTTCCTCGACGGCGACGCCAGTCTCCGAGGGCGGTGGAAGGGCTGTCTCGTTGTCTGGAGAAGTGGGGGAAAGGAAAGTATTGGTTGGTGCCCTCCCTCTCTTCACCCAAACATTGGATGCAATGATTTCTCTGTGAGTAAAATGAGCGATCATTGTAAATATGAAACATTTTTCTTTAAATTAAACATTCTAAAAGACCGTTCCAGGCTTAATTTAAATGACTTAATTGGATCTTGCCATTTTAATTCAGATTTGAATCCCTTAGTCTTGCATCACTCTTAAAAAAGCCAAGATACTTCAATCAAGGAAGATTCGAATAATTTACCGATTATAAAATGAAACTAATGATAGAACGCACATTTAATCGTTTGATGTTGCTGTAGGAGCCCAGTTGGCAGATTACTGTTCTGATTCATATTAGAGTCCATTTACCTTCCTCGGTATGGCTTCTAGAGCTCTGAAAGTAAAGCATGGGATAAATAATGTGTTCGAAGTCAGAGGAAATTGTAAACCATTTCAAATAATTATATTAGAGAGACAATTTTTAGATACCTAAACCTCAATTTCCAACTTTCTTCGACATTAAAACATCCTCAATAAAGCGTATATTTCCTTTCATTACGTAACCTGGAATTCTTCAGAAAAAGATTAATTCGTCTCGGCGGCGACCATGACGTACTATCTGCGGCGGCGGTTGCCAGTTCTCAAAAATTTTTGCTTCGAATAAAAAAACAACCACGTAGGCCATAAATCCAGAAGTGCAACTTCAGCACTGCAAAAGCTCACGAGGGGGTGTTCACAAGCAAGCAGGCCGAGCGGGCGACGCGTCCGGGTGGAGGGGAGGCGGAAGGGAGGGGACGGCAATCTAGAGAATAGGGGAGGCGATTGCAACGCTGCGCAATGGTGGAAGAGCTGTGAGGTGGGAAAGTTTGGAAGTGCGGGATACGGGGGGAGGTGGGGTTGGGAGAGGGGGTGGACAGGGTGGTGCGAGTCTCACAAGATAAAGAAGATCACGTAGAAACAGGAGGATGGGAGTGACAGGAGAGGATGAATTATGTTGGAAGAGATGGAAGCACCAAAACGAGGTGGGAAAGTTTGAGAGGTCATGGAATAATAGGAGAATGAGGGATGGGAGTAGTATTAATCCAAAGTAGATAATGAGGGGAGGATAGACTTAGAAATGGGGAAGTTGGAGAAAAGGGGATACGTTAGGTGGAGGATGGGGCGTATGAGCGACGAAATGGACAGTGGGGAGAAGATACAGGAGGGGTGATTGGGCAGTGGGGAGAAGATACAGGAGGGGTGATTGGGCATTGGGGTTGATGAAGAGTGGAGAAACGCGAGATGCAGAAGTAGAATAGAAGGGCATGAGAGGCAAAGAGAGTAGTGAGTACGGAGAGATAACTACGAAGAAGGGGCGTAGACGTGGGAGTAGGAGAGGGGATGCGGTGTTGAGCGAAGGAGACTGTGAAGTTGGAAGTAACAAGGTCGACAGCGGTGGGACGTCGGAAGCAAACCGGAAGAAAGGGCAAGAACGCGGGGGAAATCTGGAGTGCGAGTTTTTATTTTCTAAACTTGTTCGCCGCCGGAATCTCTGGTGTAAGCTTCCCATGATCCTCGGGCGGTGCGGCAGGCGGTCGCCGGAATACGAATGGTGGAGGTGGTGGTGGGGGTGAAGGTGGGTGGGGGGCAGGGGCGCTTCGCGGTGACGGAGGACGCCAGCGCGTGCCTTGCGTCGGCAAGGTGCTGCTTCCGGTTGCCCCCGCCCCCTCCCGCTCCCCCTTCTCCCCCTGCCCCCCCCCCGACATGCGCTTGCCCGGAGATCTTCCATCCTCAGCGACTACCCTCGGCCCCCTGGTGCAGGCCGCCTTGGTTCGATTGTATCCTCCCTCGGCTCTGTTCGTCGATTCCTTACTTCCACATTAGCTTTCTCTCTAGAATAACACATGGTTCAACAATATAGACTTATTTCGAATTAGAGAGCATTCAGCAATATCAATTTTTGTTTCTATTTTTAAAATATATTTCCTAGATGAGTTAACGTTGCCTGCCTTTACTCATTATGCACTCTCATTACTTCGCAGTACTACAGAATTTCTCCGAACGTGGTTGTGTGTATTTTCTTTACCGTTTCTCCATGCTTCGTAATATTTCCATTTGTTCCCCTTTTGTCTACTTGTTCTTGCCACTTGCGGCTACGAGCATCTCGACACTTCCTATCGCTCTTTTCTCTCGACGTCCCGCCGGCCCCTTCAACCCCCTCTCGTGCTTCGAAGCTCAGTTCCCTCGCCCTCCATAGTCGCGGCTCCTCGACAGAATCTAATTATTCATTTGCATGATGTACGTCGTTCTCCGAAGGAAAAGGGGGATTTGCGAAAGAAACTTTTTGGAAAAGAAACTTTCAGTGTTTTTTCTTCTCTCTCTTTCTCTCTCTTCTTCCCTACAAACACATGGGGTGCTGCGCGGAATGTTTAGTTTGGCAGCTTTTCTCCCCTCGCGAGGACGCGCCCTCTCTTCGCGCGCCGGGCGGACGGAACCCTCCCCCCCCCCGGCCAACCCTCGTTTCATTGATTGATGTTGCTGTGCTCTCAACTGCTATGGACATTGTTCCCGTTCGTATAGTGAATGTTTTCCTGGGAAGTGGCGGTGTTCTTCAGTTGCAAGAACTCGATATATGCTGCCGTCGTACACGTGGATTTACGGGGTATTTACCTCTGCAGATATTCCCCTAACACGCACGACCCCAAATGGGGTCTTAAGCTTCTCACGTGTGTGGTGATGGCATGTAAGTGTGTGTGTGTGTGTGTGTGTGTGTTTGTAAGGTGGGAGGAGGGAACAAGGATGAGGAAGGAAAGACGTACGGCCCGTGCTCCGTTTGTTAGGATAATACCTCCGCAATCGTCTGGCATTGACCATGGAAAAGCTACATATCAGAGCAACTCATCGGATTGTCATCCAGACTGCGACTGAATTCGACATAGCTATATAGCTGCTGTCGTGAGTTCGCCAACATCCGAACTGAACCTTAGTACCTCCCAGTCCGAAGCGCTGCGGAGGCAACGCTAGCCCTGAGCTAACTCAGCCGGTCTCACCCCTCGTGCGCACGCGAACTTCGATCCCTCCGGCGACTGTTTGCGCCCGATACGACCCGCTAAAATTCTGCGCAGAACGTCTGCGTTCATAATTTTCATCCCGCGGAAAGTTTTGCCTCTGGGTCTTTGGTTTTCTTGCCCAGAGAAGCCGGAGGGGGGAAGACGGGGGCGGTTGGCGGGCTAACGAGAGACGGAGACGGGGAAGAGGAAGGGACGAGGATTGGGGTGGAGACAAAGAATTACCATAGGCGGGCGGACAGGCGCGGCGAGCCTCGCCTCGCAAGAACACTCGCGGGCGGGTGTGGGTCCCCCACCGAGCGACGCGCGGGCGCTGTAGGCCTCGCCCCCCACCTCCACCCCCACCCCCGCCCCCGGCGCTGGTCGGTCGCCAAGCACCGGACAAGAAGCCGTGGCACCGCGCCAGAGGAGCGCCGTTTGGTTCCTGGTCGAGCCGCGGGGGTGCGCTCGGGGCGTTAAGTCATTAGATGAAATGGCCTGCACTAATCTGGAGATCTATCTCCCTCCCCCGCTCTCTCTCGCCTCCCCCCTCCCTGCGCTCCGCTCCGCTCCGTCCGCCGCTCCGCCCGCGCCCTCTCGCGGAGTCGTTTCCCCGCTTCGGAGCTCGCACTTTGTCCGTCGCCCCGTCCCGCCCCGCCCCGCCCCGCCCCGCCCAGCCCGGGCCGGTCTTTCTCTTTTCGGTCACCGTCCACGAACCAGCAGCCGCCGGTTGCTGGCCGCCCGCACGCGGCGCCGTCCAAAGAAGCCCCGGGACTTGTTTATCTGCGGAGGAAGGCAACAGCCCAAAAGGGGAATAATGAACGAGGGGGCGGCGTGGCGCAGAGGGGGGGTCAGAGGGGGGGTGTCACCGCACCCCGCCCGGAGGCAACGGAGACAGCTGCCGGGCGACGCGCGTTGCGGAAGCGGTGGACGTTGGCCGCTGAGCAGAGGGCGCGAGTGTGTGGTAATGGCGAGTGAAGCAGGGCGAGGGTGGGAGGAGCCTTTGCGAGGGGCGACAGTTACGACAGGGGACTTCGCAGTGAGCCTCCGTAACTGCGTTACCCGCAGACTGACCAGGTCCCGTCCCGGTTTTCCTCACCCGCACCCCGGCCCCGCCCCGCTCGGTCAAAACGCGTCGTTGGGCTCCACTTACTGAATCATTTTATCATGAAATTTTGAACGCGTGGCGAGGGCGGCGAGCGGCGAACAAAAAGGCCGCTCCCTCGGTGCGGGGGCGGGGAGGATTCCAGCGGGGTTCGCTTTGTTTTTCTTGGCCCCCCGCCCTCTCCACCCCGCGCGCCGGCCCGGCCCGGCCCGTCCGCGCGGCGGGACTTCGGCGACCCGGCGGCGCTCTGATTTAATACTTAAAATTCGTCTTGGGAGATTGAAATTTTTGTATTTTATGTTGCACAAGATATACGCCCCGCGATGCGCATAAATAACGGGGCGACCGCGGGCGCCCCACCCGCTGGTCCTCTGCGGAGACACGAACGCGCGTCCTCGGCCCGCGCCTGTGCCAACCGCTCCCCCTCCCCTCCCCCTCGAGCCGACGCGCCGCTCCTGCAGCTCTGCACTCTGCCTCCTCTGCTCCCAAGTGTTTTGAACCACGCCGTGCATTTCTAGTCGCATTCATTTCGCTGTTCGGTGCTTCTTATTACATGTAGGTGAAACGATCATTCAATAAAGGTAGTAAGGAGTTTAATTCTGTAATGTAAATGCTTTGTAAAATAACCAAAATAAACTTTCAAAAGACTGATATTGTAAGTTTTGTTCAGTGCACTACAGTTACCTACCAGAAGGTGTATATCAATTTACTTTTCGCTTCCAAGTAAAGTAACATTTCTTATAAATTTGCAAGTCACAATGTAGATCTGATGGTGAATTCTCTTATCCTTAATGAACGGTAACGCAACTCCATCTCATTGATGTCACCACCATGTTTGCCAGAATTCTACGAGGATGTCATCTCTTCTCCCGGAGCGCACATTGGTGTTCTTCACTGCGTTGTTTCAGGCCGCTGTTCGTGCTCCTCATTGGTCGCGATTTCTTCTGAGAAGTCGGCGGGCTGCTTCCCCCCCCCCCCCCGACTGATACAAATCCCTTAGTTTCCGTTTCCGCTGGCTTTCATCTTCCGCCGCGTCTCGCCCCGCCTCTCCCTGACCTCTTAGCATTCGGCGCGCGCCAGTGCCCGGTTTCCAGAAGCCCCGCGCCGCCCCGCGCCGCCCCGCGCCGCCCCGCGCCGCCCCCGCGCCGCCCCGCGCCGCCCCGCGCCGCCCCGCGCCGCCCCGCGCCGCCCCGCGCCGCCCCGCGCCGCGCCGCGCCGCGCCCCTCCCTCACACTCACCCTCGCCGTTGCGACGGGCGTCTCCCCACCTCTGTGGCAAGCTCCTGGCCTAGGGTTCGGGCCCCGGCGATGGAAGATTTTCGACGCTAGCAAGAGAGCTAGGGCGAATTCAGCAGCTGTCTGGAGGAGAATTCTAGCTGTCGGCTGCTCAGATCGGTAGTTCTGTTCCATCATCAACAGGCGAATGACGCGGCATACCCTAACAAACGCGCCACGGACTGCTCGCGAAGTTCTCTTCGACATCCTTGTACCATCTTCTCCCCTCGTCGCCAGACACACACCCACACACTCACTCTCTCTCTCTCTCTCACACACACACACACACACACGGATCCAGAAACCATTGGGTAGCTTAGTTTGTCCCGGTTCAGACGGTTCCCCGCTGGGGAAGATACCTGGAGGTGAAGGACGTGTAGTTTGGAGTCGCATTTCCCATTACAATAGAGGTGGAACACCGCCACCTCCCCACTATAACATGCATTTTTCTCGGGAGTAACGACTAAAGTTGTTGACGCGTCTGGAAACACGATATATTACTCGCTCACTTGTCTCCTCACTGCGCGATACAATCACCCTGTAGGCGTTTCGCAGCTCGAATATCTACGATCTCCCTCGCTTTGCCACGATCTGTTCACCCCTCCTGCTGCCCACCCAACGTAGCGTCAGTGTGTCACACTCGAAAAAAAACACGCTATCTCTTCTCGAATGGCCATACTACACCTGCAGCTACTTGATATTTTACCAGAAGTTTTGTTTTCGTTTATTCGAATGTTAAATTATTACTGTCACAATCGCTTCTCATTCATGACCTGCAAAACCTATCGCTTATTTTTATCTCTATATTCCATTGCCTCATTGATAATATGTGTAACCATTTCTTTATTATCTCGTCAGGATTTGTGTGTATGGTTAGCTATTCTTTGCGTTATTTTACTCCACCTCTCTCTCCCTCTCTCTTCCTCTCTCTCCCTCTCTCTTCCTCTCTCTTCCTCTCTCTCCCTCTCTCTCCCTCTCTCTCCCTCTCTCTTCCTCTCTCTTCCTCTCTCTCCCTCTCTCTCCCTCTCTCTTCCTCTCTCTTCCTCTCTCTCTCCCTCTCTCTCCTTCCCCCCTCTCCCTCTCTCTCCACCCTCTCTCCCCTCTCTCCCTCTCGCTCTCTCTCGCTCTCTTCCAATCGCTCTCTCCCCTCTCTCTCCCTCCCTCTCCCTCTCTCCCTCTCGCTCTCCCTCACTCTCTCCCTCTCTCTCCCTCTCTCCCTCTCGCTCTCCCCCCATTCTCTCCCTCTCTCTCCCTCTCGCTCCCCCACTCTCTCCCTCTCGCTCTCCCCACTCTCTCCCTCTCGCTCTCCCCCACTCTCTCCCTCTCTCTCCCTCTCGCTCTTCCCCACTCTCTCCCTCTTTCTCCCTCTCTCCCTCCCCCACTCTCTCCCTCTCGCTCTCCTCCACTCTCTCCCTCTCTTTCTCTCACTCTGTCTGTTAGTTCCAACTCCCTAATGCGTTGTTTAGAATATTATGACAGTTTCTTTTCTATGTTATATTTTGATATCTGATGATATTCATTTCGTTTATCTTTCCGTGTGCGGCTTCTCTCAGCCACCCACACGGAGGGCGGCGGCGGTCGCGACGCAACAGCGTAGCTGCAGCCGTAGCCGTAGCCGGAGGCGGTGGCGGTGGCGGTAGCGGTGGCGGTGGTGCACGCGAGGGCTGCGAGCGATCCGGCCGGGCCTCCCCGCGCGGCGCGTTTGTTTCTAAATGGGCTTGTTATTTCAAATACCGGCCATCGACACCCGCGCCGGACTCCATTTCCCGCGCGATGTTTTGTTTCCAAATGGCCTGCCCGGCATAATACGCCCCTGGCAGCCGCCCCCGCTCCGCCCCGCCCTCCGCGCCCCGCCCTCCGCGCCCTGCCCTCCGCGCCCCGCCCCGCAGCTTCCCCGCTCTGCCACGCTTCTGCCTCTCTCCTGACCAACCCGTCCCTTGCTGCTCCGCTTCACTTCCCCGCCATTCCCCGCTCCGTCCCGTCTCGCCCCGCCCCGCTGCCGTCCACATCTCATCGCTTTGCCACGCTCCTGCACAACCTGTCCATTCCTGCCTCACCTCACGTCCCCGCTCTTGACCGCCCCACCCCTCCCATCCCCGTCCCCCAGCTGCCCTCTGTCGTCGTCAGCTCACCGCACTGCCACGCTCCTCCATATCCCTTCTATTCCTGTCGCGCCTCTCTTCCCTGCCCTTCACTTCTCCGTCCTGCTGGTTCTGCGTGTCCTCGCTCCCTGGCGCCTCTTCCACGCAGGGCGAGGGCGTCCTTCGCCCAGTCCCCTCTACGCATTCCGGCCGCGCCCATGAGCCCCTACTTTTGATCCGATGACAAATTGTGGACGCTTCGCCGCGAGGACGGGGCGAGGGCGATGGCGATGGCGATGGCGGGGGTGGGGGTGGGAGCGGCTGCTGCCGAATCGCGTTGCCTGTGGACGCGAACGCTTTATGAAGCCGTTCCTTCCAACGCGACCTTCTTTTCTCCGTCTTTTGCCTTTCAGGAAATGTTCGGGAGTGAAGGAACCGCGTTGTGCTCTCGTAGTCGTCAGTAGCGCTTTTTGGACTCAAGCGCTGATCTTTGCGTAGTTTGTGGGATTTTCAGAGTTTTACGCGGGATGCGTTTCCGCGAGGTCTCCTTCATGTCAGAATCTCTGCGTATCTTATTCATGCTTAAAGAATGTGGATACCGTATTCGAATATTATATGCCTGAGGCGACCACATACTTTACCCAAAATGGATGCACAATGTAATAGAAAATAATTGAAATATGTCTCATTAATTACAGAAATCATACGTATATCGATTTGCAGCTATATTCGCCTTCATCCACATTTCCGTAAAGCATAAAGTTACATTTTTAATTCGTTACTTTTTTGTGTTTTTTGTTTTTTGCATTTTCAGTGGGCGGGGTTCGTTTTCAGAGCAATAAATGTACTGTCGTAGTAATAACTCGCTCGCTGCATCATGTTTCAATTCCAATTCGAAAAAAGCGTAACGCAAAACACGGTTCTCGCGAAGGCGGCGTGCGCGCGGCGGCCGGGCGCCAGATGAAATTGCACGCGCGCGCGTTGCGCCGTCTGCTTGGCCGTGCGCGTGGATGCACGCGCTCTCCGCGAAGGCCCCGACTGGGTCGACTAATTCTGCGACGTCGATAACAAAACGTCGATGTTAGCAAACATCGATGTTCAAAATTAAAACATCGAAGTTAATAATGCATCGACTAAAAACTAACGATTTTTTTCATCATCGAAGTTTTCAAGCTGGTTTGGTAACCTCTAGCAGTCGCACAAATGCGCCCACGAAATAATTAATTTGACAGTGTTTATCAAGCAACCGAAAAAGGGGTACGAGAAGCAGCAGACCTTACGCCCACTTCTCCATTTGTTGACCACTTCTCAATATGCGAAATGAATTTGTAGAAAGAGGTTATGGAGGTCTTCTCAGCCGAGAATGTTTCGTCAATGTAGGTTGCACAAACAGCGTTCCTTTGGTTCTAACACAGTACTTACGTCAAAGTTACAATCAGCTGTATATTTCATATTTTAGTTATTATACTGTACATTTTGTATATTTTACAGTAATGTGATCATCGGAATTTTTCATTCAGAAACAAAACATCGGAAAAGAAAAAAAAACATCGGTTACAAAATATTGATGTTAGAAAATTCGGCATCATTACATCGATATTTACAACATCGATGTTTTTACAAATACATCGCGGTTTGAAACTCGAAGCGAGCAATACCGCTGTCTCTACGGCGAATCTCGTTTAGGATGCGAGTACTGGGGATGGCGGACACAAGGTACATGGCTGGGTCGAATTCAGCCGTTGTCTGTGTAATGACTGGTATATTGTCGTCAACTACTATGGTCATTAGTGCCCTTGGTGTAGTTAATGTTGTATCTCGTGATGTGGCGGTGATTCATTCCCTACTTGATGCTGAGGTCCTCGCTCTCCTAGGTCAGACACAATGCTGCCTCAGAATTAAACGCAGCCGGTGTGTGGAGGAAAATTCTAGCTCCTGGCTTCTCTAATACGTAATTTTCTGTGGTTTGTACTACCACATTTGTCGGCAGATTAGATATTGTGCCTGCTGGGGGTTGCCGTAGCCGAAGTGTTGGTCGGCGCCGGATCTGAAAATCCAACGGAACACACCCTCGGATAAAAGATTCACTACATTAACGGGACGTGCGCGGAAACTTCAGTCAATGAATCAGTCGTACGCTGGGCTGATGCGCTCTCGCAAACACCCTGTGTGCGTCGAGCGCTGACGGCCGCTCTCGTTTCTTCTCGCTGCGTTATTCGGTTGCTTTCCTCTTTCTTGTGTGTTCTATTCGCCCCGTTTCCTTCTTCGTCTCTACGTTAATATTTCTCAACTCACCTTCTGTGGCGGTTGCTGCGTGCAGACCACTGCGTGGGACTTCTATGTCTAGCCATTGGCGTTCAACGCCCGGTCAATCGTTATGCAATTCAAAAGCGTATTTAAAAAATGCCGTAAGTTGTTTTCTAGTTTTACGTATTAATATCTTCTTGAGACGTATTTCTATGATGATGGTAAATTCGTGTTCAAAAATGTTGTGTCTCCTGTGTTAAACGATACCCGAAAACCATTGAATTCTCTAATTACGAGGGAGAATTTGTATTCCCGTACTGAAAAATTACTTTTCTTGGAGAGACATCGCTTTGAAAATCACCTCTTCAATTTATTGTGAGCGAAGCAGATGAAATGAACCTTTTATTCGGATTTCTAGTTTTCCTATTTTTTTTCCGCCACTCACAGCATTTCCTCACTTACCTTGTGTAATCATTATCATTAATCTTACGTCGTGCAGGAGACATAGAACGGTGGCCGCATTGAGGATCTTGCTGCGGAACTAGGACCATCACCTCCTCACATTTCACGCCAAACAATGAATGAAAAAAAAACAAACTTTCTCCATGGGCCATGTCCTCGCCGCTATTTCGCTCAGCGCACGCATTACGCCTGTCGCACGCCCAATTCCCGGCGCATCCGCCATGTTTTCATTGCCTCACATGCATCTGGACTCATTTATCTGTCCCCATCCGCTTCGTTCCCATGATCCTCTGACCTCATTCCCCCAATCATTTTCCCTTCTCTCCAGTACTTCCACCATCCCTCTTCCACCAACCCCCCTCCCCCCAACCCATCGCTTGAGGTTGGAATCCACCCGATGACATTCGGTCAATAGCAGTAAATCAAGCAATCATTTTCGCTCAGTGGTCGTCTTACGCGCCAATATTCATAACGCTTGCACGTTTTCTGAAGCTGCTGTTGAGCACACGGAGCCCGTGCACTTAGGCGCGGCCGTGGCTTCCGTGACCCCGGGCCCGTCGCCGCCTCAGGCGCCCCCTGGGAAGGGGGGGGGGGGCGCGGGTATGGCGTGACTCATTCATCAAGCCTCGGCGCTTTGATTCCGCGCTGAATCTCCAATGGACCGACACGCGGGTTAAGTGGCTAATCAATCAAGCGCGACGCCCCCCGCCACCCTCGCCCCGCCCCCGCCCCCACGTGCGCGCGCCTCGCGACGCCCTCGCCGCCCCCAGCCGTCGCGTCGCGACCACGACATACACACGACGTGCAAGGGGCAGACGCACTTGGGTGATGAGATCGCAAGCAAACACACGGGAGTTATATGGAATTGTTATCAATTATTACAAAGCGACTATTTTAAATCTCTGCAATGATATGTGAAAGTCACTAATATTATTTGGTATTCATATTTCATTTCAATGTTTATTATTTACGTCGAGCAAAACTCTATGTATCTCTAAAAACCGTTTTTATAGTGCAAAACTACTTTATAATGAATAAAATAACACTATTATTTTACACGTCCTACATTGATTACAAATAACATTACGAAACATAAATAACACAATTCCTATGAGGACAAAGCAAGAAGTTAATGATCATTTAATAAACTAGATCGTGTAAAACCAAAGTATATTAGTGAAGAAGTGAAATATTTTTTTCAAAATGTAAATTTATCTCAGAGGCCCATGGCTTCCAGTTTAATGTTTGTATTATTAAAATAATTAAAAGTAAGTTTAATTAATAATAAATAATTGTAGGAAGTCAAATTATAAAATACCTAGTTAATGAATGCAAGAAAAACTATATCGTGAAATATACATTTTAGCAAGTAATTGTTAAATATTTAAATATTTTACATTTACATTTGTAAATGAAATATATTTATAGAACTATATATCGAAGTTCAATATTGTTAACCTATCTCTATTTAATAATTTAATTTGAAATTCTGTTGATAGAGACATTTCTCCCCTCCATATTCTAGTTGCGCAGTTTCACCATAACCACGCCTCAAATTCAGTAGCCTCCACATCTGCATGACTCGTGAACAATCCCAATAGATCTCTCTCTCTCTCTCTCTCTCTCTCTCTCTCTCTCTCTCTCGATCTCTCTTTCCTCTCTCTCTCTCTTTCTCTCTCTCTTTCTCTCTCTCTTGTCTCTCTCTCTTTCTCTCTCTCTTTCTCTCTCTCTTTCTCTCTCTCTTTCTCTCTCTCTTTCTCTCTCTCTTTCTCTCTCTCTTTCTCTCTCTCTTTCTCTCTCTCTCTTTCTCTCTCTCTTTCTCTCTCTTTCTCTCTCTCTCTTTCTCTATCTTTCTCTCTTTCTCTATCTTTCTCTCTTTCTCTATCTTTCTCTCTTTCTCTATCTTTCTCTCTTTCTCTATCTTTCTCTCTTTCTCTATCTTTCTCTTTCTCTCTCTTTCTCTTTCTTTCTCTCTCTTTCTCTTTCTCTCTCTTTCTTTCTCTCTTTCTCTCTCTTTCTCTCTCTCTTTCTCTCTCTCATGAAATAGAAATTTGAAAATACAATATCAGTGTATGAAGAGCAGGCGCAGCCAGAAGTTACGAAAAATTATCTGGATATTTTGAGCTAACGTCAATTAATTTATCAGATGAGATGTTTTTGTGATACGTTTACGTTGAGATTAAGAGCGACAAACCACCAACCTTGTCACATTGTTTGAGCAAAAAATATTTTTTGTGATCTGAATGTTATTCGTAGCAGCAGATCATATTCTCCGGTTTCATTCATTAAATTCTCATCAACGTTCCAAGTTCAATTCGAGGAGAAAAGGCGTTACGGAGATTCTGAATTATAAAGAATTCAAGGAATAAAAGCAGGGGACGATGGGTCAACCGAGGCGCTCAGGAGTCCGCAAAGACCGCTAAGACACGTTCTACACTCCGTGGGCCACGGTATTGAATTTTTAAAGAACTCTTCGTGTCGGCGTCTTTTATTAAAGTTCCGGAGTGCGCCTTTCCGAGATTTTCTTACGCAGCACTGGGCTTTTTCCCTGCACGTTGATTTCTCCAAAGGTGCTATTAGTGCGTTGACAATAACGTTGTGTGTTTTCCTCTTCTTGCTTTACAAATGAATGAAATTGATCTGACGTCTGAAATATAATAAACAGTGGATTGGAAAGCATGGGCTTCTTGGATAAATGTAAATTTCGAAAACTGTATTTCCTTTTCTGCTCTTGACAATACAATTCCATAGTTGCACGATGTTGTTTATTAGATGAACGACCAGAATCTTAATTTGCATGTGTTTTGTTCGGCTGCAGTGACAAATATGTGGTTCATATTCCTCTTATGAATACTTTGGCCGACCACGAAGTAAGTTACTTGATAAGTTAGTTTATCACTACTAGTTATATATTGTTACTAGTTTCTTGATATATTGTTACAATTAATGTTGTTTTCAATCAAAGAAATATCTGTAAAATAATAGTGGGTGTTTTATTTATTGTAACTTAGTTTTGCATTGTGAAGATGTTATTTTAGAGATATATAGAGTTTGGCTTGACGTAAACAACAAATATTAAAATGAAATATTTATAACAAATAATATTACTGCACAGAATAATGTAACTGCACAGAATTTCAATCACCGTTTTAAATTTAAGTCAATTCCACGTTAATCTCGTATTTAAATTAATGAATGATACATTTATTGGAAACGAAGCTTTTCTATTTAATCGCAATACACTCTGTATAATTCTGTTGAATTCAATTTGTACGGAAAATACAATAGTTTTGCAGCTATAGTTCTTTTTAATTCCAAATAAATTAGTAATTAAGAACTCTATGCATTCTACAATAACGTATTGTTATCTTTTGTCTAAAATTCTTCAATGAGTTGAAATCCCTTACAAAAAGTACGTAATTAATTAGTTATCAACACGAATCAGTAGAATATAAGAAATAATGTTTTATATGGACACATAATTCCATAGAAATATTAATTACAATAATAATCGCACTTTTCTTTCGAAATGCTCATAACACGGAAACCTGCGGAAATCGTGTCTTTTTCCGGTGGCAACGAGTCACGCAACGATAAAGTCTCCAGGCCCATTTCGTCAACCGGAAAGTAACTACTTATCTGAATAATAATGTGGAAATACCACCGAAATGCGGCATTTTCCGGGGGGGGGCGAATTACATTGCGTGGCTGCGGTTAAAGTAGCTTTGCGGGCGTGATTGCCCCGTCTCTGGCACATCGTAACCGCGTGCTGTGAATTTTTGAGGTAAATTCAGGAGCTGCTGGACCTCGCGTTCTCGCATTTTACAACATGTAGCCGTATCTTTTATTTCATTTTATAAACAATGACTTCGTGTATTTTTTAAAATTAAATTACTCGCACTATAAAAAGCGTCGCTTATGAAGATGTGTAGAGCGGGGCGCGCCCACCGCTGTTATTCCAGTGTAAATTGAGGCTGTTTTAAGTTGTCGCGTATACAGATGTAAAATGAAGTACTGCCATATTCTTGTGTGGTCTTTGTGGTAGTAACCACCTGGAATATTTCTGGGCGTGTTCGCCGTCACTGCGCGTTGCAGTGGCTGAATAGGTTTAGCGGGGGCGTGAATTACTCAAGAAAAGAATGGAAGAACGGTCGGTCTTGGCGCATGCATTATAACGCGATTCAAAGGAAAGAGAAATCTGGGGCTCTTTGTGTTCCTAAAACGAAAAACGAAAAAAAAACTCAGCATTTATTAGCCAACTTGAAGGTTAATTTATGAAGTGACTGGATAATTTCTTGTATTTAGTGCTATAATAGTCTATTCCGTATTGACTTACGTTTTCTTGAAAAGTGAAACGTAAAATGAGTACAAAATCATTCTGAAAATACATGTCTTCCTTTGGGTTGACATTTTATGCCGTTACGTTTCTACAAATAGTGTATGTATTTGTAAAATATAAACGTTGATGATGTAATGTCCAGTTTCGAGCAAATACTTGACCCCAGGAAGCCGGGAAGAAATTCTGCCGAAACGTTAACAGTCATAGAAACAGTAAAGTACAGTTTCTGTGCGAGCCTTATTATGACGTCACCCAGTGAGTGAGTTGTAGATTCGCCGAAAATAGAGCGTCGCGCGATGAAATATTGTTGTGGCACCAGCTTCTGCTTTCGCCGGCGCGGTGTGACAAGCATCAATCAGACGCTGAAAGGGGACCCGCCGCCGCTTTTGTCCCTCTTTCGCACCTGCCGGAACCAGCCCGCGACACATTTCACTGCGGGCGGACGCGACGCGACGAGGTGGGCCGGGGCGGGGCGGGGGGGGGGGGGGGCGAGCCGCCACCGCTTTCTACCATTGTCTGGCCTCGTGTCGCCCCTCGGGCGAGACCTGTTCCCTGAGGGGCGTGGGTTGAAACCAGAACTCGTGTACCGACGAATGTTCGCCTCTGCTTTTTGCTACTGTTCCCCGGACATAATCGCCGTTGCGAGCGCGTATCATTCATGTCTAGTAACGGGGTCGTATCGAATGAATCGAAAAGATCCAAAGATTGACGCAGATGTTAATGTTACGTTTTGATTGAATCGTCCATTGGAAAACTGCAGAGTTTTTTCCATGTAGGATTCAAAAATGAAAAAAAATGGCGAAATTGCCAAAAAAGACAATTGTGGAAATAACTAAATTTGCTTTTGAAGCACCTGTATCTCTTCAGATGATGAACTCTGAAATTTGAATACGTAAACGTAATTTAAAGAGAATCGTGAATGAATAATTCTAAATTTTGTCTCCAAATAATTGATGAATTAATTCTAACTCTTGTACGGCTAACGCAACGGCTAACAAATTCAACCCATGGCAAATGGAAGAGAATAGATACTTCAGGAGTAGAAATTATTTTTTAGTTAGTGTTCCATACATAGCAATTATTAAACAGATAAAACGCTTTTGTGTGGTTAGGCGGAAGATCGTATGCCATTTAAAGCCCACAATTTAACGCACCCTAGTGCGCGTCCTGGAGGTGCCTCTCCATCTCATCAAACTCGTGGTAAAAAGACGGAATGGAATGGGGAAGGAATAACCTTCCGTCAGGAAGCGAATATTCTAAAATTATTTGATAGAGGAAGCTGGGAACGCCCTTTGCTCTCTCCTGCTTCATTTCGAACAACGACCAGCGTCTAATATGAAAGAACGCCATACATAATCGCCCGGAGAGCAGCACCTAAGCTTCATATACCACACACTCGTGCACAACTTACGCACATATTGCATTCAAACTATCTGGGGTCTGGTGCACTTACATCTAACTTGTTCTATTTTCCATTCGCTAGTTACGTCTTTCGTATTCTTCATAACTGTCCTTACATATGCTATTCTTAATAAACAGAATGGAACAACTAACATTCCTAGGGAACTGGCTCCTACGTCGGTTATAGATGTTGCTCATGCGTTTCCATTTTTCTCTTCATGCTTTGGTGGCTCAGAAAGATAAGAGAGATTTTGTAGTTGTAGGATGACACGGAAAATAATTCATACTTTTGAAATTTTCGAAAATTCAGCCTTAACCGATAAAATAGGACCTATGCCACGTCTACTATACACGTAACCCGTGTATGTTACTCTATTACAAGAAATTTAAAGAAAAAAATTGAAACAGTTTTTAAGAAAATTCTGAAAATGTCCGGAGGGCTACATCTAATGTATCCCCAAATTTTGGAGAATGTGTTTCAAGATCTCAAAGTTTCGAATCGAGTCAGATGAACAGAGTTTCCTTCAATTTGGAAAAAATAGGCGCTAGCGGTGTTCGCAGACATCATATGAACGGACAGACGGACGTTTTGAAAGAAAAAAAAAAAAAACACTTTTTGAGTAGCGGGAGACCCCCAAACCTATTTTTCTGTTGAAATCTTGAAATCGATTTTCTGCAGAATTTTTTCCGTATACTACGAATATTACTTCGTATATACGTACGTATACGTGAAGTAAAAATCTTGTGTGATTGCCATATGTTTATTGAACAATAATATTTGTATGTTTATTTAATTCTAAATATGCATTTCAATGGAACTTCTAAATTTCTGAGGGAGGAGAGCAACTACTCATTGCCGCCCTCACCTGGTTGCGTCCAGAAGTGGGTAACTCCAAAGTGTTTCATAGCTGCAGTACCTGCTGATTCAGTTGCCATCTGAATGTTTCCATCTAGGCCGCACGCTCGTTGGCTGCTTCGCAGCTGCCCTGGCCGTTCCTGCGTGTGGAGTGCTCCTGCTGATCGCAGGCCGTGGGTTTTTACTCGTCGACGCGCGCGTGGATTCCGTGCGAGGGGGCGGGGCGGTCGATCGCTTCGTTTGCGGCCGGCGGGGGCGGGGGCGGGGGCGTCGGTTTCGGTCGGCTGTTCTCGCGCCGGCGCCCCGCCGTGCGCACCCGCGCACGCCCACCCCCACCCACCCGCCGTACAGTGGGGCCAACTCACCCCCAAAGCGGAGCGGTATTGTTCTCTACTTACGATATGTTTTCACAAATAATAAATAACTGTAAAATATGTTTTATTGACGTCTCTCGAAGCTTATGTTTTAATAAAACCGATTATTTCGTATGGATATATTTTTTTAAACTTGCACATTTCATTAGGATTGTTAGAAAAGGTTTCATTTTTTCACAATGACCACTTTTATGTAGTTTTAACATTTAAAACTGTTTTTATATATTGATAGATTTGTTATTATCAGTTCAAGCACATATTTTCAAGAACCGAACATTCAGTTGATTGATGTTGAATTTTACCATTTACATTTTAAAGCTCTTAATTTTAAAGCTAAATATTTACACTCTTCACTTGTTGGTTCTTGAACACTTTTTGTGTACCTAGATTAGTAAATTTGCCCTGGGAATAAATGTTATATATAATAGGAATCTTCATGAATGAGAGGAAAAGGGAGGGAAACTGCATCTTAATGTTCACTCTTCTTTAATATAATTGGTGTAATAAACATACTTCACGCATACCAAGGATTGTTGTAGAGAAACTAGTATTATTTACAATTGAATGTTGGAAAACTTGTGACAACGTAACTTATGATTATCCCTAGTTGATGTTTTCAATATGCTTTAATTTATTTATTTTACGTCAAAAAAACAGTTAAAAACTGCGTGTAACGTGTTACGGTGATAAGTGTATTCTATACACGTTTTCTTAATATCTTTCAATAGTGTTCGTACACTCGTCTTCACTCTTCATGTTCAGATACCGTGTTTGCGTATTTTTTGACCCATTTTGCCCATTGATTTTTGTCACCCTTCCAGTCGCGTTGTCTTCCAGCCATTTCGTCCCGCCCTTCGTGCTACACGGGCCCAGTGCTCGAGCGAATGGCGATGATCGCGTCCGCCGCCGCGGCCCCATCCCTGTAATTATGACACGCATCGCCGCCCTACGCCGACTTGTGACAAGCGGAGAAATGAGGCTGTCACCACCAGAACCAGCACCATCACCTTGCAGTAATTATCACCACCGGCACGGAAATTATCGTCGCTCACCAGCCTGCCTGCCGACCGATTCCACTGTCGGAGGTTTTCATTTCTGTTGACCCTTTCTCGTACCAGCTCGCTATTATTTCAGCATGATGCTGTCCCATGTTGGAGAGCAAAGAAAAGTAACACTTACGAGTATTGTTAAACGTAGTTTCGAAAGACCATTATTAAATCTCATACTATGCTGTTTGGTTCTTACACCAGAGGAAGATATTCAGAAAAATATATGTGTATTTCAAGAAATAACTACAAATCCATTGGAAGAAACAAGCTGAACAATGAAGGCGTTTAATGGAAAGGCTGGAACTCATTCTGAGGTCTGATAAAAGTCGTTACAAAAAATTGTTTTTGTATCTATTCAGTAGCTACTTTGATTTTAATTTGTAAAACTATCGAAGAAAAAAGTATTTAAAGTTATTTTGAAACGCAAACTCTTTACTCGCAAGGGAACACGGGTGAAGTTGTTTTATGACAAAACCCGACGTTGCACGACGTCCAATGGCACCACTCGCCGCGTGGACCTCCTGCGCGGCGCCGTCCGCCCCATCCTCCGCTCCCATCCGACGTCGACGCGTACCGCTGATTACTGCATGAGCGCCGCAGCTACACGCTGTACGCGCTCTGTATTTTTAATCCCTCTCCCACCCCCGCACCCCAGCGCTGCGCCCGCCGCCGCCGCCGCCGCCGCCCTCACCACAGCAGGGGTGAACACTGTGCTCCTGCCTCACCGCGCCCGCTTTCCTGCTCTCTTTACTGCCGTTTCCTCGCTTCCACCGTTAACCTTCCTTACTAAACGCACGTTGGTCGCTTTCTTTCCAGTACTTTTATTTCCTTTCGCTCTTGACTTCCACTTCTGATCCCGCCACACCTGCCCGGATCATCTGCTTCGTTCTTTGTCCACTTTACAGCCTCTAAGCCACCAACCAGTTCCCCGCGTGGCTATTCCCGCCTGTTGCCCCCCTCGTCTCACGCCACCTTCACCACCATTTCGAACCGCCCAACCTGTCGAATCCGATTCTCGACCGCCGCGTGCGTGATCGCCTCTACACCCGTTTAAACCAGTGCGTCCACCCCCTCTCTCCACCCACCACCACCACCCCGTCTCCGGCGCGGCGCGGCACGGCGCGGGGGAGTAGCGGTGGCGATGCGGTAACCGCGGCGGTTGACCGGTACACCGCCACCACCGCCACCGCTGCTGCTGCGAATTTTTGATGGCGGTCGCCGGGCCGCGCGCTGGCCGGCTGAACGCCCCCCCACTGCGCCTTGCGCCTCGCCTCTCTTCGCGGCCGCCGACTCGTTGGCTGCGAGCGTTGTGCGGGGTGGGGGTGCTCCTGTGAGCTTTGTGGGTGTTCCAGGAAGTTTCAATTCACGTGAACTGTGAGGTTGAAATGTAGTTATTGGCTTCTTTTTTGTTGTTGTTGTTTTGGTACAAATATGGTTGTACTTTAATGAACGGCGATGTTGGCTTTATGTATCTTCTTGAAAAAGGGGTTTTCATTTTATACTTTGTGATATTGTGGCTTGGTCTTTTAGTTCCAAATCCATCTCCATTTAAGTTTCCTTTTTCGCATACCTCTTACATAATAAGATAAAGTATTGTAATGCTGAAGCAAAGAGCAGCGATGTTTTGACCGATAAACGTGGGTGTCTGACACCGAAAAAGTGTATAATTCGTGTTCCTGTAAGTAGTAAATTACTCCATGTAATATGTTGGGAAGCCAGAATCCATGTTTTGCGACTGTTTGATACCCAAAAATTGCTTTTCGTCAAAACTACCGTCCGTCTGTGTCTCTGTTCGTCTATCCGTTCGTCTGTCAGTGAACAAAGCTGTAGTGACTAAACAGTATGCAGGAGAGACTAAACAGAATACATGCTGTAGTGACCAAACAGTATTCCAAAATTTATATTCCCTGATCAATCTCGTTGATGTCATGATCCTATTTTATTATTAATAAGTATAATTAATTTACACGACGTGTAAATTATATATATCTTCAATATTTTCCTGAAATGGCTGCAAATGTTATCATTACTTTTTAGAAATAAATTGGGATGTTTTCAAAAAAATACAAAAATTGTTCATGTGCGATTTTTGTTGATCTCTCTGGAATTTTGGAAATTACAAAAGATACAAATAATACGAGAAAATATGTACTGTTTAGCTCCACTACGTTAATTTTACGATATTTATTTTTAGATTAGTACATTAGTTCTGAAAATACGTCTGATAAACTCTTCCTGAAGTAATTCTTGAATTTCTTTATTATTGTAGGAATTGTAAAATTGGACGAACTCATGACCATCGAAGAAGACCACGCTGTCAAATGCAAACAAAATCCTGTGAAACCTTTCCGCTAAAATAGGCCTGCAGGGGAAACCATCATTTATACACCCCCTCTCTTGTGAAATAGATTTCATCTTTGTCCATTTGATTGCATTGATACTACGCTCCGATAGTTTATGTCTCGATGATTTATCAAATTCCCGAAATGGCATTCGGTTTGCTGATAACCGCTGCCGATGAAGCTCGCTTGGCTTAGCTCTGAAATTGCGTTCGCTTCGTCGAGTCAGGAGAGGTAGGCCGCTCCTCTTCCTAGGACAACGTCCGCGTGATTGAAAATTACATTGGATTACTAATGCCCGATCCATATTCAATTTTCGATTGGTAAACACGCTCGATGTGCTCATCGGAGTAATTGCGAATTTGATTTTACCGTTTATGTTTACGCAGTTGTTCGTTCGTCCGCGTAGATCAATAGCAACCTGCGTGATTCGCGCGCGGAGGAGGACGCGGAGCGCGATACGGGCGCGGTCGCGGCCGCGTCATGCTCTGCAAACGCGATGCGTCAACAACGGCCGAGGAGCGTGTCGTGGGCCAGTGGGAGAGAGCCGCGGGAGCTCAGCAATGTGGACGATTGAATACTCTACCGTTTTGAGTAGGAAACGCGGAAAATGTTGTCGTACCTTGTAATTGCCGGCTGAGATAAGATTATTACCTAAGTGCTGGAAAATTCTCCACACAAAACTAGTTTGGTGTGGCTGATCATTTTTCTGTCTTGTTGAAAATTTCTGTGAAGAAATGTTTCAATTTGTTTGCATATAAAATAAAATAACACATGTTTCGTGTGCAATGTACTCGTATTATAACTTATTATTAATTTACTATTTGTTATATTTAATACAAAGTTTATTATTAATTTTATATTGAGCTAGATTGATAAGCGTTTTTATAGTTTCTTAACTACTAATTTCTCGTTTTTAATTTATTTGCACTTAACAATTATCATAGGAACTAACCTGATAAACTACCCGGGAACTAATACAAAATAAACAATTATTGCCAATGTAACTAATATGTGCTACTACTATTTCGAAGTTGTATTAAATTCGATGAGACATCCCAAATAACTTGTTTTGATCGTAAGAGTTATACTGCTGCCTGTGTGGGCATGGATTGTATACGTGCACAATCACTTTCTTCCCTTTATTAAGGAAACCATTTAGTACCATGGAGAATTGTGTGAATATTGTGAAAACATACATTTATGGATATCAAACAAAGCAATATTTCATCTCGATTATTAATGGTACTTCAGGATCCGATGTACTTCGTTTGGAGAAAAACACGTCCACTCGGCATCGCAATTCCATCTGGTTGTTTGCCTGGGTAGTGAAAGAGCTACGTCCTCGCTACGTTTTCCGCTTCTTCACTCGCTGCGCAAGAAACCACAAGCGGGACGCTGCGCTGCAGCGCTCGCGCGTTAAAACACGCGCGTGTTTCATTGTTCGCACGGATGCTTTGTTCCAACCTGCTACCATATTTTCGAGGTGAAATCCGCTTCGGCTCACGTAAAATAACAATTGTATCGCAGGTCCCGCATTTCGCGCTCGGTAGCGCCTCAATGAAAAGTCCGGCTTCATGGATGAGGAGGTATATTATTATTGAGTCCCGATACCCGACAGGACGACAGGGCGGCGGCGGCGGCGGCGGTGTCGGTAGCGGTGGCATGAGCGGGTTGGGGGAGCAGGCTTTTGTGATGTCATTTGCTTATCGCCGCCTCCGTGTGAAGCGCTGTCTGGCAGCGAAACGCCTGTGCCACGAAGCGCGATGTGCTGCATGACAGGAAGCGACTAAAGCTTTGCTTCCAAAGGGAAAGAGGAAGAATTTGACGATGAACGAAGCCTACGTAAAAGATGGTTGGGCGTTGGGTTAGTTCAAGATTAATCTAATATCCTTTTTTGAGATTCGTAGATGGGAGTGTTATTGGAAGGGGGAATACAAATAATTGAATGTCGACATTTTGGTTCATGTGTTTCGGAGACTAATTGGTGGGGGGAGGATAATCGCGGACTAATATAAAAAGATACTTCGTGATATGTGCATCGAATAGCAATAGGCGGAAGGTGCCTTTACAATTTCCATTAACACCCCTTATTTATTAGTATTTAAAAATTATTTGTGTGTATAATCCTTACTTTCTTCTTCGGGTTTACATGGAAAATTTTTAGAATCAAGATTTCAATTATACTAGTTTCTAAAACGACAATGCAAGACTAAAAGCACTCACACTTCTATCGGTTCTATTTCCGGTGATCATTTGAACAATTAGATGGGCCAACGCAAGAACAGTGCGTCTCAAAACTGACAGTTAATATTTGATCTTTTTGTTAAGATTGCACAGCTGTAACAGTTCTGTGAAACGGCGAGTGTTGATAGGTGCAGGAGTGCAGCGAGCTGGGGGGGGGGGATAGCGGGGTGATGGGGGCACGGCGAACGAGCGCGGCCTGCGGCTGTGTGTGCTGTGTGATCGACTCCGCGCGATTGCGTGCCGCGCAGATAAGCAGCACGCGCCCGTGAGCGCCGCGCTCCCCCCCCCTCAGGTCGCCGCTTGCCGGGCGCACCATCGGGCGGTCCTGTGAAGTTGTAGGCTTCCGCCACCGGGTATCGTCAGAACGCTGCCGTCCGTTCGCGCGGCAACATGGCGTGTAAACGAGTGACCACCATCCTGGCGCATTTCACGCCTGAAGGAGGCCACGGAGGACGCCGAAACTGCCTACGATGCGGCGTCGCCTGAAATTATTCGGCTTAAGGCGGCTCCACACATTCGGCATTCGTCGACTAGCGAGCTACTGCTCGCCCATATTCGGAACAGCTGAAGTGTTCAGCGAATGTTCGCTGTCTTTGATGGGTTCTAAAGACCGACACGCGGTGGGTAGGGCGAATACCGAATGTTCGGCGCTCGTGAATCGCAAGCAACCCGTCTACACTACCCAGGATTCGGCGAATGCTGCATGTGTTAAGCCGCCTTTATTGTTTTATATTATTAAGTTTGCGACCTGACCTCACCTTCCTTCTTTAATAATTCCATCCGTTCCTCTCTTCTCTTATATCCGTGAACTCGATCGGCGCTTTTGTAAAGCCTTCAATTCATCTCTTTACCCTGTCTCTCATTTCTCGTCTGACGTTCGTGGTGTCTTTACATTTACTAGAATATCCACTCCTCTGTGGTATTGAACTTTGTCTTACGATTATTTCGCTATTTTTAAATCTCCTAATGAATCATCTTCGATTTACTTACACTGATAATCCTTCCCTTGCAGCCCTTGTGCTTTGAGCCTGAACGTACCTCCGTTTTCAGTTATTCAATTAACTTCCAGTAGGCTCTTGCTCGCTTGTCGATCGCCATGCACCCACATCGAGTGGCGAGTGCCCGTACTGTAGCACTGCGACGTGGTCGGCCTCTCTTGCGTAGAGCCGCCTTTACGAATTGGCTGCGAGCGCTTTCACAGCTTCATCAGCCTCTGCGATGCAGCCACGCGATGCTCACACATCAAACGCCAACTAGGAACTAACGCTGGCGCACGCGCTCGTCTGCGGCACTCAAGTTGTCGATCTTTTCATCGATGCTACGGCTTGTACTTCCCCATCTATTCACCTGCAGGCCGGTGTGCTCCGCGTTTCATCTCATGCCCGACGTTCACCTTTCTATCCCCCGAACGTCATCATGATTGCCAACCGCCCCCTTCCTCATCCCGTCATTTCTGCAGTATTGCAAACGAACCTCCTCGTTTCCCGCAACTTCACTACCTCACCACCAACCATCCACCACCCGTCATCTGGTCATCTCTTCAACCACTGACATGTCACCACTTCGTGAATATGGGCACCACCGACCTTCTGTCTCGACATTTCGCCGCCCGTCATTCACCATCTACCACCCGCCATCCATAATCCGCCATGTCACCACTTCGTAATCTTGCTACCCACCACCCCCATGTCTCTAACCGTCACCCCAATAACTTGCTACACCGCCACCCCCACTCTCATGCCAACCATCTACCCCACCACCTCACCGCACATTCACTCCGCTATTTGCTGCAATTGTGCCATCCCACCATCCTGAAACCCACACCTCAAGCCCTCCACAGCGCCGTTCCGCCTCTCCGCGATCTGTATCTCCACGCTGTCGTCTTCGCATGGCGACGCACATTTCGCCTTCGCTCGCCTGCTCACCCGACCAACGCGCGCATTCGCCAGACGGCTTTTCCCCACGTCGTGCACACGCGTCGTGTCCGGGCGTCTCGCGACAGAAGAACGCCCGCCGCGCGCGCGTACGCGTCTCCATGGGAACGCATAATCCCGCGCGTTATCCCCTCCCCCGACGCTCAATGCGCTTCATTATCCAGGAAAATATCAAGAGTTGCTTGATGTGGGAGGTTGTACATCTGCGTTCTGGGTTCTTGAGGCTATGAATTGCAAATGCTCGCGACGCGAGGCGACGCGACGCGGCTGCCGCCGGATGAATGAACGCGCCAGAAAAGGTCGCGACCTCCCCGCGGCGCTTCGGGAGGGAAGTAATAATTTTACAGCCTCACGTAGGGCATCGTCTCTCAAAGCGTTTTGATGAGAAAAGTTACTTGGGGTTTCACGAGATAATTTTTTGTGTGTTTCTAGAGCTGAATAAAGCTCATGAATTCGTGTTGTACGGTCTCGCAATTTAATTACGAAATTTTGGGGGAAATGTAGTCGGTTTTACTTGTGCGTACATTTTTTTTTGGTAAAGTTGCTCCTCATCGTTGACGTTGAAAATATTTGTACCGTTGGTGTAAAAGCATCGCGTATCTGTGTTCCATTTAGAGCATCAAAACCAGTCATGCTTGCTCTTTAGTTCGTCTAAGTAACTCGTTGGCGCGGTCGAGAGCGGAGCTTCCGACGTGACCTAATTGAAGGGCGCTCGCCGCGCGATTTCCGCGCCAGCGACACAGAGGGAGTTCAGCGTCCCACCGCTTCCGCGCCGCTGCGTCGCTGCATTTCCGGTCGCCTCCATAATTCGTCGGTCGTCCGGTCGCGGAAGCCCTCGCTTGGCCACCCGCGCTCGCCCGCTAAGCCCTCAACACACGATGTGGCGCCTGCGTTTGCAAGTCGCACTCGGTCTTGTCGCCGTTTCAGCTGACTTTTTAAAGTAATATCAACAATGCCCTTCGCGTGACTCATGGACAATGTACTAACTTGTCGTCGTGCGATCCAGAGGAGGCGGGGAAAAATAGAGTTGTAGGTTTCCAAGTAGTTTCAGTAGCTGTGTAGAGAAGAAAAAGCTTAGGCAGGCCAAATTAGCGAGGTACGGTGATAGGAATACGTGCTGCTAGCCCCACATCTCTCTTACTCCCAAGCGTGGGACTTAAATGAGGTCCAGGCATGTTAAAACCAATTGGCTAGCAGGCAAAGCCGAACAATCGGCTCAATTGTCAAATACATACAAATAGCAACAATAACACTGATAGTAATAGCTATATTTAGAGTCACAATAGTTGCATCATCCGCTAGCAATTTATATTGTGTCTGCTCTTTGGAGGAGGAATATAATTCTATTTACTGACCTAAAAAACTACATCATATTGGCGAAAAAACAATTTACTGCTCTGGCTTCCAGGCGTCATTTAATTTATTTATTCGTTCTCGTGATTTTCTACTTTGCACTGAAATGCGTGGTGTTCCATTATCTCGCAACGCAAACGGGGGTTTTACGAAGAAGAGCGCTAGTCTGCTGCTAATTACCTCTTATTGTAATTATTCAACAGATTTATTGCATTTGAATACGTAGGGAAATTATACGATGCAATATAAAATGGAATTAGTTATTCGACAAGTATACAAACATTTTTACAATTTATAAACAATGTGGAGTGATATTTGTTTCTCTGTTTTTGACAGAGTAGTTGGTCTAAATTGTATTTTTTTTCCAACTCAAACATTAATCGATGCACTCTGTTTGGCAATGAATAATCATTTAGTACATCACGATTTCGACATTAAATGCATTCCATCGTTGCTCTATGGCTCTGTTACTTAAATAATTTACATCGCGGCTTCAGTATTACACGCAGTCCGTTCCCGCACTCTCGCTTACTCCGAACTCTCACCCTCCGAGTTTTACCCTTCACGACTGCGTCAGCAGCCCTCTCGACTACACTGACCCGGGGCACATCTTCGTTGACCCGGTGGCCACGGGCGCTGCGCCGATACGTCATTTGCTTTGGCAATTTGTCACCCGCGCCCGCGGCTCCCGTTCGCCAGGGAGGGGGAAGGGAAGGGGGAGGAGGCGATTCGCCAGTCGCTCCGTCGCGAGCCGCTCGTAAAAACACCGGACGACACAAAGGCAATCTGTTAAAGTATGAATATTTGACCGGAACGAGTATGTATTTTCGCGTTGATATAGGGGTGCTATAACGAGACGCTATTAACCGCGAAATCCGCACGGCAGTATTGCGTTTATTTATTTTTAACCGTTGCGCAGACTTCATTGCTAAATAACAATACTCATTTTGCGCTCTCTTAATTTATTCACGAGAGCGCCTAATAAGAGAGGGAACTTACTGCGAGTCGCGCGATCCGGTGACAGCGCGGCGCGTGGCTGACGTTCTTTGGTCGCGGGGTGGCCGCGTTTACCTGCGACAAATGTTTTCTCACCGGCGGCGGCTCGTCGCCCTAACTGTTTGTCTGCGTCGAGGCTCCGATAGCCCCGCCACCTCCGCTTCATACACAGATATGTTATTTTAATAAAAATCTTTGCTGTATCTCTTCCGTGTGTTTGGCTTGGCGTAACAACGCCCAACTCGACGCGTGCTCGTCGGCGTAGTTTGTCCTGGCTGGAGTGGTGCTCTGACGGGGGAAATACCTGAAGGATAAAAACCCCAGCAAGCCTGCGTGTATTTCGGCGCCGTATTTCTCGTTGTAGCGGAGGAGTAACTAAGCCCCACGCATCGGATTTTAACATGCACGCCCGGATTCGCTCTCACTGTTCAATCAATTACTCACTTGCCCTCCGGCGCCCGATAGTGAAACAGAATCACACAAATTACGATTACGACGATAAAGTTGAATGCCGTTAATAGGGTAAAACGACTATAGAATAATTCAAATATAGAGATGATGATGAAAATTGAAATATTATATTGGCGGTAGGTTACAAAAAAGTAGATGATACTGAAGACATAACACGGACGAGAAACTAGAAGCCCCATTTTGTGTCAATGAGCAAGAAATCAAAGGGGTCTGTGTGTGTGTGTGTGTAAAAAACAATTCTGGGAATAATGGAAGAAAATAATGTAAAAATGTTTAGAGATCTGGTGATCTGCATGAGGCCAGAGAGGTCCGGAGGAGCGGAGATGAGTAGGAAAAATATGCTTCGTGTCCCTAGAGATGGTAATGCCACCGTCTGCAGACGGCCCTCAGACGAGGCATCGCGTTGCGCCGCGCCGCGCCGCGTGGGGCGCTGGGGAGTAGGCAGAGCGGCTGGCGCAGAGGGGAGGGGAATAAACAATCGATATGGCGCCGCGCTGTGCCGCGCCACCCCGCCCCGCCCCGCCCCATCCCATCCCCTCCGCTCCGCTCCCTGGCAGGAACCCTTTGGCTGCGGCGGAGCTGTCACCGCGAGCGCTCGCTGGCAGAGACTCTCGCCTCTTCCCTCATCTCTGTCTCTGCGGCCGCGCCTTCTCGTCGCTCTCAGGACTCGGCGAACGCCGCTTCTCCCACTGCCCGCTCTGTTCCCATCACATTCCCGCTGTTTCTGTAACGTTTATCACTCACCTTTCCAAACCTACCAATTTGTTGCTTTCACCAATTCGCGCTAATGGTTTATCAGCCCATTTCTAGTGTGCCTATCAACAACATCGCATTCGTAAAATTGCCAATGATGCCACGAAATTGCTGCCTATTTTTTAATTATTTTTCTCAACATTTATTTTATCTTGTTCCGCCTCACGGACAGTGGCCGATGGTGTGACGACCTGTATGCATTTCTTATGCTTCTCGATGCAGAGCCTCAAATATAGCACGAGTAAATAAACTGCGTTCTCAACAATGTTCAGAGACAGGCTCTCGGATTGTCATCTACTTATCCTCTGCTTCATTTTCATTGTTCCGTCGTCATCGCCTCATTTCCGCCGTCGTCCCCCGCAGATGCTGCCCTCCACATCCTCGTGCTTCTCCTCCACCGCCTCCGCCTCCGCCGTCTTGGTGGTGGCTGCTGTCGAGCGCCTGTCGTCCGTGCGTTGTCTGGCGCTGTGCGACGCAACGCGACGCGATGCGACGCGTCGTGTCGCGTCGTGTCGCGTCACGGCACGCCGCCTTCCCGTGTCTCCCTCTCCCCTTCCTCCGCCTACCCCCCAACCCCGCAGTACCTCATCGGGCGCCGCACCCCGCTTCGTGCGAAGGCGCCTTGTCACTTCCACCGTCGCCAGACGCCTTTGTGTGGAGCTCGGCGTAGACTCCTTCCGCGTGTATTTCATTTCTATCTACACTTCTGTTGTGTGTGTGGGTTTTTGTACTTTCATAAACTCGCGTCGTGTTTCTGTTTACAATTCAGAATGAAAGGCTTTATTTGTGAAGCTTTTGTTTGATTTCTTTCCTCGCAAAAATATCAACATTTCTTATTTCCTTTTCATTTAGTGAATGTTTTTCTGATACTTTGATATCTCTCAGCTATATGTGTTTGACTTCTACATCGGTTAACTCCATGACTCAGTTTTTCTAAACATTTATTTTTTCTCATAATGTATTATTTGCACGGTCCAATAATTGGAATTATTGCTTTCATGAATGTTTATTACACCCATGAATGCTTTAATAAAATTTATTCTAATTTCCCCAATTGTATGACCAGTGTGTTTAAAACACTTTTTATGTTTTTAATATGTGGGACAAGTCAGTTAACAAGCAGTATATTGCGCCGCTAATGCAGTTTCATTTCAAACTGTGTCATATGAAATGTAAAAACAAAGAAACACATTTAAATTACATTTGCGCAAATAAATATTCGTAACTTTTAAGTTTAAATAAAACACGTTTCTGAATATCTTTATTGCATGATTTGAATACGCCTTATCCTAAATTTTAATACCATATTGTTACTTTGTTGCAGGTACGTTACAACTAGCACTGTAGTTTTCTTCGGCGCTTCTCGAACTTCCTGGAAGGCAGCATCGTCATGAACGTTGCCTTCTTTTGCTGCGAGTTGTGAAGTTCGAAGCTGCCTCGAGTAAGTTACCACTAGTTTATCTGCCGCGTAGCTACGACGAGGGAGGATGCACCGCCACCTATCGCTATCACGGGCGGGGTGGAGGGGGGGCACGGCCTCCTGTGACGAGGGTAACGCGGGGGCGCGGGACACAGACGTGCTCCTCCGGTTATGTTTCCTCGCTATAAACTGCGTTATTGAAGACAGCACGTTCCATATTAAATACGTGCACGGAGGGGGCTGGGGGGGCGGGGGAGGGCGGGCCGGCGTCGCGTCATAAAGACGCTTAATAACGCGTCGACTTGCGCGAGGTCTTCTTCAAGTCGTTACGGTTCATTAAAGATGCCGAGTTGGGAGCCGCATGGAAACGTCGAGATCGGTTTTCGGATATCTCTGGCTCGAGCCCGGGCGCGGGGGCGGGGCTGGGGAGCGGAGGCGGGACGAGGCGCAGCGAGACGCCCACAGCCGCGCGCCTGCTTTGCTATTCTGTGCGTTGTGACGACCGCGGTGCTGCCAAGTTGCGCGTTTGTGATTCTGGACTGGGTTTGGTGCCAAGGAACGAATCCCGAGGGAAATGCGAAAGTATTGGTCTCTTGTCTTCCTACTGCGCTTGTTGTCGTTTTGTTTCCAATTCTTGGTTTGTTGGTGCGTTGACTGACACTCGGGCGTTTGTCAAGCATTTTGGAGGTGAGAATTTCTATTCGACACTGCATCATGGAGTAATACAACATATGTTAAGTATATTGCTGTTGTTTGCCAGTTGATAAGAAAACAATTTTCATTCCCTTGACATAACTCGCTCAGAATGCTAAGTTAGTGTGTCATTTAAAACGTGTATGATCAACACTAAAGGAGTATAATATTTTAGTGACAATTCTTAAATTGTTAATTTTTTCATTGTTTCCTTTTACTCGATTTGCCATTTTCAAGCGTATTAAATGCAATAAAACTTCAAAGAGGAAAAACATAAGAATTCAAATCGTACTCGAACTTGGAAGACACTCTTTTTTTAGCCGTATGTTCTTTTCATTTTTGTTCAAAAGTATTCTCAGTCGATACAAAGGTTTCAAAAAATATTTCAATTCGCCGAGGATCACAAATACCCCTTCATGGGAGCACAAATTAAAATATTTTCTTTAATTTCATACCCGAGCCGTGTATTTAATATTACACGACGCCATCCGATACAGAAACTCTATTTTTAATTAATCCATTTTTCGTTAAAGGCCGGTGGTACGTGGTTTTAATTTTTTTCTAATTACAGAGGGCGCCACCGGCGCGGCTGGGCGATGGCAGCGGGGGAGTTGGCCGATAATCTAGCTCCTGTTCTCTTGATTACAGCTGCGCGCAGGCGCCGGAGTTATTTCACCGCCAACCCCTGGAGATAGCGCTCTCCGACACCCCTCTGCTCCCGCAGAACTTCTGCGAACCTCTGGGCCCTTCGACGAAGATCCGTGATCGCGATTTCAAAGATGACTTCGAGGCGGAATGACGTACGCACGAATGATCTTAGCTGTCCGGGTGATGCCGCGTCGAAGGCTGTGTTGCCGACGTCTCGACCATCTTATCGTGGTCTTTCGCAGGGCTGGTCTGCTGGTCGAAACGACGGCAACACAGCCTTTGGCGCGGCGTCACTCGGACAGCCAAGATCTTTCACATGACTTCGGCCAGGGGAGCCTACGATGACGTAGACACGAATTGATTGGGAACTGAATTTGACACAAATTTTGACTTCTTTAATAACTTAAGAGTCTTACACGTTTTTAATTGTGTTTTTATAATACTCTGTGGTTCCTTCTTGTAAGGTTGTTCGTAATGGAATGGTAGAGATATAAAGATGTAAAGTAGCTGGAATTTGTGGAATTGGAAGACTATTTGAGGGAGATATATAATATATTGCGCACTTTATTAGACTCCTGTAAGTTGAGAGCACGCATTCCCAATTATTACTTTAGGTAGAATGATATTTCTACTGGTATCAGGAGCAATAGGTACTTGCTGATTTGAAACACAGGATTGATAATGTGAAGCTTATATTTGCTCTCCATTTTCGCGATACTTTGTGAATATCAAACCATCTCGTGATTCACAATTTATTTGCATATTCGTAAAGAGCTCGTTCTCTGCAAGATCACATAACACGCGATAATAACGATTTTGAACGAATACTTGTTTCTAAAATTGAGTGAATTAATTTCATGCTTTGCATCTTAAAACAGCTTCAATATCATGATCCCGATGTCACTAGAATAAGCAGAATTGTGGATTATAAAGATGAAGTGTACTGCAATATCCAATCTTTAATGATAGTAAAGGCGATACACCCACAACGATGGGAAGTCAGTACATCAACTGCAATCCTATTGCAAGTAATCCTGCCAGAAATCACTGTTCGCTCGATCGGGAGCCTTGACAGCGCTCATATTCCAAATGGTTTTCTCTGCCGGTTGATTAGTCGCTTGTTTTTAATACTCCCTACCCCCTCCCTCAGATTGCGCGTCGTCCTACACGAGCGGGCGCCTTCGGCCGCAAGAGAAGCCGAGCCCTTCAAGAGACGACGTCATTAACGGCCGGAAATCGCTTCGGCTGCCATCCCGCGGGAATGAGACACAGATAACCGTCTCTGATGGATGCGCACGTTAGAGAAGTAAACACACACACAGACACACGCGCGCGCGCGAGCGGGCGTCTCGCCGCCGCTTCCTGCCCGCGCTTCCGCCGGCTGACGAGCGCCGCGCCACCTCCCCCCCCCCCACGCCGCTTCCGCTAGCGTCTCCGGCGGGCGCGTATTTCAGGAGGCGCCCCGAAATAGCGGGCCTCCTCGATGGGGTGGGGTGGGTGGGCCCAGCGGAGCGGGAGGTGACTTGCCCTGCCGGCTGGTCCTGCCGGCGGGCGCTGCGTGGGGTGGGGAAGGTCGTGTGGTTTTGAGGCGTTGCGTTGACGAGGTGTAGCGGCCGAAAACCTGAGGAAAACGTGATACTGTCTTTCCCCACGCAAACTGAGTTCTCGTCAGTTGATTTCGTTGGCTTGGCCTTTAGTTAGTTGTCTACCTAAATGTCGGACACGAACGTGCCTGGTAGGTCACCGATGTGGAGACTTGCACTGCGCGGGTGGGAATAAGTTCTCAACTATAATGATTACTGCGCTTACATAGTTACTGCGCTTTAAAGTAACAAAATGATGTATTTTCCAATGGATCAAATGACGGTGAATTTCACTGCAATTTGGTTATATGGCTATTGTATTTTTGGTTGTGTGGCACGTCCAATTGTGCGGGCGTCGAGAAAGAAAACGTACCATGACAAAATGCAATTACACGAACGCCTTCATCTGTTGAACTACTTCCACTATCCGAAACATATTTGTTCCTATTCTCAGAAAACATGAAACTATTAATGCAATAGCTAAGATGAACCATAATTATAATAATTTTGTGCTTACAGGGGAAAGTGCTTAAGAAAATAGGTTTATTTATGGACTCAACAACGTTTACTCCACGATCACACAATTAAAGATATTTATATTTTCCCCACTTAATAATGAAACATTACGCGGCTTCACATCACTTTTGTGAAGTGTTGTTATTGTTATGAAGGGTTCGTGTTCGTTTTCACGTGTACTCCAACGCAATGCTAGTGAAGCGACCTTCGGACTCCCCTCGCCATACCTACGCTCTTCGCCGCGCCGCTCCGTCGCGCCGCATCCGCTCTACGCCCCGTCAGCCCACAGCGAACTCTTCACGTTAACCCGCTTACGCGACCCCCCCCCCCCCGTCCCCCCCGGCCGCGCTCACACTCGCTGTCTCCCTCCGCGCACCTGCCGCCAGGTATGCAACCCACCTCCCACGCGCGCCCGTCGCGTTGCATAACGGCGCGCGCAGCCGAGCCTGTTTTGTTTCGCCGCCGCGGAGCCGCCAGTGAATCACGCGTGGGACTTTCTCACTGTTTTCCCCTTCACTCACTGCCGCCGCCGCCGCCACCGCTGGCTTCCTGCTGCGTTCGTGCCTGCTGACCGGTTTTAGCTTTCTCAGAAGTCTTAGGAAGCTGGATTTAGGATAGGAGTTGCTGGCTGGGCTGGCGGTGCGGTAATGAGAATAATAAAGTGGCGGAGTTGTGGGGCTGGCGGATTTCGGGGTTCATTCATTTGGAAGTCACGTATATCAAGTGCAGTAATAAGCGCCTGTTGTCAGAGTCATGTGATCGTAGGGTATTTCAACCCTGAGGAAGGCCACGGAAGGGTGGCCGCAACATTTTCCCCGCGCCCCCATGCGCGGCGCGTCGTCGTTGCCATATTCACAGCTGAGAGCAAAATAGATGATCCTGTATGTCGATGTATATGGAAATACAGTATTTTTATCTGAATACATTTCAATAACCATTTAGCGGTTTTTGTTGATTTCCTCAAACGTAATAGTTGGTTCCGGCTCGTTATCACTGTAATCCATCTCTGAATCACAGAAATCGTAAAATTGGTTGAAGATGTAATTACAACTCGTAGAAGATTTCAGTTTGCTTTATTTGTTAAGAAAGTAATAGTAAATTCATTCGTGTAAAACAATGCAATGCATTGCACGTAGAAACGTGAGTATGACTTACGATTCCGATTTTTCGAAACTAAATAGCGACATTCCTGCATAGTTGTCTCTTTCCTAGAGGTAATATCTATTGCAAAAGCTGACTGTGTTTAGTTGTGAAATATGGGTACGTGAAGAGTATCAAACGTGTTTCTAAGTTTGTTTCTAAACGTGAATACACACTACAATATATTTCGCACAATCGCATTCCTTCTGCAACTCGTCTTTTATCACTTTATTTTGTATGTTATTAATTTATAGTTAATTCGTTCGTGCAACAACAATGCCAATAGCAGGCGGGTTCTTCCGAGAATAACGGCTCACGTTGTTTGTAGCGGAGCTCTTTGACTTCCAGCGACAGGGTGCGGAACGTCGCTATGCGTACGCAAAGTCAGTGTCTCCTCAGATTTGCGAATTAGACCTGGCGGGGCCGATGGGAAGGGGGGGCGGGGGGTGAGAGTGGGGATGGCGGCGCAGTTTGACCGGGCGGAAAGCGCGTAAGCCGCTTACGCTGCGTCAACCGGCGGGCGCGGGGGGGGGGGGGGGGGGCGGTGGCGGAGGCGCGCCGCCCGGAGCCACCTGGAGAGCCCCATTCAGGGGCTGTGAAGACGCCGACGCGACGCGACGCGGTGCTCGCTGCCGGCCATGTCCTCACTCGTCCTTCCGCCGCCCATCAGTCCATAACTCTCTACTCCCTCCTTCTCTCCCTCGTAGTCACTCTCTTTTCTATTCACTCATCTCTTCTCTCTCCCTCGTCGCTCCTCGCTTCTCCTGTCCTTTCTTTTCCCTATTATCTCCTTTCCTTCTCTTTTTCCCTCTTCTATCTGTTTCCCTCTTCTCTCTTTTTCCTCTTCTTTTTTCCTCTTCTCTCGCTTCTCCTTTTCTCTCGTTTTTCTTCTCCTCTCTTCTCTCTTATCCTTCTCTTTCCCTTGTCTTTTTTCCTCATTTCGCTTTTACATCTCTCTTTCCTCTGTTCTCCCTTTCTCCACGTCTCTCTTTCCCTCTGTTTGCATCTCCTTTCCTCCTTTCCTCCTTTCCTCCTTTCCTCCTTTTGCTTTCCCCTCTCGTCTTTGCTCTCTTATCTCGTTACCCTCATCATTCGCTTCCCTCTTCTGTCTGTTACTCTCTATCTGCTCGTCTCTTCTACCGTCCTCTCCTTTTACTCGTCTTCCACCCTATGTGTCTGTTAGTTCCCCTCTCTCTCTCTCTCTCTCTCTCTCTCTCTCTCTCTCTCTCTGCATATCTCTCCCTATCTCTATCTCTTTCTATCTTTTTCAGGGACTGGATACAAGACGCACTTTTACGCATGTGTCAACTTGACCATGATCCTATTTTCTTGATTTTTTCAACGTTCATAACCACATTTTTATGAAACGAGTATTTGTTATTCGATTGCAATTTCATAAGGTCGGCGTAATTGAACACATTCTTACCCTTCTGTATGCAACCGCACCCACTCCAAATCTCCACATTTTCCGCGAATTTGAACAATAAATGGGTCGATCTTACACACTTGAGCTGATAAACTCCTTTTACTACTTTACTACAAGTATTTCTACATTCGCCACAACTCGCCGTTTGACAACCATCTTCAGAAATAAATGCCTACACATATACATTACAGGTACCTTTCACTCCTTTTAATCGCTACAGCCACTTTTAATAAATTCTATCTCCTCCTTACAAACTCTGCTTCTACGTTACTAAAATGTATGCGAGCTTCAGTCTCGTGATAATATGAGTACCAACTAGTCCCAAAGATTTGAAATACCGGTTTTCGTGATTCTAGGCGCAATTTTGTCGTCACACCTTCAACCAGAGGATGAAAATCCCATTTTCTTTTTACGAAAAGGCTCCATAGGTCGTTGACGCAACTGAATGGAAGAATCCTTTAGCCCTTCAGTACCGAGAATGGCGTTGAAATGCGCTCGACAGTGATGGCGTCTGTGCCGTGCTTGCGGCCGAGGTCAGGGGATCGAGGCGCGGCGACGGCAGCGACACCGGAAGAGGCGGCGGCGTTCGGAAGCTCTCAGGCACTGAGCCTCTCTAATGAGATAGAGGCCAAATGTAATTGCAGGGCTCGTCATCGCCCTTCCCACTCCCTAGCCACCTTCGCCGTTCGGCAATTGTGAGGGTCAATAGAGATACCGCTTGCAACAAAACGGGATTGTGCCGAAACTACTTTCCTAGTATTGATTGAGGCATAATCAGTTTAAGATTCATGTATATATTATCACTTTTCTACTTAATATATTTTGCAATATTGTTATCACGATTAATTAACTATTTACATTGTTAAGTCCGAAACAGTTGTCAGATAGAAGGATATGCTCTCTCCGCACTCCCTATTATTAGATGTATTTTATTTTACTTCTTATTCTACGGGTAGTTACAAGAGAACGTTAAATGGAACACACTTCTCGCCTGTTGTGCTGAGAAGTGTGATACTTGTGTGATGAGAGATTGTGTGCAGTAGTTTTGTAGTACATCCAGAGATAATAACTGATCATATTATTGTATTTAATTTTTAATGTTAATTTATTGGTAATAATTTTACGATTCTGCCTTCAATTTATATACAGCGTCTCGAAGATTTTACGAATATTTGTTTTATTTTAACCAAATCATTAATTGTCGACTTTATTGAATTCATACCTAATACCTTTAAATCCAGTTTGCAAATTTTGTTTGGTGTAAAAGGCAATTGACTCATTCGTTGCCATTTCTTCAATCAGACTTTTTCGCCGGCCTTCCTCTAGACTCTTCCTCTAGACAAGCAGAAGTTTTCTTCTAGTTTTCGATTGATTGATTGTTTAGTGATTTCGGGCACGTCAACTAACAGGATCATTAGTCCCGAAAGTGTAATGCATGTTTTTTGCTCGGGAGGTGGCGATGATCTTTCCCCCACTGTATGACGAGATCCGGCGCCGATCTAGCGTCGGTTAGCGGGGTTTTCTCCAACCAGGTATCTCCCACCAGCTGGGCACCGCCTCAACCGGGACAAGCTCTTAGTTGCCGACGGGTCTCCGGGCATGTGTGGAAGTGTAATGCGTGTTAGTGTAAGTGTGTGTGTAAGGGTGAGGATAGGACACGGGTGAGGAAGGAGAGATCGCTCGGTCCGTGGCCCATTTGTTAGGGTACTGCTCCGGCATTCGCTTGGAGTTGTTCGGAGAAACCACGGAAAACTACCGATCAGAACAGCCGGTCGCTAGAATTCTACTCCAGATCTAGTTTTCGAAGATCTCGTCAGTATTTGTAATATTTCCATAGACAATTATGTATTATTTCGTCTCAACATTGTCAACCATACTGCTCCTGCCTTTCATTCCTTCCCTCACGGCGATATGCAACGTTCAGAATCACGCGAATTATTCATTCGTAATATAATTCGCATTGTACACCTCAATTCAAACACAAAATTACTTTTTTTGCGGTAGTTCGATATCATGTCCAATTTCCATGAAAATATTTTGACTTCCGTCTCGATTCCCCTTCATTTTGAAATGACGGTTGAGGTCGAAAACGTGTGTTCGGTTGGCCGTCTGCGGATCCAGCCGGGGAATGTTTTGTAATTGTTCGCATCGGGGATCGGGAATGGTCATTTATTGGTCATTGTGATTGGCACAGTATTGTTTTCGTTAATACCACGTATAATGGACATTTATCCTCTCAACGCTCGAGTGATATCGTTTGTCATTAATATTTCAGTAACGTAATTTTAATTTATATTACGATCTCGCTATTGACAAGCGGCCGGTAACTCTTTTTCCCGCCACAACGCGTTGCGACGAGGTCTTTCAGTTTCCTCCACTTTAGAAGCTTTGGTTTCCCCTTTCCGAGAGGTTTTAAGTTAATTTCTTTTCCTCTCGTCGCATTCTTTAGAAACTTGACGACGTGTGTAATTTGCGTGGAGAAATTTGTCGGGATGAGACGTTATTTTTTGCGCGCATTGCGAGATTCGCGTTGCGCTTCCTGGCGAGGCTCCTCGGGATCAAAGCGAGCGCGCGAGCCGACGGGCGCCGCCGCGCGGGAGCCTCTGTGCAAACTCTTTCTCCTCCCGCCGCCGCCTCGCGTCGTCGCCGGCCCGAAAAGAGAGTGCTTACTGCGCAATTATTCATATTGCAGCGCTTCTTTGTGGGCGACGTGGGCGAATGAGCGGCTCCCAGCACCCCCGCCCGCGAGAGCGCGTTGTGGGGACAATGAATCCCACAGATGCCATTGGGCAGGGGAGGGCTGTTGCTCATTTTCACGATTGCTGTCATTAGAAGTGTTTGACTTCGACGACAAGCTCTGCTTTTCTTTCTTTTTTTTATTTTTTTCTTTTTTCCTGGAAGGGGGCAGTACATGTAGGTCGTATTTCGGGCATCGGCCGACTTCGAGATCAAATGCCTGCGGTAGGGAGCTTGTTTGTCATGGGGTGTTGTGATCAACGCGAAGTATGTGAAGATGCCCCAAGCGAGGTGTAGTATTGGCGTGGCGGAAGCAGGAGGCTACGTGCGGAACGTGCCAGGTGCGGGGGCGGTGTAACGGCGTTGCCGCCGTGGGAAACGCAAGGAATCTGCGGAGCAGTTACGGCTCGCCGGGAGGTGAACATCACGGCGGGGTGTAAGATGCAGGGCAGGCATAGAAGACACCAGGAACGAACAGTGTGTATTGCAGATACACTCACAAGCACCAAGCTACACATGTCGGGAGCTAAGAGCCTGTCCTGGATGGAGAGATTCTCTATTGGGACAAATGGAGGTTGAATTTCCCAGCTAGCCGACATGTAGGTCATCGGATATCAACATTCAGCAAGGGAGGAACACTTCCACTTCCAGGGAAAACACGTTCACCACACTAACGATACCAATGGCCATAGCAGCTGGCGTTTCCGGAAACATAAATCATTGTACAGTGTGTGTGATGCTTTGCGTGGAAATTGGGAAAATCTGCGAGACTGTGGAGACGGGAAGAGTTGGACAAAAAAGAATGGACAAGGAATCTCGAGCAGCAAGGGTGGCAAGGGCAAGATGACGATGACGAAGAAAAATGGGAGAATGAAGACGGCGTGGGCAGTGAGGACGGCGAGGGCGGTGAGGACGGCGAGGACGGCAAGGACGGCGAGGGGGGTGAGGGCAGCGAGAGCTGGCGCGCGATGGGAAGTGGGGCGCTGTCGGAGGCGGGAGGCGGCGGTGGAAGTGCCGCTCGCGAGAGAGGACAATGCCCGGATCACAATGCTAAACACGGCACGTTGCGTCGAACACGACACAAGCGCAGCCGACGCGCAGAGCCGCGCCGCGGGTTCGCGCGCCGGGCGCCAGAGCGCGGCCGCGCGGCGGTGGGTGATGGGCGGGGGGGGGGGGGGGGCTGCAGCTGAATATGATGGAGGAGCGGCTGAGGGTGACGGAGAACGCGGCGGTGACAGGAGGAAACGGCGGTTGAGGGCGCGCTCTACAGAGGGAGGAGGGCGGGCGCGAGCTGGCACTCCGGGCGGAAGTCGAGCATGCGCGTACGTCGAAAAATACTGCACCCTTCTCTACCTTTGTAGGTCGGCTTGCTGCTGATAATCGTATGCTTTATAAAGCCATTTTTCGCAGTATAAAGGCTTATTATTATGATTGCTATCACATTGGTAAATTTTTAAGCGTATTCATTATTATTATTATTATTATTATTATTATTATTATTATTATTATTATTATTATTATTATTCAGCGTTACTACGCCGACACACGCAAGATAGACGTGCACGAACGAGCGAGCTAGTTGCCGGTCGCCGTTATTGAAGTTATTATTACCAATAGAATGGGCTATTTTGAGTGTCGCGTACGTCCGTCTTGCTTGCTTCCGAACCGCTCTGATTAGAGTTGGCGTCGGAACACACATAATATTAATAATAATAATAATATTATTATTAATAATATTAATAATAATAATAATAATAATAATAATAATAATAATAATAATAATAATAATAATAATAATAATAATAATAATAATAATAATAATAATAATAATAATAATTAGGCTTCAAAGAGGGAAAAAACATACATAATATGTCGTAAAATCATTCGGGCAATCTGATGCTATTTAAAAAGAAACTTGTGTTAAAGATTGCGCGCATCTCCAAGCGGAGTGGTGGAAGATCCGAACAACCGTAGTCCCCTTCCTCCTGGAAGTGAGCCTACGTTCACTGCACTATGTTGTTTAGTTTGTGTGCAGGAGGCCTCGCGTGTGGGCGGTGGGTTCCACTGTTGCCACGCAGGGAAGAGTTTCAGTATTGTAAGTTTCAAAGGACTAAGAGTTGGAAAGAGGTGAATCTGAAACTTTTATGAAACTGCAATACACATTTAACAGAGAGTTTCCGCAATTGTACCAGGACGATCGTATGTCTTGTGCGAGTGTTTTGGGGTGGCACAGACGATTCAGTTAAGGTTGTGAAGAAGTCGAAGACACAGAACATTCAGGCCATGCCGTATCTTCAAAAAAATAATGGAAACGTTACCAAATTCAACGAGCTCGTCATTGAGTGCGTTTCTGAAGGTCAGGCAATGAATATAATTAGGTACAGAGCAGTTCTAATGAAGCTACATAAACGGATGAAAAAAATACGGCGAAATTTTGGAGGAACAACGAACGAATGAATTCCTTATAAGAGCGCTCCGGCGCCATGAAATTTTTTAGCAAATAAGAACACTCCAGTGTCCGACCAACCACTTTATTTGCCAGATTTCTGTAATTTTTTAATTTTCAAAGGCGAAAAGTGTCTTGAAGGGCACCCCTTTTTAGACTGCTGAAGCATGAAAGAAAGGTAAAAACTGCTGAAGTGATGAAGAATCTGCCAGTTATTAGCTGCCGCATTATTTTGAAATGAGGAAAATTCTGACGTGTAGATTAAAAAGGAGAATGAATTGAAGGCGATATGTTAAAAAGTATAAGGGTGAGTCCCATAAGATAAAACAGGTACTCACAACCAAACGTTTCAATTTCTCAAATAACCACACATTCTTTTAAAAATAATTGGTGTTCAAGTTTAATAACATTAGAACCGAATACATAAAGATATTGTCCATCAGTTTGCTCAATTATCATTTTCTTAGAGCACAGCAATGTTTTTTCCCCTCTGGGTGCGAATCAAGCAACTGTCGTTCTCTTCTCGTACAGCAGCTGACGGACGGAATTCTCCGCACAATTAATTTCGCCAAAGGGATCCGAATTTGCTTTTTTTTTTTTTTCTTTAACGACGGTCTCATACCACGTGAAATGCGTCACGGGTTGTCGCGAGACTTCGTTTATTTGCGAGGATCCGCGCAAAATGTGTCATTGGCGGCGGTCTCTGTCGAGGGTGACAGGCTGCTTCGCTGCACTCGGGAGCTGGCGAGGTGACGACCGGATTGAAGGGAAGGTTCCTGTTCCCGCCTCCGCAGCGTTTTCGAGGAAAGATGTCAAAGGACGTGTAGTTGATTTGATTAAAGATCGAATTACTTATGGAAGAGGACAGTTCTTTTATGTATTATATATCATAAAATTCGAAATATTTTTAAAAATTGTAGTGAATTCTCACAGACGTCTAATTGAGGAACAGAACTTCTAAGATAAGTATCCGAGCAGCTGTATTGTCACCTGTGAAGACAACTACCTATTTAACGTCTTTTTAACACATTTTTTCGTGCATCTCACCCTTCTGCATGAACAGTATCAATATATGAAATTTATATTAAATAGAGATCACCCTTAGATTTTTTAATTGTCGTTATTGTTGATATTGTGTTTCATCACGCATTGCACTTTGTCGCGGACCTCCATTATAAACTTTTCTATGTAATCTGATAAACTACCATACGTTATCTTGTAATTAATTTTACATTTACAGTATTGACTTCATATATATCATTTTGGGAACCAACAATGGGCAATGAGCGATCCTGTCATTCACTCTTCGAATTACTCCAAGATCATCAAAATCAATCTTCCCTTCTCTTCGACACGAGTTTCGAGTTCATCGCCGCCGCCGCCGCGTAACTCGACCCAGAGGTCTGCGCGCTCGCTTAATCCAATGATCTCCGGCGTGCGCTTGGTTTTTCTTCCGTGCCCTCGGCGCCCTCCGGCGGTGCTCGGTTACCCGGAGCGACGAGGCCAGCCGAGGCGCTGCCCGGCCCCGGCCGCTGCGTTCGTGAGGCCAGTATGCAGATACGGCTGGCAATTGGCCGGACGGGCGGGCGCCTGGCCGCTGCGACGAATAAGGGCAGAACGACGCCATGTCGTGTCGACCGCCCTGCCCCGCCCCGCCGCACCGATGCCTCGTCCGGCCGCCCCGTCCGGCTGCCCCGTCCGGCTGCCCAGTCCCGCCGCCCCGTCCCGCCGCTCCGTCCCGCCGCCCCGTCCCGCCGCCCCGTCCCGCCGCCCCGTCCCACCGCCCCGCGGACACACCGACCCACCGCCAAGCCACCACGTCGCAACTCCGTCCCACTGCTGTCCCTCCCCCTCTTCCTACTCACCTGACATCTCCTCCTTTGGTCTTCATCCACTGCTAGTGCTCTCTCACGTCAACCCTCTTAGCCTACTTTTTCACGGTGAACCCATCTCCTCACTTCACCCGTCGATAAGTTCGCCTGCCCCGTTGCAGCCGTTGTGGGGAGCCCTACAATCTTTGTCGTCACGTTCGTGCGCCTCTGCTATAGAAAAGTTACTCTAAGATGGGACCACAGTCACAGTTTGGGAAAGGAATGCACGTAATGCAGTGCGATGTCATTGCAAGAGAAAGTGGTGAAGTCCTTTACAAAAGAGCCCACTGTAAACGAAGGTACTGACAGAATGAGTGCATGGACATAATTTGCAGTTGTATTGCCATCAGTGGTCGAGTAGTAGCTGTCAAAGCGATCCCTTCTTACAGTAATCTCTCTGTAGCTACATAACCACTGCCTACATGATCACATCCTACGTCCTCGCACTACAATACCTCCAAGCTCCCTTCCGTCCCGCAACTTCCAGCGTATTCCCGCAGCACCAAATCCTGAATCCTTTACCTCCGCCGTCACTCCCGTTAGCTGCCAGCTTTCGCGTCGTCACTTCTATGTCACCGCCCTACCTCCTCGTGTCTCTCCCACCAATCCTCACCCCCTCCGCGACCGCCGCCGCGTGTCTGCCCTGCTGTGACGCACACCGAACGCGAAAGTCGAGCATTCCGGCGCTGGGGGAAGGCGGTAAGGCGCAGAGCAGAAAGCTTATTCCGAGTAAAAGGTCCATTGAATGAAGTGTATCATTATTTTCACGCTCGCTGGCGCTATCGCCTCGCTGTAAGTGGATACGTTCGTGCTAATGGCGTGCAGAATCGGTCGCTCAATGAAAGATCTCAAAGGCATTCAAGGTAATAACTCCGGCCAACTTCGGTGCGGAGCGTAATGACGCACCGTATTAATTTTTGATATTGAATTCTGATGCAATCTTTTATTTGTTCTTTATTGATTTCTTAATAACACGGCAGTAAGAATATAATTTCATTCTCGGCGACTTAATCGAAGTTAGTTATTGTAACATCAAAACTAGTTAATTTCATAATCTTCATGTGTAATTAGTAGGATATTCCTCCAATTACTTTATGATGAAATTAAAACAAGTTCTAAATGTGTGTGAGTGCCTAGGTACATACCAAAACGTTGACGAAACGAACACAACTGGTTTTGTGACGTCAGCCATGCTTAACTTTATTTTACCCAGAAAAATATGTTATCGGGGCACATCATTAACTGTTGTGTTGTTTTCAATTATTTCCTTTGCTTGCTTGCTTTTATGTAATTAAACATTCCATACTTGTTTTGTTTCGAGCTGTCTAATTAAAAAAATAACAGTCGCTTCAAAGTAATAGAACCCCGGGTTAAATTCGTTATAAAATTTGTTTGGGTAGTGTGAGTACTCTCCGTCCATGGGAAAAGAGCGAAACAGTGGATTAATATCCGATGTAGTATTTTTTTGCATATCTACGAACAGTGTATTAAAAAAATGTTATCTAGTTAAGAACATTAATCACATTACTCTTTATTTCACGTCTGAACGAGTTTTGCCAAGTACGAAATCTAGCACCATCCCTTAATATTTCATATTTCTCCTCCATGACATTTCACGACGAAGGGAATGTAGCATTCCAATTGATAAAATATATATTTTGATGTAGTTGAAATCAATCCACAGAATGCAATATTTTTACTTATGATTTTTAATTTTTATTTTGTCAGTGCTTTATTGTTGCTTTATTGGCTATGCACTAAACATGTCAGGTAATTAATTGAACTGGATCTTTGGTGGTTGTTTTTTTTAATTTTTGCAACAGCCGCGTTACTGTTGGTTATTGTTTCTTTTTAAGGAACCGCATACACCATTGTTCAAAGTTGAACGCAATAAGCATAAATATAAACTATATGACGAACAGAAAAATTGTTGCGAACCGTTTTTCAAGAGTTTGTTTCTTTTGCATTCCCATGGCAACATTCCCGCCGCTTATTCTCGTTCTGAAATAACCCGTCAAGGCCGTTGAGCAGACATTTCTATCCACTTCGCATCTCGGCTGGAGTGCTAGGAGAGAATAAGAGGAAGGGGAAACAAAAGGAGCAAGGCGCTTGCGAACATCTGAGGCACCGCGGTGAAAGTTCACGTCCCCGCGGCGCGGCTATTCCGCGACCGCTGCCGCATTTAAAACGCGATCAGTCGCCGCCGCCGCCGCTGTGCAGTGGGGCGCCTTCGTGATCGGGCGGACGGAAACAAAGCGTTGTTTTTTATTAGCCTACTGCTCATCCCATTAAGGGCAAGGGCCTCCTGCGTGAACAGGAAATTATTAATACTTCTTTAATGAAGTGATAGGATGATGATGATGATGATGATGATGGTAAGGGGTGAAAGGACGATCAGAAATACGTCCATGCCCCAGGCGGCAACCGAAACCGCGATCCTTCGATCGAGATCGCGACGACACTACTGCCTTAGCGATCTCAGCTACCCGGATTGGCGTTGTTTCATAAATAATATTAATATTTGATGTTACGAGCGTCTGTAGGAATATTTTATCTAAATATATTATTAAATAAAATGAATTAATTGAGTAGTACATAAGCATTTACTCTAATATCCCTCATTTTACTTTTTTCTTTTTGTTTTGTTTTGAATTTATCTCTAGTCTATTCTTTTTGAACCCATTTCCTTTGAAATTTGTGATAGAAATTGTTTCTTTCTAATCAAAACTTATTTTGCTCATTCACTTTATAAAGCCCCATGATTTATTACGCCCGTCTGTTTTAGGTTAATGTTGCCCCAACAGATGTAAAAAAAAAATTCATAACCAATTGCGAAATGTGAGAGTTTGCCAGTAACCAAATTATCTTTAATGATCTTCCCATTGAACTCTCTGTAAAATCACTTCACCAAATTAGAAAATGCATCGTATTTTAATATTCGTCTGTCTGCCATTCAATACTTCTCCATTCCACGCTTCTCCATTCGAAACTCCGTTATTCGACACTCAGATCGAAATTTCTCCATTCGACACTCATTCATTCAACACTTGTCCATTCGATACTTCCATTTGATACTTCTCAATTCCATAAAACTTTTCTGACCACTTTGTTATTTTTTGCATTTAGATCTCTATATCAATTCTCTCTTCCCCCAAACATTAATTTCTGATCCCAGAATCCTCATTTATATCGTGTATAATCACAATCTTCAATTAACTCTTTTAAAAAACTCATTTCCTCTGTGTCTAATTTATTTTCGCTCGTGAGGGAACCCGACGAAGTCGTCTATAGTTCTATATTATCCACTTTAGTCTTAGTCTTAGTTGCCAGTGTAAGAGTGTACTTTGGCGCGAGTGGTCTAGAAGTGGTCGCACTGTGGTCCCGAGGCTTCCGCTCGCATGCGGAGGGAAAGTTGCGGCGGCGGCTAAAAGTTTCCGAGATGAGACCCCAGGACCCCTGCGGTTCCGTGTGCCCGCCCGCCCGGAGCCACCGGAGACACGGCGCGGGAAATGGGCTGGAGGTAAACGGCGGAGCGAGCCCTTCACCAGCGGACGTTTAGGGCCGCTCACACGCTTTTATTTTGCGGGAAAGGTGTCCGAGAAACAATACTGTTTTGTCACGGCATGCTGCCCTGAGTACGACCGTATCCTGTTTTCTTTCGGGGCGAGCTAGATAAATCAACTTTTGATACACAACGTTGAACACGAACGGGACGGAGAGCTTTCTGACCTCGCATGTTGCGGAGCCTGGCAATTTTTATACATCACATCAACGCGTTTAGAAGAAAACAACTGTGACTTGTAATGACGGAATTAGTTTAGAATGTTGTTGTAAATAAAAGTTCATTGAACATTTTAAACTGCCAAAAGACATAATCGTGAAGTTATCGAATTACATTAGGGAAATTATTTTTATTTTCGAGGGGAGGGTTTTATCCCCCTCGATGTTTGTTTGTTTTTTGTTGCTTGTTTTGGTAAATTTATTTTTCAAAAAGGACATTAAAAAGATATACGAATTAATTGTTATTTGTTAATGATTTGAAATTATTTGAGAAAAAATAGAGAGATATATTAGACAACTTAAAAGGGAAGAAGTAAAATGCATACTATATGTACAATTACAATGACTCAAACACTCAAAGGAGTACTTTTAAATAATGAATATATATTTCTTTCGCAAATAATTTGGTGAACTCAACATTCCTCTCACCTCTGAAGAAATTAATTTCTGGTACCAAACAAGAGCGAGAAGAGGGCTATCGTCGTTTCCGTTTGAAGTATCTTATTACTTTCTAACGAGGCCTTGTTTCTGCTGATCTCACCGACGGGGTAACGTGTGGTAATGGAACGCGTGCTTTATTTTGAGGGCGGGAAATGAGGTGAAATCGCGAAGCAGCACTTGAGATGTCGAGATCTTGCGTTCCGAGCGGTGACGTCACAATGGCAAGTAAACCGAATCTCACAAGTGGTGCTTGTGTCAAGAAATGGCGCCGGCGCCACCACCCACGTTTCGCCTCCGCCTCCGCCGGCACCGCGTTGGCCCTGGAACGCGGCATACGGTCGCGCAGTGGAGGGAAATGGCTCCGTTCTCATCTGAAATCCCTTCAACATTGAAGTTTTGCGTCGCAGACTGAAGTGACAAGAAGAGAAGCGAAACGCACGTATAGTCGTCGTCTTAAGAACAGTAGCGAAGGTTGGTGTTGGTGTTGAGGGACAGAAAAAAGTACTTGTTTAATGCACGGATGTTTAGATATTGCGAAACCAAATAGAAAAAAGTGATGCCTCTCCTTTTGTTTCTCTCTGTTGATGTTTTCAGTGTTTTTTCAAGACAATATCATTGGTCAATTGCACTTGCCCAAACGTAAACAATTATACAGTTAAAAGAATCGAAATGTTTGCTGATAGTATTGGATTTGGACAATTTTCGTTGCAGTTACCTCAAAACATGGAAACAGTTTTTAGCAAACAGAATTAAATTTCAATTTTTGCGTTTTAATTTTTGATGTTCACGTTTTCTCCCTCAAGTGAGAATATTTTGCGGTGGATATGTTTTCAATATCGCATTGAGCATGTGTACGAACATATGTTTCATGTGCAAGAAAGGCTGCACAACTTGTCAACACATTATAAATATGATTAGTGATTAATGATAAAATGATCGGCCCTGAGGCTGTACAAGTAACAATATTACATTATATTCCTAATAGATGCAACAGTAAAATCTCCGAACTGAAAGGGTGTTACCAGCTATTCGTACCATCTCTCCACACCGCTTGCACTGATACCACCGTCACCACCACTGTCGACTCCCTCCCCCATGCTCCAGCCATCCTCCCCCGCTATCGTCTCAGTTATTGCTTCCTCTGCCGTCTGTACACTGGCGGATCCAATGTAGGGGTCATGGGGCTATGCCCCCATCCCCAAAAGCCCTCGAGATTTTGTTCTCCTTCCTTTATTGGGCATAATTGGTTTAAATATTTCTTTATATTCTAATTACGTAATTGTTTAAACAGTAATATTGTATAGTCTCATATCTACAGTACATAAATAACATACAATGTAATAACAAATATGTGTATAATGTAACAGAAATCTACGATGCCCCCTCCCCAAAATGATCGGCTGGATTCCCCCTGAGGCCCCACCTTTCCCTGATAAGGAGCCCAAAGCAACAACCGAACTTAAAGATGTCGAGATGAAGTGTTGGAAAACCTGAGAACAAGATTCAATGTGAGAATGATCCTGGGACTAATGAATCTAACAATATGAATGTAATGTAGGATTCGTATGTCTCGTATAATCTTGGATCGGCCGTTTTCCGAATTCGGTCCTTTTGTTCATAAAATCTTTGTCGTAATGCCAAATGTACCGTATATTACTTTAACCCGTTTTTTTCTGTAGGGCAAGAGGACTGATAAAAATACTAATTATCATTTTGTACTTAAGATTACGCAAAAAAAATCCAAAAGGACCTTAGTGCCGAGCTCTCCGAAAATCTCTGAGATCCGAGGGCTTTTTAATATGTAAACATCCTATTCACCATCCATCACAACACAACTCTGAAGTAAAATGTATTTTCCTCTTTTATTTCGCAAACAGTGCTACGTATGGAACATTACTCTGAGAATGATGATTGAAGCTTAAAGACTAATGATTGAGACTTAAAGATTGATGATTCTGACTGTAAGAGTGTTGATTGCGTGTTTTTATAACTTAATACAAAATGTTATACTAAATTTTTATCCGTTGTGATTTCGTATGTTTTATCGTTTACAAAGCGCATTAGTACATTTGTAAATATCTCTAGAAAACTGACATTCGTAGGCAAGTAGTACATCATGTGTTATATGAATAAGTTTCCGTTAATTTTTTATAATAATTCAAATTCGCTTTTATCAGGTCATGATTGTGAGCATTTACTGATTAATTACAGAAATTTCGTATAAATTATGATCGTTTATTTGTGAGCACCTGCAGATGATGGCCGACACACTATGTGGCGAGGCTCTTGATTTACCAATATTTGACTTAAATCATGAAATCAACAGGGCAGTGGCCAACTTGATGAAGTTCAGTATACTCGACACGGATACATGTAAATGGAATATTTTACGGGCAGGAAATATTGATTGCCTAATTAGGGAACGAATCTACTCGTTAATTCGCCAAGGGTAGAATGATCTGCATACATTCTCTATTCTATTCGTTAATTACACACTCTGTATATATAAATATTGCCTGTAAAGATAATCGCAACCAGTAGAATGGTAAATGGATGATAGAACTTACACCAGGAGTATTTAACTATACATTTCACCTTGAAATGATACAACAAAAGCCTGTTTTAAAATAGGTCCACAGAGCCATTGTTTTATTGGAATATTGATAGAAAATTTGCTACTAAATCAAAACTGTAACATCTTTGTGTGAAAAAGTTGCTATTAACATTCAATCATAATTATAATAATTCAATCATAATTATACGAAATGTAATATATATATATATATATATATATATATATATATATATATATATATATATATATTGTGACATACCTGGTGATGCCGGGTATTTTCACTGCAAGAAATTACTAAAGGAGGGTATCTTTTCCGTGAATGGGTCCCTACGATAAGTTGGTATAACATTAGGAAAGTTAATTAATAAATGAAGTACAATCATGAACAGCATTTATTCACAAACCAGATTTGTTAATTACATGATCTAACAACATTTATACACTCTGCCTTGGTACCAAGATTAGGTGTAATACATATTATCATACCTTCGGGGCCCCGACCAATACCTTCGATGCTTGGAGCACGGCTCGTGTCGGCAGGGGTCGCTGACCTTCGCAGCAGCTGGGCGTCGTCGGCGGCTGATGGCGTGGCGATCGCCTCGGCTGGTGACCTTGCGAATCCTTCCTGATTCGGCTCCTGGTACCTCGGTGTTGCACCTCACTCTGATTATCTTCCGTCGCTGGATTTAATCACTTAACCCACGGCTACTACACGTGCTGGCCTCAGTTCAGCACCACACAATTCCGGTGTTATTCTTACCGCGATAAATAATACAAGCGCGATCGATTGTTCTCTCGTCGCTGATCTCTCATCCTAATAACATTCTCGATCTCTACTTTACGTATCTATTGTTTTGCAGTTGCTACTACTTTACAAAATACACCGCATGTTCCCTTTGTCCATGCACTAACGGCGAGCTCTTCGCCACACGTCCGTACCTACCGGCCACTTCTCCGCGACTGTCCTAACGGCTGAAATCTTCGCCGTTCGCTGCCCAGTTCGTAACCGACATTCTCACGCTGTCCTCGCGGCGGCGGCAACGGCGGCGATAGCGACCGTTGCTAGTTCCCATCGTTGTTCGCCGCGCTTGGCGTACGTACCGCGCAGTCCAAAATATATACTGATTACTTACGCTAATGTTCTAATTAGTGTAAGGAAACACATTATGTGTTTCAATATATATATATATATATATATATATATATATATATATATATATATATATATATATGCGAAGCCGTTTCTCCGAAATGGCTTCGTATATTTTCTTCATTTTTTTGTAAGAATAGACTGATATAAACTTATAAAGATGGCATAGTTCCGAATTTCACTGTTGAATATGAACTTTCGACAATTCCAAAGGTTTGAACTTCTTTTGGCGCCTTCCTACAACTACAATATTGAAAGCAGTGATTTTTTTCTTCAAACTAAATTTGTTCTCCAAAATTAGTTCTTTAATATCATGGATTTTGTATAAGAATTAGTTAATTTTCAGGCTATTTGAATGAAATAGGGAAATTTTAAAAACAAGGTTTTCTCCAATTCTATTTTTTTAAAATTTAAATATGATTTGGAGAGTGCTAAATGGATTGAATATCATGACAGAAACGCGATTTTGAAGTATTGTTTTTATATTTCAAAAATTACATCAACGTATTTTTTTAAATATTTCTCATGTCGTCTCATATGCATTGTAGACGATCTTATACATGATTACGTTTGTAAGTACAAATGCTTAAATTATTTCGTACGAAATTTCTTGAAAACTCAAAGGTTTGTGTGAAAATGAGGTTAAAATTGCGGTATTTTAGACACCCTCAAACGATTTTTTTAAGGCTCCAAATATGTCAACGTACTGTTGTACATAGGAGAAGGTTCCACTTTTCCATAATTATATTTCAATTCTACTTGTAGGGGACCGAAGAATTGAGAAAATGGGGGGAAAATGTTTGTTGGACGGCGATAGCGGCCGCTGGAGAGAGATGTACAAAAAGTATAGCTTGTCCAGACTAAAGAGTTTAGGAAAGTAACTAGTGCGAGAATGTCTGTGCCACCAGTTTAATTTTAAATAATTCATTTTATAGATATACCTTTGTTTTAAATACAGGATCCAATAAATTGAAGAAGGATCAATATTCATTAAAGTGTAAGAGGCTCGTTAAAACATTTTCTGGATAATGAATGTTAAGAAAATTAAATAAGAAAAAAATCGTGTATTGCGTCTTGCCATTACGACTTTTTACTTAATTTCGTCCAATAAGCAATATGTGCGATATAATGACACCATTCAATTTAACTTAAAACGCGAAGCAAACCTTCTACGTGAAGATAATTCAAAAATCCTCCGCAAATGACATAGCAGTGCGCGGCGCCTCCACTCTCGCCGTCGCAAATCTCCACCTTCCTCTCCCTTAATAAATAACGCATTTGCAAAATTGACCTACGTAATGCACCGGGCGAGACCCCCCCCCCCCCGTGGCAGAGAGCGAGCGAGCGGCCTCTTTGCCATCCCACGGCGCCCCGTTCGTCTCCGGGCGAGGGCTTTACGTAAGCGGCCCCTTTACCCCCCCCCCCCCCGTGCCCCAAGGCGCCTGCCTGCCCGCCCGCCCGCCCGCCGGCCTGCCCGCCGCTCGCTCGCTCGCTCGATTTGGAAAACAGAAAGCTCCTCATTCGGAGAACGAAAGTCCCGCGAGCCGTCTTGGCGCTGTCGCCGCCGACAGTGGTGATGGAGGCGGAGTGGGTGGTAGTAGGGATGGGGCCGGCGAAGTGGAGGAGGAGTGGGGTCGGGGTGGAGGGGTAGGCGGAGTGCCAGTAAAGGTGGAGGTGGTCATCGTTGACCCCGCCGTGTCTGCTGAGACTGTTACTCTTGTCGTTTGATATGCCTGTGTAATATTTAAGACCTTTGATGTGCTGGAACTGGTAGTACCACACAGAATGTTCCCGTCAGAATATCTATTTTAAACATCCGTGATTTGATGACGATTTTCTTAAGAGAACGACATAAAACAGATTTTGTGCCGGTGAAAATTGTATATTGTAAATGTGGCAATTTTGGAAACCAATTCTCTAATTCTAATACAGGAAGAAAACAAGATTTTGGCAAACGTTTATTTGCAATGATTCTAGAGTTGCTTCGAACAGACTTAAAACTGAAACATCTTGTTTTTTTTTTTTCTTATTAACACACCCTTTGTCAAACAACATGAACATTATCTATAAGCTCTATTCACCGTTATCACTGTAGGTTCTCCGTTGATCATATACTGACAGTCACACAGTTCCGTTCGTTGACCATTGAAAACGTGCTGTAATGACTTTTGACATTTCAGTTCATTTTTTTCCAAAAATGGTTTTGTTTTAAATTTATAGACAAGGAAGTTTCGGAATATCATTTATTTTCATTTGTAATCATTCTCAAATTACAGATAAACAAATGTCACGTTTGTATATATGCTAAAATAACAATTTGATAGACCAATAAAGATATTCTAAAGTAGATACAGCACCAACGTATTAGAACGAAACTGATTTGACTTTGAGTTTCAATTTTTTCATCAAACGTTTCTACGAGATATGGCGACAAAATTGTCAGTTTCTAATGTACAGGAAGTAGAGAAGCAACGACGAAGTTTGTGAAATACACGTACATCGTACTAGATTTCTTCCTCCAGGCTTCCTCCAGTTCACTACTTTGCAAAAAGTTGAGCTTAGTGAAATCTCACATCTTTCCTTCTAAACATATAAACAAAAGTTCTAAATTAAGAAGGACATTATTTTAAATATGTGTAAGGTGTAATTAAATCAGTTATTGGATTCTTATGGATAGATTCGCATAGAGTATATAAACGTATTAGAGGGAGCGTATGTAAATTAAATAATGAGTAAAATTGAGTACTACGCACCTCTAGAGCTGCTGCTTCTAAAATCAGTCTCCACAATATACAAACGTTTCAAATAAATTCCTACGCTCAATCATGAAAGTAACTTGGTCCATCCCTAATTCCTAGTTTCAACAAGAACGTCGTAAAACCCCTATTGCATTGCACTCCTGTTAGGCCAAATGTTTCCCATCTATCAACAACTATTCATAATAATAACAAATAGGTCTTTTGACAATATGGCAACAGGGAAGGAGCAGGTCATTACCCCCATCCCTACACTGACGGTGTCTGTCAAGGGCCCCCACCACGGCTCGTGGGCTCCCCGCCCCCGCCTCTTCGCCAAGGCGTCGCCACCGGTGGCGCTGGCGCTTTCTCCGACACCGATCGATCTCCGGGAACCACATGTTAGCGACGCCCACTTTCCAAGGCGCGGACCCTCTTGGCCCGTTCATCTTCCATCCCCACGCGCCTTCGGGTTCGTCGTTGGCCACAGCGTTGCCCTTCGGTGAGTCACAGGACGAGTGGTTTAACGATCGAGTCATTAACGGCTTAAATTGCATATGTCGTGACACCTGGCGGCATCGCTCATCAAGTTGCCTCGTTCTGTGTATGATGTGCCACAGTTTCTTAGAAGCCACCATTCACAACCATTATAGTACAAAGGGCATTTTGACAAGTGCGGGTGAACGAATTACTTTCCATCTCAATGAACTCGATGCTACTGGAAATTGTAATGAGAGTAAGATATAGCAAAGTAGTATAGAGAGAAATGACAAAACTGTCCCCGACCTGCTTCATGCCTTCACTTATTTGCAGCAACCACCTGCAAACTGCTCGAGAGTTGTGTTTCTCAGGCTCCGCGTTCACATCCTGCGACCGGATGTGAAAGGAGAATTCTTGCGTACGTCTCTTGACGGTCTCAACAGGCAGCGGCTTACTTCACATTTCCGGCTGCATTACTTTGCGGACTGTTGTTTCGAAACTATCATTTTCACAGAAAGAGCTATTACGTGAGTAGCGGAATCGGCACTATTAATTTCAGCATTTTCTCGTTGTTTAACGGGAAACAACAAAATGCGTTCTGTAAAGTAAAAACAAAATAATACTGCTAGAGAATCTGATCCCATAGTGCAACATCTGTTCTTGCATTGTATGTTTTGCATTTCATCTTATTTTATGCGTGATATTTATGAATAATTCGCGGTAAAAGGTAAAAATAATTACTACAATACTATAATTTTCAAAAGGTACTTTCAGAAATTAAGTTGTAATTCTGGAACGTCCTTGTAAGTAGGCAGACGTACATAATAAATACAAGTCTCAAAAATATTTTTGTTGAAAGATTGCAAATTCCCTTGTAAAAAGAGAAAGCGGTTTCCTTGTTTTCCTAACATGGAAGCAAGAAATCCTTTGTGATCATTTAAATCATCATCCATTACAAAAATGCTTACGGATCCCACCAATCAGTTCTCAGTTCTTCGTAGAAACGTCCAACCACATGGAAGGTCGTTGTAGATGAAGAATCATCATCTTATTTCATCAAGAATCATCATAATCTTAATCAATCTGAACCCTTTGCACTTGGATCGTAAGTCATTCGCCTTGGCAAAAACACCAGACGCTGTTTGCAGTGTGGCGGGTGTAACAGGCACAGCCGGGGCCACTCGCCACCCTTGCTGCCTTCATTGCCCTCTCATAGTCCGTGTCCTCGCCCCCCTCACCGCCCTCACGACCTCACTCCGGCCGATTGCGAGAGGCGTAAGGCGCTTAGCTTTCTCCGCGTTCGTTTGTTGAAGCGTCCCCGGACGGTGACCTGTTGGTTTTGCCACATGTGGTCGGCCGTCGCTGACTCACAGGCCTGTGCGACAGACCCGTATGTTCACGCACTCCTCTGCATTTCGGAGGATTTCGTTCACGTCTCTTGCACGACGGAATGGGTACGAAGTAGCATGCTCTCGACAGTCGTACTTCTTGTGATGTTTACTCTGAGAGTTGTTTCACTTCCGGTTTCATACATTGACCGGTATTCATTGTATTCCAAGATCGTGTTCATAATGTTTGTGAGCATAAATGTCTAGGATCCTCGAGCAACTCGGGTACCTCCCAAACCACTCCCAGCGGTTAAATAATTCCTTTCACGTTGGGCCTCTTCAGTTGTAGTTGTTGTTGTTGTTTTGTTTTGTTTTGTTTTTTGTGAAGTTTTTTTTGAATTTGTCAGACTCAAGAGCGTCTTTTCATTTGCTCTCTTATTTTTACCCGGGGAAGTTACGAAATCTTCCACGAGCAACAGATTCTTCTTTTTAGCTGTCATTTTCGTTTGATTCCCAGTGCCATCACGAGATATTTATTTGATTTTTTGCAACTGTCCCACCCACGTGGGCATTACTGTGACAAGTCACACGTGTCCGACTCGTGCTGGCTGGCAGCGTCACAGCGGCAGCGAAGCTTCGAGAAAGTGCGTCGCCACCGCGAATGGAGGTCGATGTGTATTGTGCGCGAAAGCGGTCGCCTCCCGACGACACCTGTGAGACATCGTTCCATTAATGGATCCCTTCCGCGATTAAAGCGGCACCTCACGCGCGAATTTGTTCGTGCGATGCGCAACCCGTGGGTGGCCGTGATTTTTTTTTTTAAAGCGAGCGCGACACATTTTGTACGCAATTTGGTAATCACGGCGCGAGGAAGAAACTTAGCGCTCGAGCGATGCGGAATCTAATAGTTTTCGGAGTTCATAATGAATTAGAAGTACTTTGCATAAAGGAATTTCCGAGAACCGCGTTTAGGAGGAAACACTAATGAGGTCTGAGAACATTTTGTTAAGAACTTTTCCTTCGATGGATGCACTTCGCCGTGCCAAGTTTCCCCTCCACCCCCTCTCCGACACTTCGCGTTTTCGCGTCAGTTAAATTTCCATTGCATCATGAGAACTACGTTCGATGCTAATAGTCTGTGATAGATGAGGTGCATTTCCCTGAAAGAAAGTTAAAGCTGCAATTATGCTAAGTGTTCTTTTAATAATTGAGAGAAAGTGTAATGAAAAAATGTGATATATTGTTCAAGTTGTTGAAATAACTTCCACTAATTCATTGAAAATTGTAAAGATGTCTTTACAGTTAAAATTGAAATCGTTAGCAGTCATAACACATTCGCAGACTAGAGTAGTTCTTTAGTTGTTTAAAATAAAGATTTCTTGGCAGTGTCTTATCTTCATTTATTGCTAACAAAAGTATTCCTATTTTTCAATCAGAAATTTGGTTTATTGAGAATCTATACTGGACACTCAAAATTGCTACATTTAATTTAAAAAAAAACTTTTCGGTATTTAACTACATGTCAAGAAAAAACCTTGCAAGGGTTTTTCATATTTAGCAAAAAAGAAAGTGCAGCCTGTAACAATGTATTTTCTTAGGTTGAACATATTTGATACCATTGTTACACCCTGTGCCATCAAACATTTCTCGAAACAAAAGCAACAAAGAAACGCGATGGTCACAAAAGTCGGTGACTTTCACGAAGCCGGTAGAAACCGCTGTGAAGGATCTGTGGCGGTGGGAAGTCTGCGTGGTAGATTGACCCGCCTGACCACTTCCACAGCGTCGTCCTCTCTCACACCGCTCATTCCCGCTCCTACACTATTCTTATTCCCATTTCTCTACCCTTCATCCCTCTGCACCACTAATTTGCCGTCTTTCTCCTCACACTCGGTGTCATTCCCCTTCACTTTCTCACCCTACTCTTTGCGTCCTCCACCTCTCAGAGCCGCTGCCACGAGGCACGAATGACCCATAACACCGCGGGGCGGCCGAAAGGAAATGAAAACTTTGCCCCCGGCCGCAGGCCTTCAGTTGCGTCAAAAGCGATTCCCTCCCCAGCGACGGACTTCTCTTCGCCCTCTGGACCTCTCTGCGACCGCGGCTCTTTCGGAGACGTGTAAATTCATGAGCAAACTCTCCACCGGGCGACAGCTGAAAGGATATAATATCTATCGTCTCTTTGCTGAGACGCGTTGCTTTTTGTTCTTTCTTTTCTATAGATGATAAAATACTTGTGCGAATGTAGGATATTTCTTGATATATATTTTTAACCAGGAAGAAGATATTTGCTAAGATATATAATGTACTTCACTAATGTGAATTTACTTCAATTACTTCTCCCGCGGATTAAGTTAGATTGTATTATGTTTGTACAAAAAAATATTATTTCAATCAGATCATACTTCTCCATCTTTTATCAAGAAAGGTTTGTACAGGAAAATAAATATTGTTAATTTTTATTGCATATTAAAGGCCATATTTAGGATTTTTAGGTCATAAATGCATATTTTTAATAGAATATTGCAAGATTTTTTAGAGAATAAAAGTCCTCTACTTAGTTATGAGGATATTAAGTATACGATCTGTCGAAAATTTGTGCCTTGTTGTTTCCTACTTTCAGTTATATAAAAAGCATGTGCGATGGGTTTTACTTACATCGTGAATTTATTCAACAATTTCTATTAACATTTTTTAAGAAACAGAAAGTTTTGTAGGAAACGCATCAAAATAGCGTTCTTAATATACTTACATTATGTTTAACGGAAAAGACACATTTTGAATTAAGGCGAATGGAAATTAAAAATCATCAACCATGTAAACTTAATTATGGAATTCCATAACATTTCGCATGAAATCGACATCAAAATAACGCATTTTACTTGTGTCATATTTATTGGAATAGAATAAAAAATTTCGTTCAGTAGTCTCACAAAATTGAAACTGAAGGTGTTAGAGCATTAACAAGGTAATCCACATCAGCCACAACAAGTTTTATGCTATTCGTAAACTAAAATATATCGATTTTAAGCAAAGAGTGTCCCGTCTTGTTGTTGTCTCAAGCCCTTCATAAATGTGAACAAGACTTACATACTAGTAACAGGTTGAGAGACACGAGTCAAAATCGAGATATTAACCTTTGAATATATCTAGAGAGTCGTTGTGTCTGATGTGGCATAAATTATTACTGTCCAAGAGCCTTTCAGATGCATGACCCATATTCTGGGAATACGCCCCTACCCAAATGGACGCCAAATGCATGAGAATTGAAGTAACTTTAGCCAACACCCTGCAGCTCATGATCTCCTCACGCGGACATGCCTGACAAAAGGTCATCTCTGGGATATTGATAATTTTTACCATCTGCCCACTTACTCGCCTCTGTTCATAATAAACGTTGTGCCTTTGCTATGCAATACCGCACCGGCAATATTGGGGTATTTTAACCTTTTAATTAATAAAGTTTCGTGTTGTGTAAGCTTTATTAGATTGCATGGCCGTAAAGTTCACCCCGCAAGCCAGCCACGACGTGCAGATGGCGCTGTGGAAAGCGTGTTTGAGTGGTGACGCAAAGCTCTGAATTCTCAAGGGTCTTCATGTCATTTGAGGGAGGAAACTATTTACTTGGACCGATAAACTTCTTCGTATTCCATAGTCATGTTTGTCACGAATATAATTACGTTGTTTTGGTATTGTCTAAAGCATCTTTCACATTGTAATTAAATGTATTCAAGCGAAAATCACATTTTCTGTTTGTAACGTATTCGGAATGAAATAAGTAGATTTGATAAAACCAGTGTGTTAAAGTATCATTGTGCTGGGAAGCTATACAAACAAGTAGTTCGTCATCTTATGGTTCCCTCTTCATCACAGACTATTGTTTGTTGCACATTCTGGTCTCCAACTTCTGGTATGATTTAAAACTTATTTTCTCCCCTCAGCCCTCTAAACAGTTTACAAGTTATTCTTAGCAATGCCACATCCATTTTTCTTTCATCTATTCATTACCACACAGTCCCAGCATTATTTTAAGCACTACGTTCCCACTCACGGTCCACGCGCGTCGTATTGTTCGCCTCTTTTTCTCCATTTCGTCTTTTCTTTCATTGCGTTGCGCCCTCTTTCGCTCTTTCTCACTTCCGCGGCCCGTCTCGAAACGTACGCGAGCTTCCGCATTCTAATTTAAAATGGTAATTTTTCCTGTCCCGCTCGCACTTTGTTCATCTAACATGAACTCGCAAACCAGCCGCCTCTTTCCCCTGCTGTAAAGGTTTTTATGTTCAGCTCGCGCTCCGCTACATGAAATGTAACATTTACTCTGACACTTTGAAGAAACGTGTACCGTAAACATATTTAATGCCAGCATGCGCCATTTATATATTTTTTGCATTTCTGTTGAGCAAATAGAATTTCGAGAAAGTAGTACGGAATAAAAAATATATCCGAGCCCGAAGCGAAGGGCGGAATAAGTGCAAAATAAAATTAAATACCAACTCTTCGCTCATAAAGAAAGGTCTTCCCAGAGTAAGTGAACGGAAATAAAATACGAGAACTGGTAAAAGTACTGGTACTTAGCAAACGCTACAGGTTGTTGAGAATGTAATTGGAGATATCTGCGAGGATGATGAGTAAGAAAATTCTTCTTAGTATAATTTTCATTGTGGAGATTTCTTCAAGAGGGAGAAAAGTAGAAAGAAATGTTAATATTAGAATGATAAAAAAATGTTCTGAGACATACTTTATCGCAGTCTCGGAGACGTAGAGGAGCAACAATAACATTTCAGCTATGATTTTATATGAGCAGTTCTACTTCAATTTCAAGTCATTGTTTTCATGTATTCCTTTAGTCATATTAGTTTTAAAATATTTAATTGTAACTGAATTGAATTTAAAATCATAAATGGTCATTAATCATCTTTTAATGGGAATATAACTTTCTGATATCTATAAGTTATGATACAGGTGACTAAAATAAGTCTTCATTCGCTTATTCGAAAATTTAGTCTCGAGGGACTACAGCTGAGGATGATACTTCTCACGAAATTATGTTTTTCACTCAAACACTATTAACTCTCTTATCCTTTACTAGGTAAACGAAAGTGTGTAACAAATAATAAAGTATCCAAATGTCGCAGTTTACTCAATGCAACTCAAATTAATTTGAAATAAAATGTGTTGAATTCTCAGCTGTGGATTATTTTTTTAAATTACTTAAGAATTCTTTGTTTTTTTATTGCCAAGAACAGCAAAGTAAATAAATTATGGGTAACATACTAACTGTAATGAGCAAAATAAAAATTCATACATCTTTAATTAATTTGGAAAAACAAATAATTTAAACACTTTACAAATAATATGAACTCAGAAAGGATCCAAATAGTTATTACAATACCAGATTGTACGCGTAGTTAAGTTTTGAACGCGTTCTACCGAAAGTAAGTTTTCATTTTAAGATCTTTCACAAATGAATACAGGATTTAAAAATATCAGGTTTATTTTTGTATTCAGATTACATTTCGACATCCGTGTATTTATTGAGTAAACATGTATATATTTTATGTTTGTCAGATACATTGAAAATATGGAAATATTGCCTTTGGTTATTGTTTATTCATTCCTGAGCACACGGCCAAATCCTCGGGTCCATGAGAAGCATTGCGTAGCGAAACACCCGCACCTCTTGAATCCTGGGGCCATCGCTTGGTTCTCTCCACTTGAAAGTTGATCTCATCAAGGGAGACGTGGCGGCCTGCTCGCTAGGCGCAGAGGAGGTATAGCTCGGCAATCTTCGCAGAGGTGAGACCAACTTCGCATTTAGATTCCCCAAGTGTGCACCATGTATGTACTCTTCGCTTTCCTATCAACAATGATCATTGAGGTGCTTTTGAATATGGTTAGGAAAATTTAAATTAAAAAACAAAGATGAGAATTTCAAATGTGTCAAAAAAAAGGAAGAGCAATCGGGGTTGAAGCGCGTCCCAGCTGCATATGTGTGTGTGTGTGTGTGTGTGTGTGACAGAAGTGACACTGTGGAGTTTAATGTTCGCGAGTGGTAAACCAGTTATATGTGTATAAACGCGTTTTGTGTCAAAGGAACTTTCGATAGGACTTGGATAACTTCACTCAGAGGCAGGACGAAGTACAATGCCATCCTGAAAACGTCCGATCGAATTGCTCCCTTTGAAGTCCGGTCTCCTCGCTCGCCGTCTTTCGAATTTTGCCAAGCGATGCGCGCTCTTTCCGCCACCGCAGGGCGGACGAGCGGCAAGCAGAGAGCGGGGAGGCGGCCGGTGGCGAAGGCGGGAGGAGGTGAAGGGGACGGAGGGTAGCGAAGGCAGGGCACGGCCCGGGCCGGCCTCCAGAATGACAGAATACAGGCCAGTTATGACGTCATAAACCTCAACACCGGCACGTCGTAAAAATGCCATTTTCTCGGGTTGATGACGCGGAACAAGCGGCCGCACACGCGCGCGAGCGTCTTTGCCGCCTAACCTGCGGTGGCCTACCGCCGCGCCACACGCCGCCGCTGCTGCGCGAGTTAATTAAAACATTTCAATTAACGAAATTAACGGGGTCGCACGTGAGGCCGTGAACACGTGCCGGCCGGCACGCGTCTTCATTTTTGTGTCGTGTCCTCCTCGAATGGAGCGATCTGCGCTACTCACCCGCTAGTTTACCAACCACTCCACTCGCCCATCAAGTCGCTCATCCACTTACCAAACTTCTCACCCACCCACCGAACCTCGTATTCACCTACCCATCAAACCTCTCACCCACCCTACAAACGTACAGCCACCCACTTACTCACTAAACGTATCACCGTCCATTCACTCACCAAATCACTCATCTTTCCAACCATAACTAAATCTATCATCCACCCAACCAGTCACTCGCCAATCCTTCCACTTAACTCTCACCAAACCTCGCTTTAACTAACCAAACTCCCTCTCTCTCTCTCTCTCTCTCTCTCTCTCTCTCTCTCTCGCCCTCTCTCGCTCTCTCTCGCTCACGCACACGCTCACGCTCACGCACACGCACACAGCAATACTTGCACTGCCCTCCCACCCACCCTCTCTCCAAACCTCTAACTCATCGAACGCAGCCACATATTTCCTGCAGTCACTTCAAGTACCGTCATTTCCCTCCGCAGCCACCCATCCATTTAACCATCTCTAGATCATACATCTTTTCCTTTCATCGACCTTCTTTTTCCCTGCATTATTAGCATAGAACGGTAACTCCTCTACCCTCTATTTATCTTCACATTCTCCCAGAAACTATTTCTCCTACCACTCTCCCTTACACCACTCAAACAAATCCCACTGACCCACCCACCTGCCCATTACCTCATCTCATGTCGGGCCATCTACAACCCGACCATACACCCACACGTTCAGTCGTTCACTCTAATAAAGCTCTGCATTAAATGAAATTGAGCGTATAGATTGTAGCTCAGAGCGACCCACGCGCTCGTTGAAAAAGGAACTGCTCGACCCCGCGCCCCTAATTGGATTTCTTTTACTGTCGGGCACGGAATATTTTTGCTTCAACGTTCCTACGCGAAAGAGAGGGACCTGTGTTTTCTCGCCCGGGCGGTAGCTCATCTCCTCGTTTTCTTCATTTTATAATCGCCGCTGAAGAATCTAAACGGTCGACTGTCAATTGAGTCTGGGCAGAACCTCGTCCTTTTTTCCTCAACCTCCCTTCCCCCCCCCCTTTTTCGTTGCTTTCTTTCCATTCTTCCCTTGCCGCAAGCCTTTCATAATGGTCTGTGTAGCCGCGAGCTAACTCTATTAACATTTCCTCATTTTTCTCGTGGTCCGACGCCAAAGATCGCTTAAGAGGTGGTTCCGGCGCTTAAGCAAATGAGTTGGTGGATGATGTGCATATTTATTCGATAAACCTGGAATGAAAAATACTTTCTTGGTGGGTATTGAAATGCAAAGAGCGTCATGATTCAGGTTCATTGAAGTCCATTGGAGAACATGAGTTAAGCATATTTGGGAAAAGTTGTGTAACTGGCATATTTGCTAGCGTATTGTCTGATGGGATGTGATATCATTTAGAACCTCTCAACTTTACTTGATGTAACGTCATTCGATTTTCATGCCTCATTATTATTTTACGTCATTACACCTATAATTAAAGGAATTCATCTTCTGGAGCGGACTTAATATTTATTATTTCTGCTGATGATTTTTAAGGGTCTATTTTATAAAAAATGTCATTTGAAATTTTGATACAGTAAATTGAAAATGCTGTACTGAAAAGTAATTTATGAAGAGATAGTAGGGCATAATTACAACTGTTGAAAATGCCGCCGTTCGCAAATTATGTGTTAATTTCCGATATGGTACAATGCTGAAGTGGGGTAATATCAAATAAAATGAGAGGCCTACAAGTTTCTTCCCCTCCCCCTGCCAAGCTTTTTAATATTCCCAATGAATTCCCAATAACACTTTATTTGATCCACAAGTGTGCACGATTTGACTGCAGAAATATTTATTTGATACTCTAAATTTAATCGATGTCATTTGTTGCATTTGAGAATATACTTCACTATGTTTACTGCATTATTAATTGCCATTGTGGATGAATGACCTTCAATTAATGCTTATTAGCCCCCTTCGTATTTATCCAGCACCAAATGTACAAATTGTCAAATGCTTTGTAAATTGTGTCGGGAGTGGGAGGCTTCGTTTCGGCACTTATGACCAGGGGTTTACACTGTTTTGCCAGGTGAACATTGTGTCAAGACTTAATGTTAAACATCTACTGTTAGTTTGAATGTAATCAGAACATACATTATGAATATAACAAATTCAAATTTAATTATAGTAATTAACAAAAAGAGTGTATAAAGAGGGATATAATTGCATGAGTGGTATGTTCAAGAAAACGAGCGACCATAGGAGCGAGTTGCAAATTGTACCTCTTTATCCCCGTCTTACGTTCAATATTTTTACGTTTTCATTTAAGAATACTTTTTATTTTGAGAAATTCAATCATATCTTTACTATCTGAGGCATCTATTTGATGACATATTGGTTCTGAACAAGACCTGTTTCAGTAGGCCTTGCAGTGTATATTTACAATCACCATAGTTTCTTTAGAAAATAACGTTTGAAATAAGAAATGTTTGAAAATGGAATGATATTTATCATATTCCGCATGAAATGTTAGAAGATTACTTCGCGCAAAAGGTAGGGGCATGAATGAGAGAACATGTGTTACTGTTGGAAAGGAGAATCGAATTCAGTTCTGACTTAGAATTATTGCTGGCAAATTATTCAGAGCGGGTAAATACAACTGATGTTTATATTTTTTATATATTTTTAATATGCTAAGACCAAACGTTTCGCACATAACACATTAATTCAGGTTAAATATTTGATGTTGTTTCATTAGTCAGGTAGTTTCAAACCAACACACGTTTTGTCATACTTGTTTATGTTAAAGATGTGGCGTGAAAGGAGGATATCGATATTTGAAATTACAAAACAATTTACTTTATTTTGTAAAAGAAATAAAGGAGCTTTGCCATTTAACAACTGCTCTCCCTGGACCGTTATGGTCGAATAGGTGAAGTAAACATACCTGTGCAATATAAAGCGAGTCCTGGGTTAGGAAGATTGATGCCTAGTAGGGGTAGTGTAACAGTTTCTAGTTTAACTTATTGTACTATGAATATTAGTTGTAATATAATATACATTTTTTCAGGTTTCATGGCCGACTGAAATACGTTGGCTACGTCTGTGTTTTAGAGACAATTTAACAATTTTCATCGTTTTTCTGAGTTCTGATTGGTAATTGTGGACTTTTGATTGCACGTACGCCGTAAACATAGAAATAATTCACAATTTTCCATGGAATTACGGAGCATATTTAATTAACTAAACGAAACAAGATACTACAGGTATCTTAATCCTGTAAGTGAAACAAAAAACATCAGATGAATAAAGGAAGTGATTCTTATATTACAAGACGATAATAAAATCGTGAGTGTTGGTTTTCATTTTTCAATGTTTACTGATTCTTCTGATTTCTACCAACTGTATCTTTTCAATTAATACAGTTTGAAGAATTTGATCCAACATCGTAAATTTCCAAAAGTTACAATATTGGTCATTGCGGTATTGGAGTTTGTGAAGTCTGTAACACTACGTTAAAACAAGTAAAGACATGGTGTTAAGTGAAGTAAAGGGAAAGTAAATAATATTCGAAATAATAAGTAAAAGTCAGAGATAGCACTTTTGGAACTTTCTTCAACTCGACATTCGTGAAAATAAACTTTGAAGGATTATACGATAGAGAAATAGTAATCGAGAAAATACCATGAGAACGCCCCAGGATATCTTTTGTGAAGATTGTCATCTGTGCCAAAAGGCGTGTTGGACTCAGAATCATCGATGATTATTGATATCACACGGAGCTCATAAAATCAATAGCAAAGAGGTTGCGCAGGGGGCAGGTGCGTGTGGCGGGCGGTGGTGGTGGGGGTGGGGGTGGGGTTGGGGGACGGCCATTGCGTTGTTGTCATTCGCTCCGCTAATTATGGTGCGCCTGTCCGTCACCAGAGCCACGCGGAAAGGGTCAGAGGGCAACACGCTGTCGCTGTCGCCACCTGCTCTCCTGCCTTCTATATCTCTCCTTCTGTCTACCCCTCTTCCTCTTTTTCTTCTTTCTGCCTCTCTTTTTCCTCTCCGTTTTTCCATCCATTTCATTCTCCTGTCTCTCTCTTCCTCTTCCTTTCTTTTCATTCATTTCTCCTTCCTTTCTCTCCCTCAATCTTTCCTTCTCTCCCTTCTTGAGACCTTTTCTTTATCTCTTCCGCTTCTCCAAATCTTTCCTTCCCTCTCTGGGTTTCACAACCTCTTCCCCAATCTTGTTAATTTTGATCCAATTCGTTTATTGATTTCATATCTTACATTAAATATCTTATATTTTCATTCTACCGTATTTTACGAACATTGATTCCTCTAATTTCACTTATATCGTCTAGCGAATTGTTCCATGTGCTGCTAAGTATTCTCTTGTCGTTGTTGTTATTGTTTTATTTTTTCATTTTCTTCTTGCCTGTTGTCTAAAGTTCCCTTTGGAATTTTGAATCATTTATAACTTATGCATTCTTTTACTACCCTAAGAAACTTTTCATATTTTCACATAATTTTATATTGCTGTTTCATTGAAATATATGTTTTTTCTCTTCTCTGTGTGTTAGCTTTCTGATGAAGGCCTATGGTTGTTTTCTGGCTTAAATTTTTATGGGGTAACATGTTAATGTACGCTATTCTCCAACTCGTCCAACACATGTCGTTCTACAGACAAATAGTATGAAGAGATAGAATGTCAATGGTTAACGTGCTAGCATGCATTTTGAAAAAAATATATTAACTGATTATGTGTACTTAGTTCTGTTTTATTCACGTTACCGAAACTTTAACGATAAACTATTTTGTGTAGATCTAAACTGTTTTGTGATAACGATACTGCAGGTTGGCACTACAATGTTATTGATTCACTGTATCAGTACCCAAACTGATGCAATCAAAAAGTGACGCATCAATATTTGAAGTATGGCCAGGTACCCTCCTGCACGCGCCTTGTGTTCTCATCCTGTCCGGGCGGCACGGCGCCGATGACAGCGTCGAAAGCACAATAAAACAGAGTTACTTGGTGTCACGGCCATCCATCACGGGCTTGGCCGCGACATCATGCCTCAGACGAACGCACAATAAATCCATTGGACGCCTCCACCTCCGCTGCCAGCTATTCAGCCGCACCTTGCTCCAGGGGGAGGGGGAGGACCATCCAGGCGTTATTGAAGAGCGGCCCCACAGAATGAAGTGTTGCAGGTAAACTAATGTGCCATCGCATCTCTTCAGAAATCGTGTTTAAATATCTTGATTGGACAGGCATTGCAAAATTTAGGTACAAAGGTTGTCGAAAACAGCATGGTAACCCTTTTCACAATGGCATGGTTGGCAAGAAGTTTTATAATAGACGTTATGGTCAAAAACTAAGCGCAGTATATTTTGTGTAACCCTCATTAATGCACAACATGAGACCAGAGTGATTAATTTTATGTAAAACCAAGTTGAGGTAAAATTCAAATTTACTTACCTATATAACATAACAGGTCTACCTTAATTGTCAGTAACTTTCCAGTAGTACTTAAACAATCTCAAATAAATAGACATTTTTTATGCGAGATAATATAAGGGAAAACTAGGGTTCGGATCAAGGGATGAAGAGAATAAGACATGTTCGCAAAAATATTGCCGTGCTATGGTAAGGTATAAAGAACTGGTATAATCCATTTTCATCAAATATTCATGAAAAAATTAGCATGAATATTCTAAATAAAAGCGAACGCTCATATTTAAAGGAGGTACTAAATGAAATAGTTAACACTCCCGTACTCCCGCGGAATTTTTGGATAACCCATGTTATTTTTTTTTTTTTACTTATCAGCGATGGTCTCAGTGCAAACTAGTTAATGTTTTATTCAATTAAACTTTAAGAAATACATTTTCCTTTATTGCATTCACGTAAGAGTAGTAGTTTGCAAGATACAGCTTTACAATGTTCATTGGGGGATCTGCATCCCCCCCCCCCACGAGCATCTCTGTCAATGTTATTACAGTGCAATGGTACGGCAACTACGCACTGTAACCACTCAGTGTTGGGTTTCGTATGAACTTTGAAGAGTGATGAATGATGATAACTAATGCTGTCTTCGGAATTATATCCTTCATCGCAGAGCTTTCGCAGAAAGTCACCGCTTTGTAGATCACGTTGCCGATGTGAACTTCGTATATTGGTGACTTTTGGGAGAGCCTGCAGAATCCTTACCGCCGTATTGTGAGCGATATATATATATATATATATATATATATATATATATATATATATATATATTTGGTTTCCCGAAGACAGGGCATTCCAACACCCCGCGCGAGTAAACTCTTCCCAACAGGTTCCGCGAGTAGAGCAGTGTTGGGTACTGGACCAGATCGTCGCGCAACCGTCGAGCCGCGACTGTCCGCCGGCACGTACATGGCCCGAAAGGCGAAGACACGCGTGGCGAATGCAGCAGCTGTTGCTTTGAACGGCGTCAGGTTACGGCGCCCGGTTGCGCCACAAGGCCGCGCGGCACGTAACAGCAGCGGGTTACAAAGGTCAGCGGAAGCGGAGCTGATGGCCGGGGGAGGGAGGGGGGCGACTGGCGGGGGGCAACGATCGTGGGCGCTGCACGGAACGTGCCGAAAAAGAGCTGCAGGTCGCCTGAGAGCCACGTATTCTCCGAGTCGAAGTTAAAAGCAGGGCCTGTTCGCGTACGTACGTAAGGGTTTTGGACACGAGGTATATGTTGATGCTGGAGAGTTCGTCCGTGCAATTAGGTTATAGGGCGCGACTGCCGAGATGAAAATTCCGAAGGGTGTCTGCGCTGAGAGTCGTTTCCTTAGTTGTAGTCCCTTCTACCGTTTCTGGACATTTGCCGGGCAAGTACCTTCAAGTAGCCTTTGACCTCGTGCGATTTTGTGTTGTTTGCTGTTCTATGGCCTTTCCCCTGTCACCCGGAAGGTGGCGGAAGTACAGACTGCGAGTATTCAGATTTCAGGACAACATTCGTATTGGGCGGAATGTGCCTAAATCAAATTATGTTAATTTTTCTCCTCCTTCATCTTCCTCCACATCTAGAAGAAGAAGAAGAAGAAGAAGAAGAAGAAGAAGAAGAAGAAGAAGAAGAAGAACTGTTTTTCTTCTACTGATGCCCTATTCGCGACCAAGGCAATCATGGATTTTCTAAGCAATCACGAGAAAATGTTAAAAATAATTTTATGGGAAACTTTTCTGCTTCCTTGGAGCATACAATTGTTTGCAGCCTTCAGGGTGGTAAACCAGATTATTGCGGGTCAGAATTGCTCCCATTCGGCTTTCGAAGCGTCATGAGATGTCCGTCGCGGATTCGCTAACAAATTCGGTGGACGGTTGCCTGCGGGAAGGTGGGAGGGGGCTGTCACGGGGCAGGCGATGGCGGCGTGTGTGCGTGCCACCGCCACTCCAAGCCACAATTTCTTAGATTATTTGTGCTTCCGGGCGTGTCAATTCCTATTGTCATTAGTGCCGAGAGTTTAGTAAATGTTATTGCCCGGAGGAGACAGTGTTTCTCTCTCACTGAAACCGTACAGATAGGTTGAATTCTGCCGCTGTGTGGAGGAGAATTCTAGCAGTCCACTGCTGCTCTGATTGGTTTCCATAGTTGTCCGATCCTTACCAGGCGAATGCCGAAACAGTGCCCTGAGAAACGGCCGTGGGTCACGCGATCTTTCCATCTTCATCTTTACCGCTCCTCTCCACTTACATACGTACTTACATTTACATACATTACATATATATATTGTGGCGTTATGGGATTGTGCAACCCCATAACACCACCATCTCGTATGTATGAACACCCACAGGCAGAGAGGATAGCAGACGCAAAGCAAAGGTTCATAAACGCGCGGCCTGGTATCTGTTGCCCGTACTAAACGAAGGCGAACTAGCGAGCAGCGTTTTCCTTGTGAAGGGTTGAGAGAGGGGAAGCAGCCCCACCACTGAGAATTTCCCCAGGCGTCGGACGATAAATACGCGAACCCGCAAGCGGAAGCTCTCTTTTCTTGCCACCACCCGCCGAGTAAGCAGCATTTTGTTAAACATTAGTTTAGATATTGTTTGCCACTGCAACGACTACTAGGTAGGAGTATTCGGCGTCGAACAGACGTTCTAGTCAGTCGTCCGCGAGATAGTGCAGATTAAGTAAAGTAGTTCTTCAATTAACGATACGGGAAGTAAAAGTTACCCGTTGTGAGAGAAGCATTGAAAGTTCTGGTTTAGCAAAGTAGAAGTAGCAACGAGCGAGGAACTTGTACGAGTATTCGGCGAAGTGCAAGGGACATTTTCGCAACGTGGGCGTAGTCAGAGGCGCCGGTAGCAGACAAGGAGGAAGAAGAAACCGAGGACTCAGACGCACGAGGGAGAAGACGGATCGACTAGGAAGAAGAACGGAAGAGGACGCAAGAAGACAGCGTAGACAGCAGAGGCGAATCCTGTCTCTTACGACGCAGAAGCTGGGACCGAGCGACGTCGACGCAGAGACCAGCGCACGACCATCAAGGCCAAAGATGGGAAGTCCACGAGGTAACGGCTAGGGCGCGGAAGATAGGTCAAGTTCACGTCGGCAGGGAAAAAACAGTATAGGAAAGTGTTAAGAAATTGAGGACACAGGTGGCAACAAATTGCAGAATTAGAGTAGGAGACATTTTGATGCGCTATTGCCTGCATAAAACATTCTACTTAGGACATTATTATTCTGCTATTTTCAGATACAGTTAAATTGTAAATGAGAGTAGTGCACTAGCACACATTTGGTTCTTTGCATGTAATATTTTGAAGCAGGAGATTGTAAATTGAAATTTGGTTTCATGTGCAATGTAATTAGAATAGCATAAATTTAGATATAATTAATTTTCCAAGGGAATTCCCAGTGTAGATTAGGGTAATTATTTCAGAGTATCAATTTTGGAGTAAATTATATGTGTTCATTCATTTAGTGTGTTGTAAAGGTTTCTATTTGTGTTTTGATCATTCTTTGTAAAAGTGTGATTCTATATTCTTGGTTTTTGTCATGAACTGATGCCACTAAAGGTTTATGGGTAAATTATACGCTCGTTTATGTGCAATTTGTGTGATTTTATTGTGTCGAGGGTTCAAACCTTTCTCGCACCCTGAAGATCCTGCTCCCTAGATTTTAAAGCTCGCTTCACGAGCAAAATCTTGTTAACCCGCTTACGGTTCATGCGTGCTGTTGAAGGTGGCAGTTGGAACCAAAGGTGGGTTAGTTAGAATATATATATATATATATATATATATATATATATATATATATATATATATATATATATATATATATATATATATCGGGACGCGAGCTTTTCCGTGCTGGGGCGGCGGTCCGCTTATCTGGAGGGGAAATCCCGAGTGATGACGTGTAGTACGAATTTTGCGTTCCGTGGTGGAGGAACACCTCTACTTCGTGGGATATAACATGCACTACGCTCACGGGACCCCTGGCTAAAGTGGTCGGCCGAGGCGCTCTGCCGCCCTCTCGCGCCGGGCGAGGGACGTGTCGGTCTCGAGCGGATAACGCGGGCGGCGCGCGTGTCGTGACGCATGAGAGCGGCTCTTCACGTCAGACATCGGCTGCGCCGGATCGGCCACCCGCGAGCAGGTGCTGTCATTACTGTCGGCTGCCGCACGAACGTTCGGCGCCGGATTCGCTGCTTGTCACGGCAACCTCTTCATAAAGCCATCGATTTCGCTGGCACACGCGGTCGCGTATGAGGAGAAAGTGTTGCAATCAACTGCATTTTTTTTCGTTTCATTCTTTGACACAGTCGGATAAACGTCGGACATCCACATACTGCTCTGATTATTAACTTTGTTTTTTAATACTGGCCTGGTATCTCATTGCTTGACCATGAGTACTTCAAATTTCACAATAGCTCTATTTCTTTTTTAATTTCCTCATTTTCCTCTTTTGGTAATATAAATATTCTTCAATTAAATATTTTCTTTTCCTCTTCAAAATCAAAATATATTGTTTCCTCATAATTTAACTGTGACATATAAACAAATCTCTATTACATTTTGCAACCTTGTTCAACTATTGCCTGGCCCTAACTATGAACTTTTAATAACTGAACAGAAATAGTTTGCTACTTGAAGGCATTTTTTTCACAAAATATGTTTCTTTAATGAAAAATCGCCTACGAGTGATCCATTGCTTCGATTTCACATCATATGTAGCTCATTATATGGATTCCTACAACTTCCGTATTACCTTTGCAAGGTCCTGCGCAGTACGTTCTCGAAAAATGAACATTAAAATAATTTTTATTTTTAATAATTCTTAATAAATCTATCTCATCATATTAAGAGGAAAGGGTACCGTGTATGCCGCCCATGTTAAATTTGCTACTATTGATGTACCTCCTCTAGAAAATTAAAAAGTATTTATTTAGCCCCCAAAAAATCAAAATCGATCATTTGACCCATTTCATGGTACCTTCTCCCCTTAAAAAATGATTATTTGTTTAACAACGCTATTGCCAATGCGTATATGTTCGTGCAGATATTTATTGCAGGCAGTGTATTCAGTATATCTTAGTGGGGGAGCTGACAGAAGAAAAGTAAGATACTGACTACCCTGTGAAAAAAAAGTTCAATGCGAAAATTAATGTTACGTAATAAATATATCCTTGTAGGACGTAATTTTACTAAATATCAAGTTTGTTTTACTAAATTTTACTAAATACCGAAGGGATGGCAGAAGTTGTGGCACCAAGCACTCAAGAAGGCTATGAAAATAAAAAAGAACGTTTAATGGAAAAACAGGCCAAAAATGTAGTTCCCACCCTTCTTGTTCTAGGCTGCTCACACCGATGATCATAACAGAGAATCAGCACTTGGAAGAGTGCGTGGCCTCAGGCTGAGGTGTGCCCATTTTATTGTGTCACAGTACGCCACTGGTATCAGTGTATAAGTGTCGTAATCACTGCCCGTTTGGCGCGCCAGCAAGAAATTTCCATTCGCGGTCTCCACGATGGCTTTATAATAATAATATATAATATATTTATTTTGGCCACAATTGGCGTCTTTGTTAGGTGGTAGCCAATTAATTACACTATACATATGAAAATTAAATATAATGTATTACCTAGAACCATGTATACCCCAGCATAGCAAGAAAGCCTCCATTTCACGCGTACACATGTGAAACTCAGACTCTCTGTGCACACACCCAAACACGCACGCACCACGCACAAATACGTATACACACCCACGCACACACACATACATACATACATATACACACATATACATATATATTCATATACACCTATACATACGCATATGCATATACACACGTACACGTGCGTATACGCATATATTCACACACACATACATATATACACATATACATAAGTACACTCCAAAAATGTACTTACAGCTAATTAATACCATCTAATTATATTCTATCGTATTCTATTGTATCTAATTCTAATCTCAATTTTTTTTTCATTTACTCTATTCACTTCTGCTACGTCTTGCTGCGGTGCACTACACTGCAACGCCCAGCCCCACACTCCACTACACTGCAACGCCCAGCCCCACACTCCACTACACTGCAACGCCCAGCCCCACACTCCATTACACTGCAACGCCCAGCCCCACACTCCACTAAACTGCAACGCCCAGCCCCACACTCCACTACACTGCAACGCCCAGCCCCACACTCCACTACACTGCAACGCCCAGCCCCACACTCCACTACACTGCAACGCCCAGCCCCACACTCCACTACACTGCAACGCCCAGCCCCACACTCCACTACACTGCAACGCCCAGCCCCACACTCCACTACACTGCAACGCCCAGCCCCACATTCCACTACACTGCAACGCCCAGCCCCACACTCCACTACACTGCAACGCCCAGCCCCACACTCCACTACACTGCAACGCCCAGCCCCACACTCCACTACACTGCAACGCCCAGCCCCACACTCCACTACACTGCAACGCCCAGCCCCACATTCCACTACACTGCAACGCCCAGCCCCACATTCCACTACACTGCAACGCCCAGCCCCACACTCCACTACACTGCAACGCCCAGCCCCACACTCCACTACCACTTTCCGCTTGTGTGCGCCCTCGCAATCGCCAGGGCCGCGGGCGACGCGCGGACGGCGGGCGGACGCTACGCGCCGGCGGAAAAACAGCTGCGCGTCGCGTCTGTCGCCATCTGCCAGCGCGTCTCATGTGACTGCGAAGCGAATGACCGCCCGCGGCGCCGGCTGCCTCTCGGCTCTCTCGAAGTCACGCGTTGCGTGGTTGCCCCGCGCCGCCCGGAGGCGAGCTGCAGATCGAACGGACAGCTGGGAGACAGGGATGCGAGAGACGAGGTGGACTCCCTTTGCGGTGGCATTCGCTCAGGGGAAACTCGACGGCACGAATTGCGAATTCGTGAATTGGAACTCTTGTGGCGTTGGTGGAAACAAATGTCGTAAAAACTTGGTAGATAAGTCGAGTTACAGATATCTATCATTGATGAGGACCAAGCGTATTATTTTCGATAAGCTGTCTTAAAACTGTACTTACTTGGCTGTCCGGGTGACGCCGCGTCTATAGCGAAGGTGCCGACGTTTCGGTCGCCGTTCTGCGACTTGGCATTACGCCCTGAGGAAGGTCGCAGTATGGCGACCGAAACGTCGGCACCTTTGCCACGGACGCGGCGTCACCCGGACTCCGGCCGCGGAAGCCTACGCTCTATCTTAAAACTCATTTATACTTAGAAGTAAAAAATATAAATAAAGGATATTAATTGGTATATGAAAAGCTCTGATATCTGATGTCTCAAAATGAATATTAATGACTATTTTACAAAATAATCCAGATCAAATATTATGCCATTTACATCTCATTTTGAGAATCGTTGACTTATCATCGCTTCTTTCACGATTAGAAATTCATTTTTCTAGGAGGATCGATATTTGGTTAGAGTTAATTGAAAATGCCTTTTAGAATTCGCGAAAAAGTAACTTTAATTCTAAATCAACACCTGCACTTGAGTGAATGCGGTTCGATGATTCCAATATTACGACGTTTGTGTAGCGCCAGTCATGTTGGCAGAAGCACCTGATTAAATTTATCAGATGCAGCAATCTGGTGTTACCGGGAATACATTAGTGTCAAAGGTTCTATTCGCTCAGATCCGATTTCCTAGTCGGCAAATGCACTCAGCCAGCGATTATATTCCAACAGAGAGCAAATATTACCATGAGCATGTCCGCATTGGCAACCCCGTCTTTCACGATTTCACATTGGCGTCCGCTCAGGAGGTTGGGAGCGCCATAACCCTCCTGAAAATTTGAATTGTGATCTGCAATCTCGCGTAATAAAACATTATTTCCGCAAATGTGTTAAATTCCTCGTAAAAATGACTTATGGAACCTATTGATACATTTTAGAATTTAGTGATCACAAACTGATGAATATTTTAGGTTCTCCTATATTTTTATCATATTTTTTTAAGTAAATGTAACAGGCTTACTGCAGTATTATAAGCGATTTACACAGATGTAGAAGTCAACACTTGTACTATAGTCAACACTTATTGACCTATCACTTTTCTTTTTCTTTTTGAAAAAAAATAAGTATTTGCCAAAATTTTAAAAATAATTGCATATATTGAATGCACTTTGTATTTTTGAACATTTAAATTTTTAATTTTTAAACAGTGTTACTTGAAATGGTATCTGAACATTTTGTTATTTATGAGTATAGAGTCTGAACGTTCTGAAATCGTATTAATAGTATTACAGGACAAAAATGCGTAAAATATGTGAATAATTCTCAAACTTCCCGAAAACTATGAAACAATTGGAAATTGTGCAAAAGGTTAAAGTGTAACGGACGAAGTCGAGGCAAAAGCGAAAAGATCGTTCTTGTCCACTAATAGGCACGATCCAGAAAGAAACATAAAAATGTGCCAAAAATAGCTAAAAATCTAAAAAAAAGTTCGAAAATATCCCCAAAACGCGGCCAATCCAAAAATGCACCCTTCCTTTGTACAACCGCCACGAAAATGTATTTGAAAAATTCACTGAGCATAGGATAGGGGGTCAATAAATGACGTCATCTCTCTTTTTTACGCTGCGCTTGCCCACGAGTATTCATCAAAGTATCGTTATCCCTTGAGTTCCGTTTCTTTCTAGCCGGAATTAATTAATGACGACTCTTGTTCTGTTTTTTCTCGTAAGTTTTTCTTTTTATCTTCTTGCCTTCTTTCTGCGCCCCAATTATGACTCCTCTGGGTATCGTCGCTGCTTTTTTTGGACTCGAGTTTATCGGTGTCGTTGTCCTCTTGGCGTGTGGCTGCGTTGTAAGCGCGAGAGAAAATATGAAGAACGATGAGAGTCCAGAAAAAAAAGAGGCAATGAAACCGCAGACGACTAACTGGTATGTTTTTATGGCCCTAGATGGAATTATTACTAGGGCTGTTTTGAGGGTATTGGGAAGAGATTTTTAGTAAGTTGTGAAACATAGAGAACATTTTCTAATTCGAAAGATAGCTTTAAGCACAACCGATTTTTAATACTATTTCAAACTTACCGTAAATATTCAGAATGTGTGGGAGTACAGACAGTTTAATCACATGTTATATTACACGAGCCTGCTTTCTTAGAAAGTATTTAAAGAAGTTGAAAAAAATGTGAGAGAGAAGAATATACAAGACTGTTGCCCTATAGTCCGTACTGCTCGTATCATTCGTAAATAATCGAAGTGCCAGAAGCAACAATTAAAACTAACTTCATTGTTTACTAAGGGTAAATGAAAAAATGGTAGTTCCTCAAAGATTTAGCGCAGATGTAGGTACGCGATTATGCTCCACTTAGGGAAGTCTTGCCTCCCAATGCGATTCTTTACGATGTATTATTATTATTATTATTATTATTATTATTATTGTTGTTGTTGTTGTTGTTGTTGTTGTTCATACAATGCTTTCTCTGCCATCACAACCTGCCAACACGAATCCTTTCACATCCCCCGGTAACCACTATTACTGTCATCGTCATCCCTGCTGCCTCCATATCTGTCGTCAAGCCGTTACCGCGTCGCCGTTACCGTCACCGTCACCGTCACCGTCACCGTCACCGTCACCGTCACCGTCACCGTCACCGTCACCGTCACCGTCACCGTCACCGTCACCGTCACCGTCACCGCTTCCGGCGCGGCTACAGTGCGCTGCCCTCCATGCGAAAGATTGAAAGCGATTATTTTACACCGATTAATGTACAAATCGAAAAATTTTTCCGATTTGTAGATAGATTATTTTAATTCAAATCTTAATTTTCAATACTAGCAAAATATGAAAGTATATATCAACTTTTGAACTTAAGTAACGGAGTTTCTTGTCTTCTCATGTCCCTGCAACTGCAAAACATAGAGACAAACGGACGCCATTAATTTCATGTTACTAAAACTAATGTAATGAAAAGTCACTATGTTTGCTCTAATATTTTAGTGACGGAATTATATTCAGTACGGAATAAGAAAGAGGCAGAATTACCAGCTTTCCTAGAATCACCCTCAACCAAGTACATCGTTAGATTACTACTATTATTGGTGTTACTGTTTCTAGAAATTTACGACCATTTTCATTTTAAAATGAGTGACAGTCCTTGCTCATGAGTACATGTGTGGAATGAATATTATTTAAATAAATAAGAAACTAATATTAGTAATTGAATCGTGCCGTACTTCTAAAAACTTCTAAACGATTTATTCATTTACAAATTAAAAATTAACGATTTTACGCATTATTTTAAACCTGTGGAAAAAATTAATCGATTATATAAGTAAGATTAATCTATTAATTTGGAATTGACGTATATTAATGTAATAAAAAATCGTCGATTAGATAATAATAAATTATTATTTAATAACCTCCCATTCCTACTCGCCATTCGGTCTGCTAGTCGAGCTAAATCATGCGGCCGAACCGGACCGATACTCGCAGCCCGATACACAGCACTACACAATCCTTTAATAAAATACTTTGTCCCGCAATGAAGGTGATTGTGCCGAGAGCGTTTTCTGCTCCAAATCAATCGCCTCTTCACAGAACGTGGTCTTTGTTATATGGTTTGAAAATTATCGAGACGGGTCATAATGATTCGACGGATTTGCGAACAAGCAGTTTGCTGTATTGTTATTCCAACGATTGAGGTTGTAACGGGTTGCAATTGGCGACTTTTGAACGCTAATCGGAGTTAGACTGCCAAGGAAAAGAAGTGGGGACTATCTGTGTGAAGAACAACCAATAGTCACTGAATCCAATTATCGACAAGTAGATCCGAACATAAGAATTGAAGATGGGGATGATGATAAAGGTGTCACGCAGGTTGGTTGATGTGGATACAAAAGATTTCTTATAGGTTGTGACATTTGCTACACATTCATACACGAAGCCTTGTTGAAAATCAGTACTATTTTGCTTAAACAAAAGAAAAAAATATTAAAAGTTTAGTTCTATAGTATTCAATATAGTATATTCTATTCTATATTGAATAGTAATTAAATGAAATACGAATTGTCGGCTATTCGAGAAAGTATAAATATAAAGTTGCATGTTAATGATAATGAGCTTCGACAAAATCGTGTGCAGTTCCCAAACTGAATGTCTGCATTCCCTGATTACTGATTACACCGGAATAATAAGAAGTGGAACAAACAGAACGTATTGTTCCAGGTGCAACATTAAGACGCCTGTACGATTGCTGAAGCAGCGACGGCTTCTGCGGAATTGCGCCGGTGGTCGAGGGCCAACGACGGAGTTCGGGGCGGCGGCGGCGGCGGCGGCGGCGGCGGCGGCGGCGGGAAGCGAACACGAGCGCGGCGCGGTCCACAAGCGCGTCGCCGTCCTAGTTACGAACTGGACGCGCCAGAAATTAATTAGACGTAGCGCGAATAGGCGGCCGGTGCCCTTCCGAGACGGGTTGGCCGCTACAAATACGCGGAATCCGTTGAGGCTGGAGACGTAATGGTGTTATGCAAACTGGCGGCGCCCTGCTTGTTTGCTAATCAATGGAAACCAACATGCAGGTCACGCGCCTGAGACCATTGTGCTTGAGCAGTGACAGGTGGCGACGCTTTTCGACGAGGCCAAGCAATCCATTCATTGGAGGGAATAATAATAATAATAATGATAATAATAATAATAATAATAATAATAATAATAATAATAATAATAATAATAATAATAATAATAATAATAATAATAATGTCGGCCCCGTGGCGCAGACGGTTGCGGCAGCCGTCGTCTGTGCCCAGGAGGTTGCAGGTTCGAGTCCTGCGTAGACATGGTCGTATTTGTGATTGTCCCTTCACCTATCATCATCATCATCATCATCATCATCATATCATCTCATAATTCACACTTCAAGGCGTAACAACCTTGTTGTAATCCAAGGATACAGCTGAAAAGCTGATCCTGGAAGAATTTCACACGTTAATCGTGTAGCGTGGTCAGTAATGGCCTATACGCCAATAATAATAATAATAATAATAATAATAATAATAATAATAACAATAATAATAACAACAATAATAATAATAACAATAATAATAATAACAATAATAATAATAACAATAATTATAATAATAGATACTACTTGTATATTATATAATTATCTGTTTGACGTGTCTGTGCATGCTATCCCACCGTTCAACTTGGATTTGCATTCCACTGAACTTGGATTTTGTGTTCACTCTGTCGAATCACCAGCTACCTCTCTTCAACCAGCAGGCTTCTTTGGCCGGTGCATTTTATATTTTCTAGTGTTTTGATAATTATATTTAGCAACTCTGTTTCGAAGTCTTCATCCATCAGTATTGATGACTTGATTCCCTACCCAGCATTAACTGACATACTTATTTTCTTATTATGTATCTTTATACCGAAATAAAGGAATTGAACACTTTATACCAGCCAACGATTGTGCTAGAAGGCTTCTGTTAGCGTCAATGACCTTTAATATTATGGTTCCGCGACCTGACCTGGAATAGCCAGTGTACTTGTCGATTCCCAGGTGAAGATAAGATATGAATGACTGAGCGAAGTCGCTCAAGGCGTGGCACGCTGACTTTGCATTCGGGAGTCCTGGGTTCAATCCCCGTACCGGCCACCCTGAACGGGCTTTTCGTGTTTTTCTTCGGTAATGCAGGCGAATGCTGGGATGGTTCTACTGAAAGTCCACGACCGCGAACCCAGCGTCGCTAGTCGAATTCGTTAACTAGTGAAGTCACGAAGGTTAAACGAATTCGAGACATTGCATGTTCCTGGTTGGGTGACCGACTTGGAACCTCGGGATCTTACGGCGCCGAGGCCAATTGCCCTTCACGGGGCATTTGATAGCTAAATACAAATACAAAAATGATTAAGGAGCAAAGGTAGAGAGGGAGAGGACGAAGTGGGAGAAGCCCGAGGAAGCCTGCAGCGCCTGAGCAGAGTCGGGCGACTGCTGCGAGTAGCGAGCGGTGTTTGCGCGGGCGGGTTGACGTGCGCGAGGGCGAGAGCGGGGGCCGGGGCGACGGGAGCCGAATCGAAGCGGCCTTCCCCCACCCCCACCCCCTCTGTCCCCATTGTGCGACGCGCGTTGGCATGTGCCACTCACGACCGAGTTGGGTGACAGCCTTCGCGCGCACTCCTCGTTGCGGCACGCCCCCTCCCACATCGTCCCCCCCTCCCATCGTCCCTCGCCCGCCCGTTCCACGCCTCTCGCGCCATGCCCCTATCCCGTCGCCTCCGCCCGCGGAAGTTGGGAAACAGCTCTCCGCCCAATTGGAAGCCACGGAGTTCCGGAACATGAGGTTGCAAGCGACAAGGATGGTATTGGCTTCACCATACGTGGTCCGTCTCGGATTGTTGCAGGCAAGTTCTTGTCGCTGTAGCAGAAAGCTGCATCTTTATGATGGATAGTGGCAGGGGATATTCCATGCGAAATGTTTGAAATATTTTTATAACTACATATTTTTCAATGCGATAACGCAGCACAGATATATTTAATTTATCATATTGTGTGATATCTTAATGATTTTATACATCTTTGTATAGTTCCATTAAATAAAGAAATGTGCAATATGGAAAATTTGATTGACAAATAAAAGGCTAACGTAACAGGCCTGTCATTATAAAATCCTCAATATGTACCTCATGTCAATCAAAGCTGCACACACACACACACACTTGTTTATAGAAGTTTAAAATACCTTTGACAGTCGATTTTGTCTACAAATTAATTATTCATAATTCTTTATGGTATACGGACCCCTTTGCGTTGGTTTACAGGTACCACATATAGCGCAGACCGCAGTTTAACTGAGCATATTGGCAGCGCCCTGTTCGCCTTCGTCCCACTGCTCGTTCCCACAGGCAACAAGCGACTGCGCATTTCATGTGACAGCGCTCGCCACAGCCCCCTCTCTGGCCCCTCCCTCGCCGCTCCAAAAAGAAAATACTACGCCACGTTACATTTTCCGCTCTAAACCTTTAAAACGTTTCGCGTAATCGCGTTTGTCCGCGTAGCAAATCGACGCGTAATTAAATTTGGTCCAGTGTCGCGTCAAAATCGGGCAAGGAAACAAAAACCGCAGCGTGCATATTCCGCGCGGGACACTCTTTTCCTACCTCCCCCGCCCGGTTCCCTACAAAGCTAACATTTGCGTCATAATTAATTAATAATTGAAGTTTTGTTCAAATATCGAGCGCGTTTGTCGTGTGCGGCGAGGGGACGTGCGGCGCGTAGCCCGTCGGCGGTGGTGGGCCGGCAACCCTGGTGGGGGGGCTGCGTGCCCCCAGGCGTGCCGTGCGTGACCCACGCGTGCGTCCAAGGGGGGACGGACAGCCTGAGGGAGGAGCGTGCGAGTCGGATGCGGAGGGGTGGAGGTGGGGGTGTGAAGGCGGGAAAGTGCCTCGCTGAACAGTGTGGTGGACGACTAGGAGCGGAAGTTCCTTCCTGGCTTGTATTTGATAGTTTTTCTGTTTCTTCTTTGCTCAACTTGGTCATTATATACATTATCCTCAATACATTTTTCTTTTGCTATCTTGTCCTTTGTCGATTTTGTCCTCAGTCAAACGAACAAACGTATATTTCATTTTTACCTCGGCTTTTATCGGCCCATCTACCCTTGCTTTCAATTAACAACTTTTCTCCCATTTATTTTGTGGTTACATTTCACACGATTTACGTACGCCTCCATCACTAGGGGAAACTTTAATGTCAGTTTTCGATGATTCCTTTTATTCAACAGCCACACATACAAACACAGTTTTTCTTCCAGGGGAACTTTCTGTACTCTTTGCTCACATAATAGTCTTGTGTGGTTTGTTGTTCCTTTTCTTAACGATTCTGCAAGCGAATATCCAGCTGAATAACTGAATTTTTGTTTGCAACTTGGCACTACACGCTACTTTATTCGCTACAAATGACACATGTGAAAATAGTTTATTGATGTAACAATGTACTTCCATTAGAAATGTCTCATCTCAGAACCTATCGAAATTCTCTGCTTTCCTCGATCAACATCAGGCGAATGCCGGAGCAGTACCCTAACAAACGGGCCACAGAACGAGCGCGATATTTCCTTTCTCTTCCTTGTTTACTTTCCTCTTCTCTTTACTTTTCTCCACACACTTACACGCACTACATTACCACACATGTTGGGAGATCAGTCAAAAACATAGAGCTTTCCCTGCTGGTGACAGATGTCTAGTTGAGGAAAACACCGCAGGACGGAATTTACATCGGCGCTGCATCTCGCGAGGGAAGATCACCGCCACTTCCCGCGATAAAACCATGCATTACATCTGGGGAACTAATGACCTTAGCAGTGGACGCACTCGGAAACTAATCAATTGCTCCCGCCCCTTGAACACCTTGACTTCGAACATCGCATAAGAACTCGACGCGCGCGCATCGCCTCTTGTGTCGCCGGCGATTCCGCCCCCCCCCCCCGCTCAGCGGCGCCACCGTCGCTCACAACTAACAAACTGCCGACTAACTGCAAGCGCGGTCCGCTCGCGACCGCGCCGCGCCGCGCCGCGCCGGCTCCTTTGATTACCGCTCTTAATTGGACATGTATCCCGCTCGGCAGGGCATGATGTTACCAAGGCGCTTCGGCCGGCGGCGGTGGTGGCGTCGACGGCGGCGGCGGCGGCGGCGGCGGCGAGGGCATGCAAATACGCGACGTGCTTGTTTGAAATTAGTCTAATTAACTTCAATAATTCATTTACATTTTGCGCAACAGCCTCCCCGTCCCTGCCCATGCCCCCTGTCCCTTCCTTTCGTTTTTAGAGCTTTTGACCTGGGACGGGTTATTCTATGGATAAACACTGGTGTTGTTTGTGTCTGTTTTCGCGGGCGGGTTTTGACCGCGATTCATTTATTCTCTCTTTCTCTCTCTCTCTCTCTCTCTCTCTCTCTCTCTCTCTCTCTCTCTCTCTCTCTCTCTATCCTTTACTGAAAACCAAAGGTTGTATGTGTTATGTTATATTTCCTTTCCATTGGTTTGGGATAATCGGTTTTTCATACGCCGTGCTTGTTCGGCTAACCGAAAGATTCCCGTGAATTTATTTCCATCCGCAAGTCCTGCTACGGTTTGGGGGGGGGGAGGTAGGGGACAGTTTGGTGTCTTGCTGGTCGGATACGCGCGAGTGGGGTAGGGAAGGGGGAGAGTTTTTCGCGTTCGCACAACGGCGCGGTTACCGCTGAAATTTCTACGCCGTCCACGCTCCATTGGTTTCCCATATCTCGGTAATGGGGGCGTTGGTATACATGGCGTGGCAGCAGGCTTAAATAACTGCGCGGTCCCTTGGGAGGAGCGGGAGGGGGGGCGTTGGGGTGGCGGTGGTCCGACTCGGTTGGCGTCACGTGGCCTCCTGACTCAACCGCCGATCCTCGCTCACTTCCTTCTACACAATATCGACTCTCGTTTTCATACGTCGCAGTGAAATGATCTTCAATGTTTTTGTTGTATTTGGGAATAGTCCCATCCAGAACATCTTTATTAGCACAGCGACTTCGATAGATTACTAAATGCTTTCAGCTAAGTTCAATTTTAATTCAATTAAAACTACTATTCCCTGACTTCGCACTCACTGTGTTCCACCTAAATTTTCTGAGCGCTTTTATTTTAGTCAGTTTGAAGCAAACCTTGCTTTTCCTCCGTTTGTATAGTCTTATCTAACACCACAATCTTAAAATTCTTTCTTCCTGCTTTTCTTGACTTACGCATAAAGAGTTTATTATCGAAACCAACTCATTTCAGTATTTACCAAAATTAAATTTTCCGCATGTTTGTTAAATTTAGGCGAACCGTCATTATCGTGCAAACGGTTTTAATTCAAATTCAGCGTATTCCCGCCTAAAATGGGAGCGAGAATACATCCCATTTATACCAAACGAGCTGTGGACGCCAAAAGACCTATATTTGTCTTGTAAAATCTTCGCAAATAGAAAGAGGAGGTTTTGATAGCCCAGCCCACATCACCCTGCAGGTATATCTCTTTCTACATTGTACTCCTTCAAAATTCTCTCTCATCCGTCCAGCTCTTCTATCCTCGCCTCAGATCCTTTCCCGCCGGCTTCCTCCCGCTTCCCCCTTCCCCGCCACCCGCCGCGGCCAGCGCTCCCCGCAGACAGCGCCGTGGTCCAGCCGCCGCCCGCGCCGCGGCGATAAATTAGCCTTACGCACAGATGTAGGTTGTAAATTTCGTTTAGGTGCATTGTGGCGTTGAGGGCGCTTTTTATACGCTCCCCGCGCAGAAAGATTTTATGGGACGGCCCTCGTCCGTGCCTAAATAGTTCCGAGCGCCAGGAATTTTTGGACGCGCACAAATTCGGTAAAAAAAAAAATATATTTGCGGCGCCCCGTCTTTCGATGAGAGGCGATAAATACTCGACGTAACTTTTCAATTTCCATCCTTCTGCCCCTTCCCTTTTTTCTTTCTTAGGCCTTGCCTTGAGCGCGCGAATTCCCGACAGACACCTCCGCGCTCGTAAAACGCCCGACTGCCGCCAGTGGCCCTCGCCTCTTGCGCCCTAATCTGCCCGCGAACATCGCGAGGGAGGGAGAGAGGGACAGGGCGGAGGCAGAGTAGTAAAATGGGAGACGGAGTGAGTGAAGTACGAGCGAGCGAACAAAGGGATTGGGAGTGTGGCAGTTCCAAAAGCAAACGAGCCGACGAGTGGGTTGTTGAGGGGGAAAATGGACCTTGCTCGAAATGGAAGGGTAAGAAGGTGGGCGAGTGACTGATTGTATGAGTGGGTACAATTGGCCTGGAGCAGGGAAGAAGGGGAGAGGACGAAAGCATTTACGTAGATGTGCGAGAGCAGGTAAGTGACTATTTACCAGACCGGGTGCAAGGACAGTGACTGGGCGAGAGGTCAGGCACGCGAGAGGAGCGTCATGCGAAAATATGCTAAGGTACAGTGGGAGGGAGGGACGGAGCGAGTCGACGGGAGAATAGGGAAACAAAAAGGAAGACTAAAGGAGCCAGGTGGATTTGTGGAAGTTCCGCGAAAGAACAATAACAATGGCTGAACCGGACGAGTGCACGTGAGGGATCGAGCTAGGCAGAAGTCAGGCATTAAAAAGACTAACGAGAAAGCAGGCAAAAGACTTCTGAAGAAAAAATATCTAAATATTCCCAACAATGTTAGCATAGGTGGAATGAATGCGTTTGATGAAAACAAAGAAATATGAGATTGAACTGGTTCCTGGTGAAGTGAACCGAGTGTGCGATTATATAATAAACGTCCACGAAGCTATTGTTTTGGGTTCTCCTCTGAATGCCTGCGTGCAGCATCCAGGAATCTGTTGGCTGCGCACTCGTCTGTTTGTCAGTGGAGACCGCCAGCAGCGGAGTGACTGCACGGCAGGTGAAGGGGCGTCGTCGCCACAAAGGGAGCGGCGGGCGGGAAAGGGGGGAGGGCCGAAATCCGCGCCTCGCTGCCCGGGAGAAGGGATATTTTCGCGCGGGCCGTCTAATTTTACGAGCGCGGCCGCCCCGCTCCGCCCCGCCCCGCGCCATCGCTCGCGGTCGTAGGACTTTGACACTGACATTCGCGGAGGTCGCCCGGGCGCCCCGCGCCCCGCGCCCCGCGCTGCGCAGGCGGCCCTCGAAACCTGTTGCTGCGGCGGCGAAGCGACGTCGGATTCCTGACCTCAGCTACGTACCCGCGCACGCGCGCCTCCGCACGACGCCACGCCACGGGCGTCAAGTGACGGCGGTTGCGGCAGGCGGCTATAGCCTCTTGATGACATATCCTATAAATGTTCATTCATTCACGCGTTCAGTTTGTTTCATGTTATGTTGAACTGCTATACTCATAGGTCAGTTAGTGCAGTGCCTGCTTATCACGGAAATTTGCGGTGTTTCTTTCCGCTGGACGTTATATGCGGAGCCGACTTATGTATCAGATTGCGTGGTTCCCCCCTCCAGGCGTTTCCGCTAGTAGGGCACCGTCCCAACCGATATAATTTCTGAGATTCCGAGTGGTCTCTCGTTATGTATAGTAGTGTAAGTGTATGTGTGTGTGTGTGTGTGTGTGTGTGAATAAGGGGAGTTTGGAAGGATGAAGGAAGGAAGAAAGATAAGGATGGGGAGATCACTTGCTGTATAGGGCCGTTTGTTAGGGTACAGCTCCTGCATTCACCTATTCGTCGGAGAAACCACCGAAAATTTTCGATCAGAACAGCCGGCTACATCGTGGATTCATTATATTTACTTACTCGCCTTAATACATAAAAAGACAAAGTTTTGTAATCGAGCGTCGAAATCGCCGATTTTACGGGAAAAAAACAACACTCATTCTCGAGGTAAAGAAAAGCGGAGACACCTTGTTCACCTTCGCATAATTGTACATTATTATGTACAATTATGTGACGAAGAAAAAATATTAATTTCTGTTTGAAGTTAATGTAATTTGTATAAAAATTCTAAAAAAAGGCTCTTTTTTCTTGATTTTTGTTACAAGGATAGAGTAAAAGACTTCTAAAAAATGTCGAAATTTTAATTTCGTTGAATTTTCTCAATGTGATAAAGTATGCTCTGTTGTAGCTCCACTAGTTCTTCTATCATTTGCAAAATCGATGGCTGATTGGCGCTGGTGACAGGCTACAGGCTGTGTCAAAGCTTGAAAATCACTCAAAAGGATTTCACTATGTGTGACCCCACAATAGCACTATTTATTGGTAAAATCGAGAAGAGCATAATGGTATTAATTTTATAACGCTTGATACTAATGTGGAGAAATAATGAAACAACCAATCAGAGAAACCAATCTTACAATTTTTATCCTGTCGGAGGGATTGTTTGTTGTCGAAAATTTGCCACCATCGTGACTCCAACATACGACCTAGTGAAGCTTTATTTGTGAACCCTCAAGGCTGAATTAATATCAGTCGGCATGTCGACGTCGTCAACCGCATATTTAGGAGTTATTTTAACACGGGCAAGGTATTGAGGCTTCGTACTAAACAAGTGTCACGTGTTATTCTGTAGTTTCGTGCTGTGTTGTCTTATTGCTGGAGGTAAAAGAACCTGCGACAGTACTGCGTATGCCATCTCATCTATTCTTTCCAACCCGTCAATATCGATTTAACGTTCAGAACTAACACGACATACGAAGACAAAAAGATTCTGAAATGAGAACTTCCTGTATGAGAGCATGTGGTTCGAGAACCGTATCTTAATTATCTTTTGTATATTTAGGGCCAATTCTAAAAAATACTTTTCGCCTTACACAGTTATTTCCTTGTTTCGTCGGCATGGTCTTTGCCCATTGCTCTCTTTATATCACAGTTAAATAATTATTTGTCTTCTGTTCCCAATTGATCCCATGATAGTTTCCCGCAGCTTCATTAACAGCTGTCTCATTCGCCTGCAGTAGATCGTATTGCAGGACCTCCGTTCCCCCCACCACCTCCCCTCCCCAGTTCCGCGTCTCCCACGCCGACCCGTGCCGCCACACCGCACCGCGCCACGCCGCACCGCACCGCCGAAATTTCCCGGTCCGCGCCTCTTTTCGCTCCGTTCCGCATGAGCGATTGTTGTGGGGTGAACATAGTGTGGATGCGGTGATTAGCATAACGCATAAAACACGGATGCATTGTCGCGCTGAATTGCAATCATTACCCGAAGCTTCCGTTTACATTATTGTTATGCGATCGCAGCGCCACGGTTGACCTACAATCAAACTTACGGGCTCGATAGCCGTCCGCGCCGAGCGCCGCTCGTTCCGGGCGCGAATGGCGGGTGGAGCGGCGGCGCTGGGTGCGGGCGCGAGGAGCGCGCCCAGCAGGGAAGGCGCACGGCGCAGCAGCGACTGGAGGGGGCGGGGCAGGGTGGATTTTAAGAGAATCGTTGATGATTCCGGGCGCATCAACTGCTAAGGTCATTAGTGCTGTTAGTGTTTTGGTTTGTTCAGTTGTTTTTGTATTGTAATCTTTTATTCAGTTATTCATTTATATAATTTTTCTATTATTTAGTTACCCAGTTCAATAGTCGTGATTTCAACTACTTGTTTTATGTATGTTCTGTTACGTTGTTAATAAATGTCATGACCAAGAAATTATTATTTTCTATTTAATTTGTCTACTTGTTGAGAAGTGTTTTGTAAATAATATTATGTTAAAATTGAAAGTGTTCAGAAATGTTCCAGCATAGATGCAGGACAATTTGTAATGGCTAAAAATTAAAAAAAAATATGTTTTCGTAAGTGTAGTGCATGTTTAACACGCGATATGGTGGTGATCCTTGGCGAGATCCGGCGCAGACTTACGTCGGCTTGCGGGAATTTCCCCAACCAGATGTCTCCCACCAGCGTGGCACCGCCCCGGTCGGGACAAGCTCAGACTAGTCTCCTGACACGTGTGGTAGTATTGTGCATGTGAGTTAAAGTGTTCTAAGAAAAGGACGAGGAAAGAGGAAGTTAGAGGAGAGAATTATAGTGCGAGATTCGTGGCCTGTTTGGTAGCGTACTGCTCATGAAGTCTCCTGGAGTTGATCGAAAAAACCAAAAAAACAAAAAACAGTAAAGAAAACAACGGAAAACTGCCGATCAGTTGAGCCGACCGCTAGAATTCTCCTCCACGCAGCGACTTAATTCAACCTAGTGTTAGTGAATTCAACCGAGGATGCTAGTGTCAAAAATCCTACCACCGACGGGACTCGATAGTCGGACCTCCCGGTCAGAGGCGCTGCGCCGACATCAGTTGATGCCCTGAGCCACCGTTAGTGGTGAGTGTGGTAGGGTGGGGTGCGAATGGTGGGGTGCGAATGGTGGATCCGCGGGGCGATGCAGCGAGAAGGGGAAGGGCCATTGCTGGACGGAATGGGAGCAGTCGGATGACGGAGGACGGGGCGGGGATAGGGGCGCTCGCGGGCGTGGGCGAAGGGGTGGGGGAGAAGCCTATCGACGTGCTGGTGGCGGCCGCGCGAGGGAGAGACACCTGTCGCCTCGCGTTTCGCCAGACCGCAGACGAGTCTAATTTGTAGGTTGCGTTGTACAGGTTGCACTCTATTTGTTCGCCATGTTTATTCCAGTTTGTTTGTATCGAAGTATTTTAAAAAAATAATTTGCTATCTAATAAACTGCGATGTTGCCGTGCTAAAAGTAAATTAAATGGCGTACGTTGTTTTAGGTGCGAAGTAAGCAGGTCAACTCAGGCTTTGTGGTAGGGTGGTGTATGCGAATCTATAGTGAGACATGAAGTGTTCACCTTGTGATGTGAGGCATCGATGTGCTCACCTTGTGATATTGGAATGAATGGTGAAGGCAAGCCGTTGTGAACTCCACGTAATAATTTTAATATCATTTCATCTTTTTAGAGTAGTGTAGAGACACATAGTATCAGCTCTCTGAAAATACTTAGTTCTCGATATCCCACCACGGTTAAGGTACTGGAAGGAAATGCATTTAGTTCGTCATACTGACAGATGTGTGCTTTGTCGTGCGGCCTCTCCCAGTTTTTGATGCGAGATTAAATCGGCCACAGAACTTGCATTACGTAATGCCAAATGTGCTTCGTCGATACATTTCAGTTCGAGATTAGAATTTAAGAATTTACGACAGTTAATGTTAAATATTTTAGTATATTTTCATCATTGTATGTTACATCAAGTTAAGTTTGCATTACTGATACTGTATTTCTTCTTTTCAGGTAATTTGCTGATAACCTATTTTCCTATCTTAAATTCAACATTATGCATGTACCAGTGATAGAGGTAAGTGGATATAGGGAATGAATTTTGTAGTATTCACTTCATTTCTTACAAAACAGTCGTTCAACTATATTACAAATGTATTTTGTAGTATTTACATTAACGATATGCTTAGAATATTGCAGTCTTGGAATAGTATACTTAATATTAATCGTTCATTGTTTCGTCTTCACCGAACTAATCATAAATCGGGAAGTTACTTAATCGCACGAATTTAATCGTTATTTCGTCAGACGTTTTCCTAGAGACCCTTCAATATTCATTGCTTCTAACCACTGCTTCCTCATGAAGCTCATTCTGTGACGTTCAGCGGGAGGCACTTCCCATCCGCTCTTATTGACCGCGATTCCGAAGTCGTTTAATTTTACAAGAAGCTCCGTCGATAGTCCACGTTGAACGTCAAACGAGATTCTTTTAACTCTCAAGACGAACGTCCAACCATGTGAGCGTACCTTAAGATGTGGTGCACAATTGTGTTCGTGATACCCAGGATTCGTCGTTAAATCCATATTTACTTCGAATTTTTTTAAGAATGTAGTTGCTATCTCATAAAATAAATTCTGAAATCTTAAAATATGAACTCCTAAATTTCACTGAAAGGATGGGTTCAAGAATTCAACTTTGGGTGAAGAGAAGAAGTGGTCGTAATTGAATGGCTACTGTACTTACCTGACTAATTTTGTCTCTCTTGTCACGATGTCAGCGCATAAGAATGTGTCTAGCTAGTGTATTAGTTATCCTGCCAACATACGAGTAATACCGTAACACATAGAAATGAAGCCGCTTTCATTCCCTACTTTTCATTTTGTCTAAGGTTAGTGTTTGTTTTCGCTTCGTATAAAGGTGGTTGGGCGTGGGCAGGTCCTTGCCAATCATCGGACGACAATATCGCAGTGGTGTGTAAACACTTGCCAGTTAATTCTCACAGTGTTTAACTGATAAGTATTTACAAATCAGGACTCGAAATCTGGTAAAAACACTGCTCGTGTATGTAGCATCTTAACACTATAAAATACAGTATCTTAAAACTAAGAGGTGCTCCTTCCTAATAGCATATTTAAATCTCTGTTATTTATTAAAGGTTTAATTCTGGTTTTGGATAATCTGAATGGTTCAAATTAAGAAGAGTTCACTGTACATTCATTCATCCGAAAATCAATGGGAGTTTTTTTTAAATGAATGCAATCATGATTCGCAACGCTGTCATTGGGAATTATCGAAAAGGCTCGTTGGAGCTTGAAGGAAGCACGGCCATCGTTCCGAAGCGCTCGTCCCGCGCGGCGGGAGAGCGGACGGGGCGTGGCGGGGAGGGTGGACGGGGCTGAGCGGGGCGGGGCGGGGCGGAGCGGAGCGGAGCGGGGCGGAGCGGAGCGGAACGGAGATAGCGGTCGCGCCCCCTTACGGCCAATTCCGCCGCTTTGAGGGCGACGAAAATATCTCCGGCTCTCGTCCTCCCGGCGCGTCGCCGCCCCCGAACGCGCGCTCTGAGACGGGGGCGGGTAAGCGGGAGGGGCAGCGAGGAAGCAATTAATAGGAACGGCCAATTTCATTTCGGCTGCGCCTGCGTGCCCCGCGCGGACCTCTTTTCTCGTCTCTTCATGTAAATTTCCATCAGATTACGAAACGATATTGTCGCTGCCTTCGATGGTAACGGCAACCCATCGAGGCGAAGTGGTGTTTCCTTCCTGCGACTCTGAAGTTTCTTTGCTCCGAGTGGATCCCCGAATGCGCCACTCTTCGGCGGCGGCGGGGCCGGAGGCGGTTAAGAGCGTCTGGTGGCAGATGTGATAAGGAGCCTTTGAAGCATTGCTGTTGCTGTGACCATGTTGATTTTGGTGTGATGCTGCCTTTGCAATTGTTCCTGCAACTGACGTTGCAATTGTTGTTCTCCTGTTAATGCTTGTTTTGTTAGTGCCCGTTCTATTGTTCATCATAACGTTTTCCTTCCTGTAGCTGTTGCTTTTACTGTTGTCTTTGTCGTTGACCAAAGCAATGATCGAAACGTTTAGAAGGGGCAGATGTAGTGGAAATGAAGCAGCAGAAATAGCAGTAAAGTGGAAGTGTCGATACGTGTTAGTGACATAACCAGAGATGTTCGTGAGAGAGGCAGTGGATGTGGAGATGGAGACAGACGTGATGTACGAAAAATTTGTCTTAGCAGTGGAAAGGATCAGGTGTAGATTCGACGGAAGCTAAGAAGGCGGTTGGTACGAGATGGTGGCTAAGTAGTGTTTATCGCGCCGGTGCCGGTGACGACGACGGCGAGGGGAGTGGCGGGAGCGGGGGGCAATGCGACGTCAGCGCCGTGGTGGTCGTCGGCGACATTCCCCGAGCGTGACCGAGACGCGCTCTTGCGACACCGCGGAGCGAACAGCTCATTTGCATGTTTCGCAGCTCCACGTAACCTTTTCAGTATTCACGCGACGCTTGTGTTTGTTCTTCAAATCCCATTTCGAGTTAAGTAAACTACTTTGATTTCGTAATAGCTCCCCGTGTTTGAAGGACCACAAATGATACTCGGAACAGCACACAACTGCTGTGCTCATAAAGTGTCTTCGGGAATTTTTCTACGCGGATGAAGTTTTAGGCTGTCCTATTCATGGCACATCGTGTTTGACGGACTGATATTAACTTATAAACTCATTTTAACTAAATTACTTGTTGTAGAAGGTTGTAAAATGAGTTTTTTACATGTCGAAAGGACTAACCAACAAGCAATAAATGTTTTTCACCGTATGCACAAAAGTAGCCTGCTATTTGGTTCTGATAAACACGGCATATCCATATTACCTTGGGGAAACTACACCTCGTAGAAAGAACCCAGAATAGCCTTACACGCGAAATCGCTTTCTACAAAACAGCCGCCCGCCGGATTTCCTCCTCCTGTGGCCCTGTGCCACGAGCGGCCCCTCCCTCCTCCCCCCTCCGTCGTTTCCAGCGGTATTGGTATTCGAGACACGGGGGCGTGTTGCGGGAATAATTCCATCCAATAGATTCAAATGACTATCGAGCGGGATTTGGTATTCACGTTGGACATTGTGGTAAGAAAACAGTTTGTGTGTGGACGGCTTTCTACAAAACAGCTTTGGTTTTATCCCTTAAAGAGGAGCGAGCTGATTTGGGTCGGCGCTGATTTGCCAACCCACCCGCGCCGCCCGCGCCGCCCGCGCCGCCCGCGCCGCCCGCGCCGCCCGCGCCGCCCGCACTGCCAGCGCTCCCTCGTGGCCGTGGCGTCGCGACGCACGCCGGTGGCGCTTTGCTCCCCCCCCCCCCCCCAACGATGGCCGGCGCGGCGTCGCGGCGCGCCCTTCATCTGTATGCTCACAGCGCCCCGAAATCTGACGATCGCGAATTCGTTTCCAAGCGTGTCCCCTCCTCCGTCCACGCCCTGCCCCCCGCGCCCCTCGTCCGGATCCGCGCGTCATTTCCCCGAGTTTTTCAAATTCCTTTCTAGAAAGGCGCCTTTTACTCCCTCGTCTGCCCCGCCCCCTCCCGTTCCCCGCCCTTCGTTCTTCCTTCCTTTCTTCCTTTTTCCTTCTTCTTTTTTCTTTCTTTTCTTTTTTTTTTTTGTTTTGCATCTGAAAGAGCTGCGAGTGTGCAGTGGGGCGGCGGCGGTGGATGATTCAAAAGAGCCCGCGGAATGGCTTGTGTGACGCCGGCGGCGGCGCGGCGCGGCGCGGCGCGACGGGAGGCGGGGGACGCGTAATTCTCGCGGCCAATTTCCGCCCCGGGCGGTGGCGCGTTTTTACCGCGGGAATCGGTGAAACCGCGGGTTAAATTATCCACGAGGCGGCGCGCCGTGGACGGCGAAGGCGGTGGAGACGGGGCGTGGAGGACGGGGAGGCCCAGACCGCGGCGGGGATTGTGGAAGGGGAGGGAAAGCACGAAGGAGCAGATCCCTGCTGACGCGATCTCGCGGTCGGCGTCTTCGATTGTCCAACTCAGTCGAGCGATTTTTTTAAGTAAAAGAGCGTTTTGATGGCTCTCTGCTGCGAGGTAGTTACGTAAATATTTCGTTCTAAGCATGACCGGTGTTACGTTAGATAACGCTCATACCATCCAATACATTATACTAAACAAATATTCACCAGAATGGTCAGGACAATTTTCGCTATTAATATTCTTAAATAATTTTTAACTACCTTAGCTCCGGGTGTTTAATGACTAACAGGGTAAGGTTGCATCTCCCAAAAATATAAGCTGCGGTCAAACATTAGGAATGAACACTTCATAATAATTGAGCGCCATCCTGCATATTTTCTAGTTACCAATGTCGTGCATTTACTTTTGAAATGTTCTTGTTTATGTATTTTTTATACTGACACAAATTGTCCTGGATAGATTGCAGGTAATACATAACTCATATTACAATAAATAAATATGCATATTATTAACCCCGAAACGAGATAGAGACGAATACTGCTTCATTCGTGACACCTCCCCCACCATACGTCTTTGCGCCTCCACCGACTGCGACGGTTCCTTGGCCGTACGAAATCTATCCATTCACACCTGTTACCGCCGTTCCGAATCTATCCATTCAACCTCATATTGGCATTCCGAAACTATGCTTTGCCGCCAGTTGGCAGCAATCCGAATCTATCCTGTCATTCCACTCGTCGTCATTACGTCGCCAGCAGTTGACCGCCGGAGTCGGCCCCTCCACCTGCGTGTGACCCCGCCGCCTCTCGCCGTCTTCGTCGTCGTCGCCGAGCGTCGCGTTCCCCTCCCACGCTGCGCCGCGCCCAAGGCTGCGCATTCCACTGGGATGATAGCACTCGCGCGGCGCTGACGCTGCGGAGAATCCACACACGCAGCCCCTCCCCCCTTCCGCTACACACCCACGCCACGCCACGCCACCCTTCAGCGGGCCGGGCCGTGGGGCGTCCCCAAACACGCGCTTGGGAGGGCAGCAGCCTTGGCCTAATAAACCAACATAACAATGTGGATTGTACCCGGACAATCTGTCACTCACATCGTCGTTAACAAAGTTGGAATGAACGTGTTTCTATAAAAAATGAAGCAGTCGATTGAACGAATTTCTGGTTAAGTGTATTGTAGGTGAAGTGTAGGTATTATGTTATAGAAGTCCATATTGCTACATGGAATTGAATACACGTTTTCGCCGTTTTTTACTATATCCCTTTTTGCAGCTTACAAGAATCTGCTGGCTGTAAACAAGTTATTCTTAGTGTATTAGTTCCTAAAGTCTGTTTTCTGTAAAGTGTCAGTAAGTTTTCGGCAATTGCGATCTTAAATTTTTAACTAACTCAAAGCGTAGAGGGTAGAAGAAATATTGGATGATATATGCAACAAGATTTTGATAAATGACAAGGACATTTCTTTTGCGAAGGATAAATAGGGGGGGGGGATAAAATAAAATGCCCTAAGAGAATTTAATGAAGTAAGAAATAAAGATAAAACAAAAACAACTTTCTTAAAGAATTACGAAATATCAACATCGGAAATGTGCACATACAAATAAATGAGAACACAAAAAATACAATATTAACACAAACTGAACATTTTTCTGTTATGAAATGGTACTAAAAGATGTTACCAGTTCTCATGATAAGTAAACCATTGAAGAAACACATACTATTTGCAAATAATGAACAAAGAGGATTCGTAACAGAATAGGACAATGAGTACCAGTGGAGTGCGGAGTGTGGAAAGGGCGGTGCCTACCGCTAGGAAGACAATGCACAGAAGATAACATCGCGGCCTCCACTTCCCTTCTCAGTCTCCTCACTGCGACCGCTCACGCAGTTCCCGCCAATCGCCGGCGAGGGCCAATGGACTCTACTCGATGTACCGCCGCCTTCAGTACTCGCCGGCCTCCCATTGGAGGAAGTTCGGTGCGCGGGAAAGACACCTCGCCGCCGCCGCCGCCAGCGTAGGCGACAAAGTTTTTGGCGCGAAACACGCATGACATCACTTCTCTGTCAAGGCCTCCTGATCCCGGGACGAGCCTCTGGCGTGTTCGCGATGCCTATTGGTCGGTGACGAGACCCACACAGCGGCAGCGGTGGCAGCGGCGTGGCCGGTATTTGTGTCGCGCCGTTCTTTCCTGGTTTCAGCACGTCTGATGAGCCGTTCAGATTCATATGTTACGTGGCTCAATCCTGGCCTTTGGCAGTCGGCCACCAAGTGTTTTTTTTCCTGAAATTTCTCAACATTACGCGGAAGATGTTTGGGAGTGGAGACTCTCGTGTTATTCGCCCTCAGATTTTTCAAATGTTTGACGACATATTCGCAAAAGACGTGTTAGTTCAGGACACGAGTTCATTATTCATTTTTGATCTGCGAATACGATAGTAAGCAAGTTGTCAGCAATTGCGATCTATAATTAGTCGTTTCATGATCTGACCGTTTCACATCCTGCCGCTTGGGGACTGTCATCCTGAGGTAATAGTGAAGTATCAACTATGAAATTAAAAAATAACGTAACATTTCTGTAAAACAAAATACCTGTTGAATTTAATATAACAGTGTAGGCTATTTAAAATGGATCTGTGTGATGCATTGTTGGAGAAAACTCGAAAGCCAGTCCTGACTGAAGAGATTAGGAAAGAAACCAATTCGAGAAAATCTTTGCCATGTTGTAGAGCCACTAACGGCCACAGCTTCATTTGACTCGTTCCTCTACGTACTTGTGTGTCCCTCTGCCGCTAGGTGGGGCACAGCCTCACTCCGCGTGGAGGTCGCTCACAGACTCATCCTCACGCTCGTCGCGTGCTGGGCACCCACCGCGCCGCCCCAAGGTTCCCTGCGCCCCTCTCCAGCCCCAAACACTACGCAGGAGGCCTTGTGGCTCCGCGGCTTTGAACATTGTTGCCGGCGAACTGTTCCTAAGTTTTATAGTTCTATTGTCGAATGAAAATTTCCTTATATCTGCTCTCTGCTCCGAATTATGGGTACCTCTACAGAAATACATCGGTTTCCCTGGTCTGTTCGGAATTTGTTGCCATGTCGCTGGGCCTACATACGATTCATGTGACTGCAATGTCTCGCTTTTCTTCTTGCTCCGAGCCGTTTCCACGCTTGGTTTATTGTGTATTTCCCGTACGTAAACTTAAAAATCTTCCCAAGAATAATAAAATAATAATATAAATAATAATAATATAAATAATAATAATAATATAAATAATAATAATATAAATAATATTAATATAAATAATAATAATATAAATAATAATAATTATTATGTTGGCCCCGAAGACGGTTGCGGCAGTTCTCGTCTGCGTCAAGTCGGCTGCAGGTTCGAGTCATGCGTAGACATGGTCGTGTTTGTGATTATCCCTTCACCTCTCATCATCATCATCATCATCATCATCATCATCATCATCATCGTATCATCTCGTACTGAGGGAATCAGCTGAAAAGCTGATCCTGGAAAAAATTACACACGGTAATCGTGTAGCATGGGCAGCAATGTCCTATACGCCAATAATAATAATAATAATAATAATAATAATAATAATAATAATAATAATAATAATATATCACTTTCAACCCTACATTATCACGATCCTCCACCATCACCATCAGCAGCATCCCCACAAATACAACGATAACTGCCAAAGTGAGCGCCATTACCGCCCGCTCCCCTGCTCCAGCACCGCCGCCGTGAGGAGAGCCAACGCCGTGGTCGCGTGCGTGCGGCGCGTGCAAATGGCGCTGCTTCTTGGACGCCCCGTGCGTAATCAGGAGGAGCACCACGCAAACACAGCCCCCGAGCGTCACCACGACAAGGCTGCCTCCGACACGTCTCGAGCAGAGGGCTTCTGAAGTGATGGCTGCCGGCTGCGCGAAATTCGCGAGTACATTTGTGTATTGATCATTCGAAGGGGAATGGTCACTATGTGTCGTTATGTTGAAGAGTTTTTGAAGCGATTGTAGCAATATCCACTGCTGTATTTTTTTCTTTTAATTCTACAGGTTTCGTGCTTGATAAATGCGAATGTTTCTTATGTTTTATTGCTCAATACACGAAATGTATTTGCACCTAACTGTGTATAGCGAATGGTCAGTTTATGAACGAAGCGTGTTCAAAAGTATCGATGTTGAATTTTCGAATCACCTGCTTCGATTGGGTTGCAGAAAGAGTCACGCTATAAAAAAGATCGACAACAATCATTGACACCGTCGATACGAACTCCCGATATCGCCCACGCTTCTCATGCATTGCCATTTGTCGCAGAATTACACCGAGGTGCGCTCACGCGGTCGGAAGCGAGTTAAAAAGAGATTTTATACGCGAGCTAACTAACACTGTTTTCGGGGACCACCGAATTAGCTGACTCTCGCTTTTTAATAAGGGAAATTGAGCGCGCGGGTTCAGATTGTTTCCAGGGCCATTGCGGCTTTGGCGCGTGAAATATCGGACGCGATTGAGAGTTAAACGAAATTCATTATTAAGTCTCGTTTCTTTTGGATTCATTAAATGAATAAATAGGCATTCGCGTGATGAGTTGCTTTTTCCGGCTGCGCTGCTCGGGCTAATATGTCCGCGGATTAAAAAAAACTGCCCGCACAACAGAGCGAGCCGTTCGTTAATATAGCCTGTCATCACGTTCTTTGTATAAATACTCGCCGCCGGCCGTGCCCAAGCGACCGCGCAGCCGCCCACGTCGCTCCGACCGGCAGTTCATTGCCACGGCCTGCTCGATCGTGCTCGCCAATACAGCACTGCGCCCACGCTCCGACCGAACCGCCGAAAGGGGGCCTTTTATTGCCTGTTGCCCTGGAAACATTTACAGATCTAATTTGCAAATAATTCCGGCCATTGTCATGGATGTCCCGGGCTGTCCGCTCATGAGTGCTTTCCGTCCTTCTTCTCGATTACTCGTTTCTCTCTCTCCCCCCTCTGTCTGTCTCTCTCTCTCCTTTTCTCTCTCTCATATTTGGCCTCACCGTTATATATTTCTCTCTTTCTCATATGTATCCATTCCTCATTTTCTGTGCCATTGTATCTCGCCCCCCCTCCCTTTTTCGTTTCTCGCCTCCTTCACTTCTTTTCCCCCTGTCAATTTTCCTTTATAATCTCTTCTCTCTTTTTTCCTTTTCCTCTTCCATCGATTTCTCGTATTTCTCTTCACTTGCTCGTATCTCTTCTACTTCCTCGAGCACATCGATTTCCTCTTTCCACCTTCCATATCTTCTAACATATTTTCTCCCATCTCCCTTCTTTCTCTCGCGTGTATAATTTCGCCTGCTGCATTCCTATCCCTCTCACTCCTTATCCATGTCAATTTCTGCCCATATCTTCCTGTATTATTCTAATCCCATCTCCTAATTCTTTACCTACAGTCTCTTTATGATCTGTTTCTCTCTCTCTCTCTCTCTCTCTCTCTCTCTCTCTCTCTCTCTCTCTCTCTCTCTCTCTCTCTCTCTCCGCCGCCCGCCCCATTCTTTCCCTCTCTCTTTTTGTCCATAGTCCATGCATTGTTACTATTGATACCGCGTGAATGTAATAAATAATGAATACAAACATTGCTAATGGGGTGGATGAAATGTTGGGAGGGCAGCGCCCGAGCGCCACGACACGGCGCGGCGTCCCGAGGGAGAGGAGGAAGGGTCGGAGACGGGCAGGGGAGGGGAATGGACGGGGACATGGATTGCGGACGCGATGCGGCGCTCCGGCGATCTGTGGACTCCGGCGGGGGCGGGGCGGGGGCGGCCGCACCGCGCCAGAAATTCAATATTCTATTTCAAACACAATCGATTCTGACAGCGCAAAGTGATGGACATACTTCCACATATGCATACTATATACACGTACACACCCGCGCCTCTCCTGCTCGGGGACGCCAGAAAGAGTGAGGGGGAAAAAGATGGCAAATTGAGTTACCGAATATAGATTCCATCGATATGCCTGATTTTGCGTCCCTTGCCGCGCTCCTCTCCGTGCCGCATGCGGGCGGAGGCGCTTTCTCTATATCTCTTCATTCCACGCGTCGCGTGGCGTCGCGTCGCCCCCAGAGCCCAGCCCCGCCCCCGCCCCCGCCCCCGCCCCCGCCCCCGCCTCCGCCCTCGCGCCTTGCGTCGCCGTGCGCCGCCGTGCGCCGTCGTGCCTCGCCGTGCTGTCAGGTGGAGGGTGTGACGGCTGCCGCGGCGCCGCCACCCGCCCTTGGCGCCGAGTTATTCCGACAATTTTTCCGCTCCCCGGAGGCTCCGCCGGGGTCGCGCCGTTTCTCCCAGGTGCCTGGCGGCGTCCCCTGCCTCCTTGCCTGCTGCCTCCTCGTAGGAAGGGGCTGCGGTCATCTCACCGTTTCCTCCACCCCTTTCACGCACTTTGATCGTTTTTCCTCACCGTGCTTAACATTCTTGTTTTCACGTGTAGTCAATCTGTCCTTCTCCATCACCCAGTTCACCATCCACTGTATCAGGCGAGTCATCTCTTGTCTGACTCTCCATCCACCACCTCTTCCCACGTTGAAGTTGCTTTCGTCACGCCTTACCTGAAATTGCAACTATTTCAAATTTTCAAATATATTCCGTGGATTGTTGTATTGTTTTCTTTTACTATTTCCCGATATTCTTACCTTGCCGTCGTACGCTCAATACCTATTATTCTCGCACTTCCTCATGCTCATTATTCTTTCAAGTCACTTTCCTATCCACAGCTATTAAATAATACTACTTGCATTATTGCCAAAATAGTCATCACGCATTACCACGTCCCCAACTCCCTTTATCTTTCCGCCGTTTCTACTACAGTTGTCCCGCCCGTGTCACGTGACCGCCAACTTCGCCGTCCCTCTTCCTGACCCTTCCGTTCCCCTGTTCTCCCTGTCGCGTTTCCCGGCCGCTTATGACTCGTACGGAATTACGTGTAATTATGGTCGTAAAAAATCCGCCGGCTTGGCATATTTTAAAAATTTCCCCCCGTTGTTTGTTGCCGGGGTGGAAAGAAAGTTGAAGTGTTTTTATATAGCCCGGCTGCGTCGCGGGTGGACCTGCGGGGGCCGGGACTTCTGGAAAGTTCGCGGAGCCGCTTTCCACCGCCCCCGCCCCCGCCCCCGCTTCGCTGCGTTGCGGCATTTTTGTTCATCTGTCACGGAATGTTTCGGCGCGCGCATAACTGAACCCGCCCTTTTGCGTAGCCCTCCCCTCCCACTCTTCCCCCACTCCCGGCCCTCAGAGAGCGGCTCTCGAGCTGGATTTTGGACGGCCACTCGGCCCTCTGGCGGAGGACGGACGGACTGAGGGACGGCAGAGAGCAAGCAGCACGTGGCAGAGGACGGGGTCGCGGCTTTTGGAAGGCCACTTTTCTTTGGCCTGGGCAAAAAGGCTTTGCTCGTTTTTTTTTTATTTCGGGAATGGGGTTCAGTTTTGTAAACGTTTTTCGGAATGTCATTTCATTTGGTTGCAAATTTTACTTTTCTTCGTATCATGATTTTCTCTTGACTGAATCTTTGATTTCGGCATCATTGAAGTCTCTTTTTCTTCTCTGAATCATTCTACTTTTATTAATGTCATTTCTGTTGTGTAGAGATGTACGTGTTCTGTACAAAATTTCTAAATGTTATACCTGCACAGACCACAATGCAGCCTTTCATATCGGGTGCAAATACGCATACAAAATAATGATGTAAAGCAAAACAAGGCTTTTGTGTTCTTTTTTGACTTTCCTCCCCTGGCGTCCCTTCCTTTTATTATTTTCATATATCTCACTTAGTTTACCTCATGTTCTGAAATGTTGTGCTTTTATTTTCGTCAATTAGTATTGATTATAAGATGACAATTAGGCGCCGTAATTTTGGGAGAATATCAAGTTAATTCTCTATTTCATCACTTAGGTTTTATAATAAGTGTGTTCTGTACGTTCAGGCAACCATTTCCTTTTCAATACATGGTTGAAAAAAAAATTTATCTTCAATAGCTTCAAAAATGTACTTTCGTTTTCAATGGTATTCGTTATGCAAAATTGCTGGCTTAAAAGTATGCCACATAAACTTAAACAGAGAACAAAGGGCGTTATGAAACATCGCAATAGTCGTTTTGCACGTGCCATGTTGGCAGTTCTCCCGTGAACGAGAATTATTTATGTACTATTGATACCCGAGTCTATAAATTTCGATGTAATGAATTTACCGACAGTATTTAGAAAGCTTTGAAATGTGGTAAATATAATACTCTATTTACGAGTTATAGTGAGTAATGTTGCGGCTATTCTTCTGTAGAAATACGGCAAATAAACCAAAATGATGAGTATATTTAATGAAAGAACACAAAATCCAGATGTGCTATAAATTGGAATAACTTGCATCGGTTTGTTTTGAACTTGTCTGTTCTCCATACACGAACCATTAAAAGCAAAACCCCTGCAATATTACTTTTTAACCACCATTATCACCACAACCTTCATCCCCGTCTTCATTATTTACTACCGTCTACCTACGTCCACGGCACCCCGTCATCTATTTGTCATCATTCTCATTGACAGAGTCACATTAATCTAACGCTCGTCACTTCTGCACGACTGCTGGAGTTGCATATGCACTTACGTGCCTGCATACCCACTGCCCGTTCATCCTCTACCTACCTACCTGTTTGCCCACCAGTCTGCTCGACAGCTTTCCTGCACACTTATTCACTTCTCTACCTTCTATCTAACCGCTATTCCATCAGTCTGCCTAACAATCCACCTGTCCGCCTTCCACATTGCACGCCTACCCACAAGTACGCTTCGCACGAGCTTGGCCCCTTACCTGTCGGCCTGACCTCCTGCCTACTTAATCATCGGCTCACCCACCTGCATCGGCTGCTCGCTTCGTGTACCGCTGGCTGATGTGGGCCGTGGGAGGGGCGGGGCGCGGCCTCGTCCCCAGTGCGGGGCGGAGCGGGCTTCTTTACGAGCCGGCGTTTTGAAAGAGTTCGCGCTGCCCCCTCCGCTCCGCCTAACCACGACCCCTCACACGAGCCACGTGGCCACTCCAGGAGCCTCGAAGCATTCCTTACTACATCTGCAGAGTATTTATTTATGCGTATAGTAGCAATTCATTAGCATATGTTTGTTTCATTGAAGAATAAGATTTACTTCATATTATTTAATACACTTAATACACATCTCCTGTTTAATTTCTTCTCCTTTTATTCGGTTTCCGCCTTCCGTATCAGTTTGTTTAATTCATATTCATGTACTTGAACCATTACATGTCTTTAACATGCCATTAACATTTGCCCAACTCTTTATTTTTCACTTTTACATGTCTTTGGATTTCGTCTACGCATATTGTTTTTGCATAAGCAACCATTCTCTTCGTAAGCTTTTCTTTGTGTTTTCTTGCACTGAATTGTTTCAAACGTTATTTAAAATACAATAGGCATGTGTCCGTCAGCGTTCCCGTGGTCACGTGGTGGGATGGTGGGGGGCGGTGTAAAAACGCAGCGGGTGCGCCCTCGTGCGTTAATAATGCCGCTGTCCCTGCTTAATTTATCGGTGTCGGGCGCTGCGGCCGGCGCCCGCCGCGCCGGCGGTGGCAGCTCGCGCCGCCGTTGTCACCTGCTCACCCGCCACGCCCCCTCGCCCCTCCCACCTCCCCTCCCCCTTCTCTCCGCTCGGCTCGCTCCCTTCTTCCTCACCTACATCTCCTTGTCGGCCTTCTCCCTCTGCCTAGTGTTCTCCCACCCACCAGGCCGCTTGCCTAACAACGTACTTTCCTCTCATTTCCTCACTGTGAATTCGCTGCTTTTCTACCTACCTACCTCATGCCTACCTATAGACGTGTCTCCCTTCCCAAGTGTCTACCTTCCGCTCCTTTTTGCGGACGTCTAGACCTAATGCACATGACCGCCTCCAATCACATCCTGTCGAACTCATCTCACAACGCTTGCTCACATCTATCTACGTGTACTCAATAATTGTTATACTCTGTAATTATTCCTATTATTATAGTATTTTTGTATCCTCTATTATTATTAATTTTTGATATTGTATGAACACAGCTCATCCTTGTTATTCTGCTTGACCACTTGCGCTCCCACGTTCTCTCAAGTCAGATCAGCCAGCTTCACCTTCACGTTGTTTCGTTGTTGTTGTTGGTTTTTTTTTTGTCTTAACTTCTTCTGGTTCTTATAACTTTTGTACAACTTCATGACATGCTGACACTCATTCTTCAACCCCTCCATCATTTGTTTTTTTTTTTTTCTTTCCCGTCTTCCACTCATGGCCTCTATGCTCCCCCTACTCACCTTCGCCTGGTTTCTCCCTCTTGTCTGACCACACGAACGCTGTCCCGATTGTCACGCCATAAACCGGCCACTCTCTTGTCCAGCTGGCTTCCGCAGCCACCCACATTTCATCCTCAATATTCCGACCGCTGCTGTCACGCCATTGTACCTCCAGCAACCAGACACCTTCATTTTTTATTTTTGTATTATTTTTTGTCTGTGTGGAATTGGAAAAGCGTTTGTGCCACATGGAGAATCTCCATCCTCTCATTTTGAAGTGTCGGCGAATTCATAATATATCAAATTTTTGCTTTAGAAAAATCCAATCTGATTTATTTGTTTTGATTTATTAATTGTGATTGTCAAAAGTACCGACCCTCAGTTGACGTGGAAGCGTTGTTTCTGTACAGGAACAAAACCTGTTTACTGCAGTAGATTTATGTTCGTTCATTCTTTGGGGCCAGTATATTACATCCAAATCAATGTAAGTAATAGAAAATTGCTGTCATATTAAAAGTTGAAAAAATGAGAGGTTGAAACCAAATTGAAAGTAAGTGAACAGTACCCGTACATAGTCCATGTAAAATTCATGGAGTTTAAAGCACATGAATTTGTAAAGATTATGCAAATCTTTCCTTATAGCAAGATGTAAATATTTGCTACATATTAACAAATGTTTCATTTTTTATCTTCAACTTCCCTTCTAGGGTGTGATTCACGAGTAATACAATATTGTGCCGTGAAATTCAAACATTATCAGATATTCGTATCAACTTACCTTCAAGAAAATAAATTATTGTTCTCATTCATTTTATAAATATTGTGAAAGGACACAATTGTCAGTACTTCTCATTACCTTCTTATATTTATGCTATGTAACTATGCAAAGTAATATGTATTTTTATTTCTTTCAGGTGAGTCGCTGTTCATTCATTTACGTATCTTCAATTTCACTTACATCTCTTCAGTTTAGCGAGTGATTTAAGTGGTGAGTTCTTTACATCATAGGATTGTTTCTTACTGAAGGATTTATTTTGAATTTCTTATTAAACTTAGTATAGCGTTAGGAACTAAATAAATAAAGACTACAAAGAGACTACATTCGATTCAAAGATAATTAGAGGGATCTTAAGCATAGCCAAGTACTGAGTTACAGAACAGGTCCAGCATCCACGTTTATTTTAATTTTTCCGGCCTAACAAATTCTTCATAACTTAAGTAATAGGCAATAACAACATATGTATCCCATTTGAAGTTATTCCTGTAACCTAAACTACCATTTTACGTCACAAGGGTAACCATTTTAAGCCAGCAAGAGACTTTGAGATGAAACACTGCGTATTTGTGTTCTACGAAATTTAAAGCGGCCATATAACTCATCTGAAACGTCTTTGCTCTACTGGACAGGATTTAATTGAGGTCTTTTCTAGACAGGAAATGTTGCGAGGTCGTCCACGCAGGAATTCCGAGTGCAGCCTGAGGGGGGGCGGTGTGTTGCCACTCTACAGGTAGATCGACGGGGCAGAGAGAGGAGTGTGCAAAGTGGTGTTGGGTGGGGCAGAGCTGGGCGGGGAGGGACTGGGTGGAGCGTGTTGGAGGTGGACGGGGCAGAGAGAGAGGAGCATGTAAAGCGGGGAGGGGAGGGAGGGGCGTGGTGGGGGTGGGCGGTGCGGATCCGGGGCGCTCTCCGCGGTTGGCCTCCCGCGGAGCGTCACTTCAAAGAGCCCGCTGCGCGCGCTGTAGGCCGCTATTTCAGGCCACCCATCGCCCACCGCGGCTCGCGGTCCGGTAGACTGTAGCTGGACGCGGAACTGGACCCCAAACTGGGGCGACGTCCACCCCTTCTGGCGGAGGATCGAGAGAGTTTATTTCTTTTCGGTACTCGGAAATGCAGTGGACTCCTACTTTGTAGAATAGCTGACGTCATATTTTCAGTAATGACGCTGTCAGATTCGCGGCAATCTTTTCAAGACAAACTATTGTTAAAATCTTTTCAAGAGAAACGGTTGATAAGATTAATAATTTTACTCAGTGTCTTTCTTATTCCTCCAAATTAAAACTTAAGTCAATTTCTTCTTATTAAACGAATCTTAATTTCCTTCTGATAAATTCAGAATTTTCCTAGGAAATCATATTAGTCCTGAAGAAGGAAACGAAAATAAGTGTGAAACATCCACGGAAGAAAGTGCGATGTGCACAACGCTGGGTTGCTAGGAGAGCCAAGCGCACCTGGCGAGGGTGGTGGAAGGTATTTTGGCATAAAGCGGCGTCTGCTCCACTGTGCGCGTCGCGCGGCTGCGGCTGCGGCTGCGCGCAGTCGGGCGCGTTACGATTCAGCGCGCGGCAAAGGCTCTGCGGCCGCGGACCACTCTGGCGGCGCCGCGGCAAAAACCGCTCCGCGCCGCCGTTACCCGCCGACCGCACCGCCATCCACCTAAACCGATCCCTCCGCCCCGCGCCCCCGCCCCTGCTATACCGTTATCACCACTCCCACTGCTCCCACCGCCCCGACTATCACGCCGCCACTGCTATCGCCGCTTCCGCCACTCCTGCTGCGCCGTTATCTCCACACCCACCTCTCACTGCCTCCGACTCTCCAGATTCCTCTGCAGTAGCCGCCTTCGCTCTTTCTGCCTCACCCTTTTCCACCGACCCCGCGTCCAGCGCTCCAGCCCCGCTACCACAGCCCGCCTCCATATCCCACATAACCTCTCCGGACACTCAGATTCCTCGTCCCTCCACTCGCCCGGACCGCTGTGCCTCTCTCGCCGCCCCGCCGCCCTCGCCGCCCTCGCCGCCCTCGCCGCCCTCGCCGCCCTTGCCGCCCTCGCCGCCCTCGCCGCCCTCGCCACCTTCGCCACCCTCGCCGCCCTCGCCACCCTCGCCACCCTCGCCGCCCTCGCCGCCCTCGCCACCCTCGCCGCCCTCGCCGCCCTCGCCGCCCTCGCCGCCCTCGCCGCCCTCGCCGCCCTCGCCGCCCTCGCCGCTCTCGCCGCCCTCGCCGTCCTCACCGCCTTCACCCCCTTGTCGCGGCGGCCGTCGTAAAGCAGCAGCAGCCGTTCGGCATTGGCGAGATCACGTCCGCGTGAAAAGTAAATATAGGCGGACTTGTGCGTCGGCGGAGAGGTCGCGTCGCGTCGGGAAGTCGGCCAAGTGGGCCGAGGCAGCTCCAGACACTCGGAAAGCGCCTCTGTAAATTATCCGAAAATCGGCGTGGATCAAAGAGGTAGCGGGCGTGATAATTACCTCTTTCGTTAGTTGAGAGACAAAATAAATGTGAATCTGACACGAAAGATGTTGTAATTGGGAAAAAAACTATAGAAGGGTTCAGGAATCGACGTTTCGCCGTCGTAACGCTGGTTATCATAACATATCACGACTCTGTGGTGCAGTGGAGTCCACGTCTCGGCATTCCGCGTACCCGGCGTGCGAACGCGCCAACCGGGCGCCAACTGCGCGCCGCCAGCGCGAGCTCGGAAGCGGTGGCGATCGAAGAGCGCGCCTGTCCAGCGGCGCAGTCGTAAAAGCGGTGCGCAAATTCTGCCGACCTCTAGTGCAGACGCTACGTATCCACTTTTCACTTTTGCCATCAAGGAAGAAGAGATTATCAAGCTTTGAATTCAAGTCGTCAATGTTCCTCGACTTGACGCTTTCGTTGACGCCTCTAGTCGGTATCTCGGAGTTATGCTAATGTCATCACGTCACCGTCCTCGACCACAAAGAAAAAATATTACACGGAACACTTTTTTACACGATCCTTCCTGAAACAACCTCGCTCGGAAGGATACCTGCGTGGAAACGTGATGCGGAGAATTGTACCTCTGCGTGAGAACAAAAAAAAAGTGCCACCAGCAGCCGCTCCCAGGTGCGAGCTGCGGCGTCTCTCCCATGCAGTGGCGCTCCGTCACCCACGCGTGGCCCGCCCCCGCCCCCGCCCCCCGCCCCCGCTACAGCTTCATCTGGCAGGGCGTTACGTGCCCGAATAACGGCGGAACGTGTCCTCGCCTCCCAGATTACCCGCTAATTTGTTAGTCGAGCGTCGGGACGACGAGTGCGCGGCGCTGAGGGGGCGTGGCGCGGGGGGCGGGCGCGTCGCCGACGCCGTCGCCCGGGCGTCGTCTGCATGCACAACGACGCCGGATGAGGGATGGTCCCGCCCCCCGCCGCCTCGCCGTCCGCGGGTGTGAGGACAAGCGGAAATGTACCGCGACGGATGGAAGGACTTGAGATGCGCGTCGCAGCGTCCGCTCGGCGCCCATGATAAACACCGCCGCGGACCGCGACGCGACGCGTCGCGACGGCCTGCAGGAGGAAGGGGTGGGCCTGGGCGAGAAGGCGAGCGGGTGAGGTGACGTGTTAGCGAGACCGCGAGTTGGCTGTCTGGAGAGGCTCTGAAGTGACGAGATGGGCGAGTGAGATGGGCGAGTGAGATGGGCGAGTGAGAAGATGGGGGAGTGAGGAGATGGGGGAGGGAGGAGATGGGGGAGGGAGGAGATGGGGGAGTGAGGAGATGGGGGAGTGACGAGATGGGGGAGTGACGAGATGGGGGAGTGACGAGATGGCGGTGTGACGAGATGGCGGATTGACGGGATGGCGGATTGACGGGATGGCGGATTGACGGGATGGCGGATTGATGGGATGGCGGATTGACGGGATGGCGGATTGACGGGATGGCGGATTGACGGGATGGCGGAGCGACGAGATGGCGGAGCGACGTGATGGCGGAGTGACGACTTTCGGTCGGACTCATTTTAATAGAGAAGTTAGGAGGAGAAACCTAGGACTACTGGCATCGGAATAATTAATTTACGGGCTATCCTTACGATGTCTCCTTCAGTGCTCGTTTGTTTTAAAACGTAAGCTCAATAATTACTCTCTTCTGGCTCAAAAGAAATAAAATTATTGTAATGAATTTTTACATGAACAAAATAAATTGGGAAAAGTGAAAATCCCTTTTCTATCACGAGCGTATTTCATTGAGTTGCGACGTATTTTGATAACATAAATGTATAACGGCTCTCTTTTGCCACTCTCGAAAATATCAGGAAATCAGTAATGCAATTCGTTTTATTTGTCCACAATGCCGAGCAATCTAGCATCTTGTGTGAATTTGAACTTCAAAAGAACCTTCTGTTGTGATTCTAGGAAACACATTTTGTTCCATGTAACTCTCTCGTCCATTTCGTTTGGTCCGCACTCCAGCGCCCGGTTACCAAAGTATGTGTCCCCTTCCATGCGTAGATATCTCACCGCTAGTAAATTATCCAATCATTTCTCTTGAAAGTTCGCGATGGAACGGGGGGACGGGGCGTCCGCATCGTCGCGTCGGTGGGAGTTGGAAGCGAGAGGGCGATGGCGGGGGCGGGGACTTCGGCCGCACGTTCTTTGCCCCCACAGTAATAAATAGTGTCGCGGGTAGCTTAGCCAGGAAGGAGTAGCGTATTAACTAATTGAATTTCACCACTCCGAGGAATGAGGAAGGGTCCAAAAATTATCCGCTCAGGAGGGCAGGGAAAGTATCGTATTGATTTTTCTCCATTAATTAACGGGGAAGGTCTCGTCTCCACCTGCGCCCTGTGTTTGGTCTTTCGGCGGCTGTGCACTATGGTCCAGTTTAGGAAACAATCAGGAAAAAAATTTTTGCATATATAAATTGGCTGGATGGGAGGTAATAGTTGGTGTACTGATGTTGCAGAATTTCGACATCTAGATAATCATAGATAATTCTGTAAACCTGTCGCTGTGATTGCTCTTTTTTGACAGGTTCTGCGAGAAATGGATGCTAGACCAACGTATTTCGCGCGATCTTTCTTTCCCATTATATTTATCAGAATTCTACGTTAAATTGTATTGTCAATACATTGTTGTTGGAATTTGGCAATGAAATATTTACAAAAGTATTAGGTTTAAAAAAAATTATATTTCATGTTATAACACACATATGTGCGCACCATTTTTATAGTTAAGAATGTAAATGTAAAGTGTCTCTGTTCGTTATTTCCTTCAGAAATATTTACAACAAATACGAAAGTAGTTGGTTCTATAAAAATGTGGTAAAGGAGAAGTAAAAGAAACTTCAGATAAGACTGATATGAAGAGAAAATCTATAATGGAATAGCATTAACGACATCTGGAGAACTACGGCTCCAAAAATCCAATACATTTACGATACTCCGTCGTCCTAAAAAATCCCGTTGCCCCTTTATTCGAGGTTTGAGTAAGCACTTGAGTAAAGTGTAAGCACTTTAAACCAACTAATTTTCTCACCGTGTTGAAACCATTGTGCGAGATTTCGGAATATAGAAGCTTGCATCACGTAACTCCTTGAGCTTTCGAAGACGAATTCTGCCCGTTGTTTGCGCTTGCGAGTCCACCGTGCGGCAGTGGAATCAGGGGGCGCGGCCGCGGGGCCGGCAAAGGGGATGACCGCGGGGGCGGTGCGGCTTCCGCCGCCGCGTGGTCAGCGACTGGGGACGGGGGTGGCGGCAGAGGGCCGAGGCGCGTCGCCTGTGCGGAGACGGGCACAAACGCGGCCGGTGGGGCGCGGAGGGTAGAGTTTGCGTTGGACGGCACGTCAAGATGGGGTTGAGGTGACTGAAGAATTGAAGTCCTGGATGGCAGGTGAGTCGTGTAGCAACCGGTAGCGAGTTTGATGAATGTTGATGAAATTGAGTGGAGTGTGTAAATCTGCAAGTTCTTGAAAGTGTATTTAATAGTGTGTAGAAATACTTTCGCGAATTAAAATGATGAGAATACTTAGATTGCTGATGGCGTAAGGTTGCACATGAAACAGAATTATCTTTCTTGATGGTTAATGAGAAAGATAATGCTTATAAAAATTACTGTCGTCATGACCTTGGGGCGTCAAATTATTATAGAACTGTGAAGAAGTAATAGATATACGAAGTCGTCAGCAACTGGACGATTATATTAAAATAATTAAATGAATTCTACGCACGGTGTAAAAAGTGGTGTTATAGATACCGATTTTCGGTGTAGATATTTGGTGCGTGCAGATAATAATTGCACGTGAGTGGTGGATGGCTCCAGATGGGTTGATTGGGCGTCAATTGGTGTCATTAGTCCCGTAACAGTAATGCATTTGTCTTCCTCGAGGGGTGGTGGTGATTTTGCCCCCGCTGGTTCGTAAGATCCGGTGTCGACCTATCGTCGGCTCCGACCTACCCTCAACGAGGGATCTCCCACCGCGGGTTGCCGCCCCTTTCGGGACAAGCTCTAAGCTCCAGACAAGAATGCTAGTGTGGTGCATGTGTCGGTAAGTGCGTGTGCGTGTAAGTAGGAATGAGAAAAGAGCAAGGAAGTGGAAAGAAAGATGGCGTGGTGCGTGGCCCGTTTGTTAGGGTACTACTCCGGCATTCACCTGATATTGATTGGAGAAACCACGGAAAACTACCGATCATAGCAGCCGGCTTCTAGAATTCTCCTCCAGACAGCGACTGAAGTCGACATAGCTAACAAGTTGGTGTCGAAAATCCTGCCGCCGCCGAGGTTCGAACGTAGAACCTCTCGGCGAGAGGCACTGCAGAGACATCGGTTCACGCCCTCTTGGTTTGAGTGGGCGGGGCCGGGGGCAGGGGCGGGCGTGGGCGAGTGCAGAAGGCTGCGGCAGATCCGCGCGAAGCCAGCTGCGGGGGCGCCCGAGCCAGAGGACTTTTTGTTTGATCAAAGTTGGTAATTAGTGGGGGAGATGCAATGTTTTCCGGTGCTTGCTCGCCGCCGAGGAGCGGTGGCTCGCGGGGGCGGAAAATAAAGTTGTGTGACAGTGAGGACAGGATGAGGGATGGGGAGGGCGGCGCTTGGGGTCCTGCGGGAGTCACGGGGCTCGCGCCACACTTTAGCCGTTGCTTTCAGCGCCGTCCCTTGCTCTAGGAGAGATTAGGCAGATGAGAAAGCAATTAATGCCTTCCAGAAATTCCAAATGGTCTGGGCTCTTCAGTGATATTAATGTGCACAAAAAAGTGACGTTTAGTTAAAAGAGAATTTTTTTGTTAACAAATCGACGAATTTGAAATCAACATTACATTTGCGATACACACTTTACTGACGAATTTGTTCTTTGTCAATTCATGTTACCGTTTGTTATGATTGCTTCAATCAATAAGCGTAATTTGAATGATGAATCATATATTAGTTCTAACAGTCCAACATGTATACGGTCTCAGTGGTACATTTACGAGACGCTGCATTCTCTTCAGGGCAATAACAGTAAATACACACATCAAACACAAGTTTTACGAAACAATAACTGTCTTTTCTAGATACAAATAACAGAATAGTGCTTATTGTACAGTCATGACGCGAAGTATTCGTAGAACCCCAAATCAGTTTTTTGTAATTTAATTTTGGACAAAAATCTTTCAGCAGATACGCGTATACATTTAAGATAACGACATTCATTTTTGAGAAATCAAATTTTGTAAAATTGAAATGAAATGAAAATGCTTCGTTATTGTTTTCCGTCGCTATTCTAGTATCTCTCCTCCATTCATCCTTTGCTCACCTCTCTGTCTCCTGACTTCATCCCAACCCCTTGTGGTTTCGCAGGGAGCTCCCCTTTGCCACGCACGCTCCCCTTTCTGCCCTCCCCTCCCTCCCCCGCCCTCGCCACCGACCTTTCGCGGCCCCGCGTTCGCCACCGGCCACCTGCGTTATTTAAAATCATGGCCCCCGGCCTCTTTGGAAATTAATAAAAAAGTACGGGAGTGCCTTCCGCAGGAGGATCTTTGAATTAGCGGCGTAACGGGCACTCGCTTTCACGCCGACCGCACACGGCCCCCTGTCCCTGCCGACCCTCTCCTGCGTGTGAAATATTGAAATGAATTTCTGGTAGGGTGTAAGAAGGTAATCGAAGTCTGCGACGTAGATTTCGTGCACTTTAGGGCACTGGTTCTGGAGACCATGGTAATTCTAATGTACAGTAGACTGTCGGATTTGAAATTGACGCAAGAAATGATGTGATGGTTGCAGAAAAGTTTGGGTACAAGAACAAGGCGTATACATAGGTGAATAGACATACTAACAAATGTCTGACATAAGACCTGTAATGATAATTGTATTATATTATATCGTGAAAACCAGAAACGAAAAAGGGATAAAATAGTAATGAATAATATTTTTACAAAACTCAGAGAGTAATGTAGCGAGAGACCTGTACACTGTGTTCTAATTTTAGACGTCTTACACATAAAGAATTTCTTTTTTTAAAAACAACTTATTTAATGGAAACGTTAAGAAATTAATGTGATAATATGAGAATTGTTAGATGTGTGCTGACTGGAACAGGAATTTCAAACAGAATATGGATTGCCAATTCGCAATTTCACGTGCCGTCGGGACGAATCAGACAACATCTGTAACGAAGCAAAACCCCTTTAATCTGACTACAATTTGGACTCTCCACCTAATCGTCCTTCATCTGATTTGCTGCTGCCCCCTCTCTGTTTCGAGTACATGCAAGGATCCTCGAAGTATTCAAATCCGCATGCAGGCCGTTTGAATGCGCAGAGAACACTTGCTCATAAAGTTCGATCTGACCGACTGCGCTATAGAGCAAGTGGAGATAATATCCCGACTTCGAATTAACAAACAGAATCACTTTGGTGGCCACCATTCTCGCTTGGGTTGCTTGCTAGCCATATTGCTGCATATCCCTCAAATTATCGCCAAATTTCTACGCTCTGCGGCAACAACAACACATAGATGAACTCCTTTCGAACTCGTCTCACCGCTATTTGTGCAGCTTAGCTATTCAGGTCCCTTCTGCATTCTTATTTATTCATACGTCTATTATGCAATTTTGGATCTCTTTTCGATCCTTACCATTTCACACCTATTTTACTTCCCTCCCTTTTTAATGATGTCCTTGTGGACCGCTCCTCCTTCGCCTTCTTGTTTTCTCCCTTTCCACGTTTTCTCTCTTCTTCCTCATTACTTCTTCCTCATCGTCTTCTCCTTTTTGTCAGTTCGACTTTTTATATGCGTACGGTATTTTCATAAGGTTGTACAATAAGCGTTGTTCATTATTTCTACTGGTCAAAACTAAAATAATTTGTTTTAGTATTGTGATTGGCTGTATTGGTGAGAGATCCTTGAAATCGTAATCTTTCTTTAAATCGAGCTTCATTAATCACAAAGGACGAATTAGGAAATTAAAGGGTGAGATGTAGAATTCTAAAGAGATGTGAAAAGGAGAAAATATTTCTCTTGGAACGGTTTCTTTTAATTGTTTCCTGTAATTGAGAAAAACGTATTTGAAAACATCACTTTAGGTTCAGCCCCTTATTTAAATACTTCAGTCTTTATTAACTATCGATTTGATAATATACTTTAGCGGCCACCTTCACCCGCCTTTTTCTTCTTCTTCTTCTTTCTCTTCTTCTTCTTCTTCTTCTTCTCCTCCTCCTCCTCCTCCTCCTTCTTCTTCTTCTTCTTCTTCTCCTCCTTCTTCTCCTCCTCCTCCTTCTTCTCCTCCTCCTCCTTCTTCTCCTCCTCCTTCTTCTTCTCCTCCTCCTCCTCCTCCTCCTTCTTCTTCTTCTTCTTCTTCTTCTTCTTCTTCTTCTTCACTTTTTACTGTCACTTCAGTCATGTATATCCTCCATTTCTGCCGCATTCCTCGTGTACTTCTCGAAACATTTGGCGTTTTCCGCATCGCCCTTTCACAATCCAATCCGTTTATTCTTCCTTCGACCTTCCGGGCGCCGCAGAACAAAAACCCCCTGCCCCGTTTCCGCCGTCGCTTCATGCTTCTCCGCTTCCCCCTCTCTTCCTCTGACCTCTGCCCGCGCCGCCCGCCCAGTCGGTATAACAATCGCGATCTACGCCCCTGCGAACTTCCCCTCCTCCGACCTTTCTTGCTCTTATTTTCGTGAGTCATACAATGGAATCACATCGAAAACCAAGTTCCACTGCCCCCCACACCACCCATGGCGCCGCCAGCGGCACCAGCGCTTCTGCCACCTCCATCGCCACCACCGGCGCCACCGCCGGCGCCACCACCGTCCCCGCCGCCCCCAGCGTCCCCGCCGCCTCCTTCCCACTCACTATGACTGCTTTGCCCTCTCACCCCGACCCTTCCCCTCACCCCCGCCACACATCCCCCCGACCCCTCCGTCGCCGTCGCCCAGCCTTGCCCGCAGCCTCTGCCAAGCCCAGGGCACCCGCCGCCCCGCTGTCTCCACCCTCCCCCACCTCACTCCCCGTTCCCCCTGCTCCCGCCGCCTCCGCCCTGGGTATATATCGCGACGGCCGCCGCTCCGTGGCAGCGTGGCTAAGTGATTTCCGAGCGGGGGCCGGGACTGAGATTAAATCCGCAAGGTGAACGTGTTTTCAATCATAACATGCGAGGGCGCCGAGCCAAATCACGTAATCTCGCCGGCGTGTCTTCCGGGACGCCCGCGCCCGCGTTCCGAGGCACTTGGCTTCCGGTAGGAGGCGGAGGCGGGGGCGCGGGCGATGCATCGCTGGGGCGGCGGCTGACGCGCCTGCAAAGCATGCGGTTTGGCGCAGGAGTGTTGCTTTCTGTGAATTTCGTAAGAAAGTCGAGATAACCTTGTAGTTTTTGCCGAACTTCATTACTACGTTCTTTCATCTCAGTAATTGGATTTCAAGAGACTTATTGTATATCTGATATGTCTGTATTCGGAGATAATTCTGAATTATAATGAATAAATTATGTAATTTTCATTTTTCTCTGACGCAGTGAAAAAAAATCTTATTTGTCGCTCCTTCTAGTGTGAGTGTCTAGTCAGTGAGAAAACAACAACAAAAAACCTACCGGAGTGTGTATGGAGACATTTTTTATCACTTCCGTTTATAAAATTATATTCAGGACAATCACCAAGATAGTTAGGAGTGTAACATAATTCCTGTTGTTATTATTCAGCCATTACATTGTTCTATTTTTGTATACAGGTACTGTTTTCCGAAAAAACGCAGCCTTTTCTATGTCACAATCACCCTGGCCAAGTCAAACCACACTGAAAGCCAAATATATTTCCCCCTCTTTATTGAATTGTTTTTGTTGCTGAAAAGGTTAGTGAATTTAGCTGCCATTCCTTTGTGTATTGTCGTCCATTTTCCGAGGGTAAGGGATTCGTGTCAAGGGAGCAGAAAATGCTCCTCTTCGCGGCGTTGAATTTTTCATGGCGCCGGTCGTCAAGATGGCAGGCAGCCGCCGGACGAGAGGGGCGCAGGGGGCGGACGAGGCATCCGAGACCGGAAACGCGCGACTTTCTGTTTAGTGCACCGCATCGCGAACAAGGGCTCGCTTGTCTTTCGTCCACTGCCACCTCGCCCTTCCGGCCGATTTAGGGCAAACCTCGGCATTCTCGTACGATCGTGGTGTTTCCTTCGAATCATCCATAAGAATACAATGTATCAGAAGTTCGCTGGTAGATATTCGGGAATGTAAGGCAATATAAATTGCAATCAAAAGTTGTCTATTAATTCAAAACGACCGCTACACAATATAAATGATATCTAATTATTTGGTTCTTAATACATTCACATCTGTTGTGATATGATATAGTAATATTGTGACGTAAGTATCATTTTGCTAATGCAACATACTTATATTTAACACATCTTTATTTAGATATATTACGCGTGGAGTTGTACGAACGCATCTCTCTGGCCATGCCGTAGAAATATGATACGTTCAGAATAAAGAAAACTTGAAAAGGGAAATAATGAGATACTATATCCAATTGATTGTCCGAGTCTCGCAGTGCGTGGCGATGAGAGCGTAACCGTTTTACTGGATAAAGATACCAAATATTGGAAATTGTTTCGAAGTGCTCTTTACAAGGATCAGAGAGCAAGGAATTAATGAAAGGCAACAAATGTATACTAATGATCCCGCCACGCTTCTGGCAGGCAAGAATTCGTGTAAGTACTCCTTTTCTGGTCGTAGCACCTCACTGTAAACGTTTCCCATGAAGCACAGACACACGCGCCATCATAAAAAAAACAACAACTTCTGCTGTCTTGTGCTGTGAGTTGTTGGGCGCGTGGCGGTGAGAGGGAGAGGGGGGACTGAGAGGGTGACGCCCTCTCCCACCCTCCCTCCCTCCTCGAGCCGCGTGCGTCGCCGAGAGAGGCTTAGCTCGCATCCTTCCGGCGGCAGGGGCTCGCCATTAATATGCATTCGCTTATGATAATGCTCCTGCGCCACGCCGCGCCGCGTCTGTCTTTCGCGCCGCCCATCGCGCACTCCTTGACGCTCCTCGCGCCGCGCACGTCGCTTCGCAACGGATGTGTGTGTATGTTCCTTTTTGTGCAGGCGTGTGTGTAAAGTGTGTAGTACTTGAGCTTGGCGCGATTGCGTTGAGAATCGCAATGCTATCCTGTCGTGCTACTGTCGTCTGCCAGATGAATGTTCCTTTGGCCGTTCTGTTGAAGTGTCTCTTGGCGCGACTTCACATCTGTCATGCTGTCATTACCAAAGGGTTTGATGACAGGTGAAACGGTGGGATCGAGCAGTTTTCTCCACGTTGTTGTGAATAGATATTACATGGAGTGGAGATCCATGTAATATCTCTTCCATGTAATTATTCCATGTAATATCTCTTCCATGTAATTATTCCATATAATATTCCATGTAATTATTAGGATATTCCATGTAATATCCATGTAATTCATTTCTTCTGAATGTATTGGAAATAATATTTCTATTCGAAAACATGTACTCAATAATATTAACTTTTTACGAAAACATGTCTGCTCAATATTGCACAGCCATTATCGAATTTATGTAACTGTCAAGATGTTCTGGATTCAGAATCCATAAGCAAAATATGTATGAAGTATCATTTAATAAGTTTTCTTCAGAAAAGCAAATGTAAAGGTAAAATAGTGTACTAGCTGCTCTTCGAATTCCAGTCTATTTCTTTTGGGCGAAAACATTTTCTTTAAATTCAGAGTTGAGATCAGAAATAACAGCCCGGTTTGGATTAATTTGTATTATTATCATTTGTTTTAACTTTCTGCTGTCACGTGCACCCAAATAGTGTTCGCAATTTCTCCAAGTGCCCTGACGAATACAAATATCTTAACCAGTTTGGCGTCTTCTAAGCAAGACCGAATATGGCAGATGGCGCGATCAGCGAACATGAATATTCTTTCCTCGATCGTCTTTCTACCTGGAGAAAGTTAACCGGTCTTCGCTCGGATTTGTATGCTACATGTCTATTTCTTGGAAAAGTGAGTTTCGCCGCTTTGATGTTTTCAGTTTTCCTTCTTTCGCGCCTATCGTGCAACTCTGAATGAGATAAGATTAATGTGACCATTGCTGTTACTATTAATGGTAGGTGTTATTATTGAAATATTAAATGTATTTTCTCTTTTTTTCGTGCGCATTGTTCCCAAATGTTGGTGCATTTACCTCCGTTAACCAGGAAAATATGTAATTTATGACGTTCAGAGCTGGATCAAGAAAACAGCTAATCGAACAAAACTGTAACGGAGAAGGATGCAACGGAGGACCAGGAGTAGGTGGAGGAAAGAAGAGGGACTAAGAGGAGAAGGAGGAGGAAAGGCGGTAGGGGAGACGGCGAGTAAAGTTGAGGCAGCGCAGGACAAAGAGGAGGACAAGAAGGAGGAAGAGAAGGAAGAAAAGGCGAACGAGAAAGAAGTGAAAGACAGAGATGAGAATAAGAAGACCGAGGAGAACAACGCAGCTGGAGGAGGCGGCTGGAGCGGAGATGGCGGTGATAGTTGCGACGGCGGCGGTGAGGTTGATGGAGGCGTTGGCGGTGGTGGCCATCAAGGCGGGGGCGGGGGCGGCGGTGAGCTGCGTCGCAAGTACACTTGCACTTTATTTCCTCGGCGGCCGGGGCTCTTAATTTCTCTCGGCCACTAACACGGCCTCACAAAGGGAGAGAAAGGAAAAATGCAAATGTGTCTTAAATCCAGGTAAAATATAAGCCGGGATTACGAGGAGAGAGAAATGTCGCTTGCGAAGCGACGCTGTGTCGCGGCCGGAGTGGAGACTAGCAAAGTGGCATGCTTAATAGCATTTTCATTTATCTAGATTTAGTGTCTTTATTTGCGTTGTTTACGTGACGGCAGTTGGAGGTCGGGGGACGACTGTGAGTCGCTGTAATACAAGCAGATGTGTACTCTTTCGGTTCAGGAGTCTGCGATGAATTGGCCCGGCCTTTGTCTAAGCGTCATATCAGTGGGTCTGTGTGCGAGGGCACTTACGGATATCTGCGCCTGGAAAGCCAGCGCGAATTTCGTGATAATTCTGATCTCCCCAGCGGCTCGCAGATCTCCCCTCTTTTTTGTCTCGTCCCATTCCTCTTGTCTTCTACCGTTGGAGGACCCCAGACCAACTGTAATTAGTTGAGTAAAACAACATTGATTTATATTAATGAGAGCGAAAACAGTTTCTGATTGTTATCCCGAACTGTGATTTTACTCTCTTTTTTTCTTTGAGGTTTCATTTTGTCCACTTCTACCATTTCCTCCTCCCCTTTTCATGGGGGCTCGTTCATTACTTTGATAACGATAAGACAGCTGCTTCGCGGGCTTTTGTCTGCTCCGTATCAGCTGGCTATTCGTATGTCCGATTACTGCTCCCGCGTCCTAAAGCCTCCTATCAGAAGTGATGCAGCAAGCGAGTGCCTTTCTATGTTCGATTTAAAAAAATGCGCCGTTTTATCTGTCCAGTTACCAATTTATATTTTATTACCCGAGAGTTGGGAAACGGTGGAGAGTAATTACATTATCACAAATCGAGAGAATAAAACCGGTAGAGACTGCTAACGGCAATGAATTTAATGTACGCACGCGATGTTCTTTCTCGGTAAATAACATGAAACTGCTAAGAGTGACTTATCTTGTACTGTGTTTGCAACTGAGCATTCCATTTTGTTTCGTGACAGATGTGAAGAGAAATGTATCATCAAAATTATATACTAACGCGGGTTTTGTAGAAGAACAAATATTTCTTACTCTAAGCTTCTCGTGTTAAGTTATAACCTTTTTTATGATTTTGATTAATAATTACAACCTGATAAATAATATATTATTTATCATGAGGCTTTGAGTTGAAAGTAATGCTAAGCGACATTTTACTATTTAGAGGAAAACGTACTGTGATATCGCTCTTCATACGAAACGAGAGGTAGATGCTAATTTACGAATGAATTACAACTGCTATTTGATGTCAGTTCTTGAAATTACTGGATTAGGACAGGACTACTCCCTCCTCTTCATTAAAAATCAATATATCCAATTTCGCTCAAAATATCGCATATTATTACTTACACTCGAACGTATGTCTTCCATGCGTTACGTTGATGAGACGAAACGAACATGCGACCTCATTTAACTTTTGATACAGTTCTTTTATTGACGTCCTCGCATCGATTGATTGCGCGGACTGTTCAATAGGAAATCTTTGGTATTCTTGAGAGAAACCCGCAAGTCCGCCGGCGCCAGGTCGTGTCCAGGCCCTTATGAGGCCTTCCCGAAGGGCTCCCGCGCCCTGAGGCGGCGACTCGCTCCGCGCCGCAGTTCGCTCACGTCCGCTGCTCGGCGTCGAGGAGCGCGCGGTCGCGCGTGTATTGGGCGATGGGGGGGGGGGCGGGGCGGGGCGGGGCAAGGAGGGCCGGCGACGGATTTCGGGCGGAACGGAGGCCGAGCGGCGGAGGAGGGGCGAGGAGATGGGACGTGGCGGTGCAGGGCGGTGCGGGGGTAATGAGGGTGGGCGAGAGATCTCGGACGGGGCGGGGGGAGGCGTGCGGTGGTGTGAGGTCCGCGCGGAGGCTTGGGCGGAGGCGGGCGACAGCTCCCCATGACTGATGCGGGACCGTATCGGCACCCCCTCAGTGCTCTTGCGTCAACGCGCGCTCTTTTCAGCCTACTTTTCTATAGCTCCCTTTGGAACGCCGCACTCTACCTCCACCACTCCACTCCCCACCCCCAACCCCACCCACCCCCACCCTTCGCCGTCACCCCCACTTTTGATCCCGTCTGTTTTCTTTCGGCCCGTTAGGCCTCGCAAAAAGCGAGCGGAGTTTACCACTGGCAGAGGGACAAAGTTTTGTAAGCACGTATAATGTCTCCCTACGTCTGCAGAAGCTGGTGCTAGGGTTGGGTGTTGCGGCGTTATAGCGGCGTTTCGGCGAAGACTTGGCTGCTGCAGCGCTCTTCGCGAAATTCCGATATTCTCCGGGTATTGGAACTTGCGAAAACTGTGCAAAGATATTGCGTCTCATGGTCTTCTATGGAACTTCATGTTCTCGGAAAATTATTGCTACGTACGTCTTTCTCTATAGAGGCGCTCTCGAAGATCAGTTATTGGTTGTTGGTGAAAACGTAGTTCGCCGTGAGATCATAAAGATGTTCTCCCTCGTAACATTGCACTTTATGATCGCTAAATTTCTGAACGGATTCCTGTTTTTTGTACCTCGATCTGGCATTCATGTTTTGCTTGAGTACCCGAATTCCTTCTGCCATACGCGCTCTGCGCTGTCTTGTATTACGACCAAAGTATCGTGTTACACATTCACGTATTCGAGAAATACTTCATTCTATGAAATACACCCGATTTATTTAAAATTAAAATTACATTTTGGTTTATATTTGTATTTTGAGAAAGGCACAATTGTGTTTTAATATCTTGCAGAATTAATATACTATCACTTTATGAAGCGAGTGTGTATGTTATCTAAAATTTAATTAGAATAATTAAATTTGATAATAATATAATAATAGTCACAAACGTGCCCGAGCTATGTGGCGATCGATTGTAACTGGTTGAACAACGTACTGTGTAGTTAATGTCAGTTAAGGATTCTTTCTTCGAATTTTAAAATATTACGTTTAGTATACTTCAAAATCGGTCAATTATAGCACGCGATAACTCATCTGGGGTCAACTACCTTTCATTTACGACAGAAATCGCATAATTTAAGTAGAAATCTCAAATTCCTTTCTACACGAAAATCCGGATTTTTTTAAAAAATTTAGATAGATCTTGCTTTTTTACTTGTATTTCCACTTCTAATATGTTCGTGGTTTGTCTTGCATTTCTAAAGAAAAATCGTAGTCTAGAATGCCCTTTTGTTTCGTAAAGATAGTCTGTGGAGTACATATTTCGGTTTTTAATTTCATACTAAGTACTCTTATTAATTCTGGGCTGGTAGAGAAAATGTTGGCTTAATTACAATGAGTTAAGATATTGTGCGAAAGGAGTGATGATTTTTCTGTTGAATAGTTGAAATATACTTTCAAATAAATGAAGTTGTTGTTGTCGTTACAAATATTTGAATATGTAACAATGATGATAAAGGTTGATCAAACCTACCTCTTAATTTCTTAATGAATGTAGTTGATCACCTTGTACTATTTATAAAATGCCAACATAACTTCACTAGTAGTGGTTCTAGTACATTCTATTTCTATGTTTTCCTGTTTTACATGAATACGTTCTTATTTTTCTTGACATCATCTTTAGTTTCTTCCTTCAGCCTATCTTTAACACTCTATCCCCCAAATCCCACATCCTCATTACTCCAACGTTCCACATTAACGTGACCTCAGGCAGCGAGCGGCGGCCTGTCCTAACGCCGCTTGCCCTCCTCCTATATCTCCCTGTCCGTTTGCCCTTCATTCCCTTCCTCCCTTCCTCCTCCCTCTCCACCCTCTCCTCGCTGTCCCTCGCTCTCTCCTTTCGCTGGGACCCCCACTCGCACTGCATTGAGCACCACGTGCGCGGCGCGGCGCGGCGTTTGACATCCAGGGCGTGGGCGAGAGGGCGGGCGAGGGCGTGGGCGAGGGCGGCGCGCGCGGGCGGATCCACGAGTTACGAGGCGCTACGTGCCCGCTTGTGTCCCCGGCGACCGCGCGTTCGCATCAGGGTTTTTCGCTTTATCCCCCCCGGCCGGGCAGGGGGAGAGCTAAATCAAGCCCCGCTTTAATGGCCCAGAAATTAAGATTTATTTTAGGGAAAGGGAAGTTGTAGGTAGGTTATGGCGCGCGGCGTGGTAGGGACGGAGGGCGCGACGGAGGGGGGAGGTAATGAGAGAAGAGGGAGGGAGAGAGAGGGGGGCGGGTCGCTCTGTAAAAGAAGGCGGGGCGTCGGAGGGGGCCACGGCGCGGCGCGTTAGACACGAAGCGGGAAAAACCGGGACGGAGACGCTCGTACGAAGTGACGGCCCGGCGATGTGTTTGTGCGTAAACTGAACGATGGCATTTTATCGCAGGTCAGCGGGGAGCTAAGCGCTGGGCGGCGGAGCTTCTCCGCCCCCTCCCACCCCCACCCCCGCCGGCTGCAACGGGCGTCTCTCCCGGAACGTTATTCATCCCCTTTAGCCGCGGCGCGGCCGCCCCTGCTGAAGGGTTGATTTGTCGCTAACGAGAGGAACTCAGCCCGCCTCGTGCTCCAAATAATGTCAGTCAGCTAAATCTTGAAATAAAAAAAAGCTCCTATTCCGGGGGCTTGTGGATGGGGGAAGCAGGAGGGAGGCGATGTTTGGACAAGTTACGGCGACGCGGCGTCGCAGGCGGCGCTTATGCCAGACGGACGCGGGAGAGCGGCCTCATCCACGGGCACATTACGTGAGCGGAAATATTTCACGGTCGAGTTGCCTGCAGTCAATACCCCTCGCTGGGCGCTCGCTTCCGCCGGAGCTGTATTTGCGCCGGGCTAATACAAGAGCGCGGCTGGTGTTTCTTATGAGCAACGCTAACAGCCCTCCCGGTGGCTTCCGCTCCGGTGGCTGCAGGCTCTTCCGTAAACCTCTTGAATCTTCGCTCCGCACCACGCCAAACTCGGCTGGTTATGTTCAGAGTTCGGAGATAATAGCTTACGTAGAAGTCGTGGTAAGACCTACACGCAGAAATTCCTGACAAGTTGTTCACACATTAACAATTTGGATTTTCTGAATTGTCTTGGTGTCTCAAACATTTCAAGTGAAATTAGCAGAAAACTTTAATTTGGAGATGAGTTTGCTGTTTCGTAAATTAAAGTGAGATGATATAAGCCAAAGGATAAGCAAAATTGACATTGATAATTAGAAATTAAAAAAAAAACTAGCACTAACACTTAAGACTAGCAAAATAATTTATTTTTGAATTAAAAATTTCAGTCGTTGTAATTGAATTTGTTTACAGATCTCGATTTATTCAATTAAAATTTGTAGAGTTGAGAATAATGTAATTCCAAGTTATGAATTCAGTTTTATTTTAGACAAAAGGAAATACGTAATTCACTTATTATTTGAAAATTTTAATGTATCTCCTTTACTTGGTCTACGTTTTGCATTGTGGATACATATGAAACGTTTTTTTCAAGTCCCCAAATGGTGTTTTATAAGCTGACTTTGAACTCGTCTGTGTTTTACCCTTATGCCAATTTGAGTGGCATATATTTCAGATCGTGGTACGCTTTCTCCCCATTTGAAAATTAAGTCCCCTCCCAACCATCGATAATGAAGATCAATCTCATACCAATTCCATCGAAATTTCCAAATCGTTATATAATGAAGACGTTAATCCGCCATTTTCGTCTTCGACCGTTGTGAGCATTTCTTGAGTTAGCTGTTACTGACGACGGCCACCGGAGGCGCTGCTCTCACACGCGTCCGCTCACCGAAAGCAGCTACCCTACCTGACCCACCCCGATTCACCCCGACCCATCCCGACTCACCCCCGACCCATCCCGACTCACCCCCGACCCATCCCGACTCACCCCCGACTCACTCCCCACTCACTCCCGACCCACCCCCGACCCACCCCCGACCCACCCCCGACCCACCCCCGACCCACCCCCGACCCACCCCCGACCCACCCCCGACCCACCCCCGACCCACCCCCGACCCACCCCCGACCCACCCCGACCTACCCCCGACACACCCAACCCACCCCGACCCACCTCGATCCGGCCCGTTCCCCCGCCCGCCTGCGTGTGCGCGATTTGTTAACGCTCCTTTATCGACGCCGTCGACGCCAGCGGGCTCCGCCGCCGCGGGTCGCGCGTCGTATTTCAGCGCGCGTTCCTGATGAGTGCCTTCGCGCCGGAAACTAACCGTAGGTATAAATTGATTTCGAAATAGGGGGAGTCACAGATTTGAGCTCCACTGTCATATAAATTCCCTGCCCCTACGTCACCCTCCATCTCTCTGTCTCTCTTTCGCCCCCGAAAATCCCTTCATATTGAAAATTAAACGATTGTAAACGGCCCCGGCGGCGGGTCGGGAGGGGGGCGGGGTAGGGGAGTGGGGGCCGGGGTCGCGAGAAGAATGCCTGCGCTTGCGTGTCCATCACAGCGTGTTTTTTCGCGGCTGACATGTTTATACGCGACGGCTATGCGCTGGGCGCGGGGTCCATATACCAGCAGAGGGGGTGGAGTGGGGGAGGGCAGCGTCGCGGCGCCGCCCGAGGCCCATTATACGCCCCGACGGTCGCTCCGCTCGTCGCCGCCCGGCTAATTTTTATAATTAGTCATAAACATGCGTGGCCACCGGTGCGTGGAGGGTAGGTCTCCCTCGTGGGGGAGGGAGCGTCGGGGAGAGACGACAGTGCACTTGTGCTAGTGGTGATGACAGTTAGAAGGGAAATAACGGAAATGGAAGTGAAGTGAAATGAACGATGATCGATTCGCAAAGACCTTTTAAGTGATAAGTGAATATATTCAAGTACTGGCAATGAGTGGTTTAGAAGCAAGGACATTTGTTACATGAGTATCTCTGGGTTAGAAAAAGTGTACATGGAATAGTAGTCTAACTTCGTTTACGTAAATATTTTTATTCACTTTGATTAATTATTGAAAATCAAACTGTACGAAACAGAGATCAGTGTCTTAATAAGAATAAGAACGTGATTTCGTAAACCAATGCCCATTATTAACGATTTTTGTAGTAAATAATTTTTGGTTTAATTCATTGGTTTGTATTATCCTCTGACATTAGTCTGTTATATTTCGCAGGACAAATACTGCAATTGGAACCGGTACGTGGAACCGGTGCGTGGAAAATTTTAGGTTTTCGGAATTTTTTACAAAGTGGTTAAAACGTACGATATGTGTATCGAGACATCTTATTGTATACTTATTGGTTATCAGTCTAGGCATTTGATAACTCTCGTATCTAGTGTTGTAATAGGATGTCTTAAGATATTTACTTCGTAAATAAATATTTCAAGTATCTGATGTAAAAGTAAAAATATTAAATATTGAAATTAATGTTTATTGATCAATTATTTTTAATTATGTTCCTTAAATATTTAACGATCTTCCTCTGGGTACCAAAATGTTTCTAACATTTCTACAACAAGTCATTCAACCACGCATCCGAGGCAGATATCGTTTAATGAAAAATGCTCAATTTTTATGAGTAACATCAGTCTTCAGCGCACGTGAAAATGAGTCGGAAACGATAACGCCGCGCTGGAAAAGACACCGGTTCCATAGTGCGCCGATAACTCGCGCCGCGCGGGCGTGAGTCGATTCACTTGAGTTGCCGTGCGCGCCGCCGACGCCTGACGGACGCGGCGCGTTCGATTTGACGCGCTGCCAAATCGCTGCAGGGTTAAGCGGCCCCTGCCCCCCCCCCCCCGCCTCCCTCCACATCAGCTCGCCGTTGTTTACTCCACGAGCGACCCGCCGACATATTTCCCGAGCGGGTTATAGTGTTTTCATTGGCAACTCGACACCGCCGCGATTTTAGCACTCTCTTTTTGAGATTTCCGCTCGACCGGTTCGCTCGTCCCGATCTTTATTCTCGCTGCGCAGGCGATGGACGGGGTGGGTGGGGACAGCGCACGGAGTGGAGGAAGAGGCAGGGGACAAAATCGGGGCAAGGCGGGGCGAGGCGAGGCAGGGCGAGGCGGGGTGTGGAGAGGAGAGGAGAGGCGGGACAATGTGAGGCGAGGCGGGGTGAAGTGGGGCGAAGCGGGGCGGGAAGAGCAGAGGAGCGGGACTGCATGGGACAGAGAAGTGGAGGTCAGGACAGAGTAGCATTGAAGAGGAGAGGACAGGTCGCGACGGGTGATGTTGAGCACCACGCCGAGTGATGTCGGGCAGAGGAGGAAGGGGAGGGGCGCGAGATCAGCGGCGGCGGTTTCTGGAAGAGCAGTTTACCTTCTTGGCCAACTTTGCCAACTTCGCCCCCACCTCTCCTCGCGGCCATAATGGAGACGCGAGGGCGGTCGGGAGGGCGTTGCATCTGGTTAGGCGCCCCTCGCAGGCGCTCGCAGGCGGTCCGGCAATAATAGTCTCCGCGAGCACAGCGACCGACGCGGCGCGCTCCCGACGGCCTTTCTTTTATCAAAAAGTTTAGGCCGTAACCTAAGACTAGAACTTATAGCTATTGTATACGCGGGGGGAAGTTGGGATCGCCGTCCCGGGGAAGTTCTGTTCGCGGCTAAACTTCACGCGGGCTGGCGGACGCGCGCAGCACCAACAGAGGCGGAAACAGAAGGCGGGAGGGAGTGGGCGAACGGCGGAGGAAGGTGGGGTGACAGTGGCGGGATACTAAAGAGGGAATGACAACGGTAACTGTAGACGGAGCGGACGATGTCGGGTCGAGTGCTAGGGTCGGAGACGGTCATACCAGATGGCTTTGGGATCGCGGCAGCGGTGTCGGACGAGGGCTGGGGGGCTGGGGACAATGAGGTTCAAGGCACTAGCTTGGTCGAAGAAAGGGGCCTCTGCAGTCCCGTCGTGCGTCGTCTAGCCGATCCGGGACCCGGCCCGTTAAGTGGCAGTCTTCGCCATACTTATAGGTTAATCTCCGCGACAGCAGCAAACGTCCGCGGGGATAAACCGGGCCCTTATCTCGCGCCGCACGCCCCCTCTGGTCGGAAACGCCACTCTCAACGCGCCGCCCAAGGTATTTCGGTCGCCCCCGGTCGCCCCCTATCGCCCTGTCCCTCGCCCCGCGCGCCTGGCCGCGCCGCACACTCCGTCCGGGCGTCTCCGCTTGAGGGTGCTTTCTTCTGGCCGCAACCGGACGTCTGCCTCTGCGATTTCTCTCCTCCGCATCGCCCGCTAGCTTCTTCCCTCCGACCACCCTCCACGTACTTCCCTCCGTCCTGCAAAGCTCAAAGTCACACTATCCGACTTTCCTCGTCGCTGGTCATGATGAGTTTTATTCCCACACTGCCTTCACTTGATGGTCCTTCACTCTTTCTCACACTTGAGGCATCCACACCACTTCCCATAACGTCGTGTTTCATACGTGGCACCATCCCACATGATTCCCTCCGTCCCTGGTCCTATAGTATATCGCCCACACTCCTACTCCCCGCTTTCCTCTAAATATCCTTTCTCCTCCTCGCTGCTTCAGTCCCTTCTGTTCCGCCTCCACCTACGAGACTTCGCTCAGGCCTATTTTCGTCCCCCATCCGTCGGCCATCATGGCGAATTCCGGTCTGTGGACGCGTCCTTACGCCTGCGTGATGATGGCCGACTCCCGTCCAGCTCGTTGGAGCAGCGGCGTACAATGCACGCTCTGTGGAGGGGGCGGTGCTCTCGCGTCTTGACGTGCCCGGTAATGGGGCGAGCGTCGTCCGTTTTTAGAGAGGGAGGGGGGGCGGAAGATTATCATAACATCGTTTGCGAGAGTGCGCGAGGGAGAGCGTTTGCGTGTGGGTGAAGGGGGGACTACTTCTTTGGTCACCAACGCCGCTCTCGACGTAGTCAGCACGATGTCTTTGGCCTGCTCCTTTATTAGAACACTATCTCCGCCACTTGTGTACCCACTGCTCCGTTATGTAAACTTAATGGTGTGGTCTGTTTATGCGTGTTATCTCCACCTTGTCAAATGCCTACTACAGTGTTGCCACCGCTCCAAGGTTACGCCATCGCGTTTCTCTTAATGCGTGTAAATCAAAGATTTACTGTAATTTTGGCAGCATTCTGTCATCACTTTTATTGATCTTGCTTACAGGGAAATTTATTTGAAAACATTTCCATGGGAAATAATGTTTGTCATCATCATTGTTATTAATTACTATAATATATGAAGACTTAATTTATTTCTGCTTATCTTCATCATTTATTCACTAGTTTAAAATTTGTTTATTGTCATTTTGTTCATAAAATTAGCAAAACTCCTGCAAAAACTCAGGTCTCAGGTCTTTGTGCTGTTAAATTTTGTATCTAATTGTTTCCCCTAAACATCATTTACTTCTATTACCTTCTTATTCTTGTTTATCTTTTTTCTCTGACTCAACTTTGTCTTCCTTGTCGTTTGCTTCTCACTTGCTCTGTGAGTTTATGGTTTCTCATCTGTTTCTTCCCCATATTTTCCCATTCAATTTCGGGCTACAAATTTATTCTCATTGTGCCTCTTCTTTGCATTTCTCTTTTTCCCATTTCTTCGCACTCATTTTCACTTCAATTCCTTGCCCATCGCTAATTTCTCTCTTCAAACTCCATTATTGGTTGGATTTTGGACTGTTTAATAAGATGAACTAACGGTAATCCACCCTTTGTTTCACATGTCCTTGACTGCAGTGACCCTCCAAATAAACGCTGCTTCCCCCTACGAGCTCTACTACACACACTCCGCCCACCTGGCGCGTAGCATCCCCCACCTCCTCCCCCAAGCCCTCAGCACACCGAAGTCGACCCTTCCGCTATGGCCGCCGCCGATCACGTGATGTTGACCGACCGGCGTCAGACGCCCCAGGGCGTTGTACGCGGCTATAAACTGGCCGTAAAACAATATTTTGCCGCGCAGAATATTTGTTTGCCAGAGATGTTTATCTTCAACGCTATAATGAATGCGTACCCTTCGCGGACCGGCCATGTTCCATTTAGCGAGATTCAACGACAGAGAAAGAGAACCGAATGCAAGAAAATGAAGAAGAAAAAAAAGCGATATGATGTGTTCGGTAGAAGTTAAAATACAGAGAAAACGGCTAGGAAAGCAACGAAGGGAATGCATTTCATAAACGGCCTGAATGCGCAGTGTAACTTTTTACTCTTCGAAGTAAAGTTTATAAAATTATTGTCCAAAGCGCAGCGGCACTCCGATAACAAAATTGTTTTCAGACAAGTCTCGCGTAAATTCGCTTCCGCCCCTCCCTGCTACTCCTCCCCCTCTCCGTCCCCCGAGAGTCGAAGAAAGCGCGCGAGGGGAGGGCGGGTGGGTATCCCGCTAAGCCCGCACGGCGGCCTCCGAGTTGATTATTTCTTCAAGTTTTCCGCAAGTTTCCGACGACTCGCAGCGGCCTGAGCGCGCCAAATATTTTCGTATTCCGCTACGTGCGCGAAAGAATGTGTATTATATCGGAAGTTTCCGCGGAGGCGGTCTGCCGTCCGTGGGCGGGTGGGGGGATTGGGTCGGCGAGCGATCGAGCGGGCGGTGGGGTAGGTGGGTGGCCGTGTGGGCGAGTGAGTGAACGAGCGAGTGGGTGGGTGGGTGGGTGGTGCAGCGGTTGGGACCGGCGGGTGGGCGTTGGGTGGGCAGGCGAGAGACCGGGTGGACGAGCGGATGAATTAGTGGGTGGTCTGCGGTATAAGGCAGGCGGCGGATACTTCCTCCACGCCGTTGTTTAATTTTCTGACGTAGGAACCGGTAGAACGAGAGAGAGAGGGGGAGCGGGCGGGCATGGTTGGTTGTGTGCGGAAACGAGCGTGGAACGCGGAGTTGAGGCGAAGAGGAAACGGGAGGAGGGCAAGGGAGAGGGAACTGTGCAGCCGCGGCGACCCCCAGGTCTCTTAACGAGAGGGGCAGGGGAGGAAAAACAAAACTTGCGCAATAATTTATTCCCCTGCGGGTCTGTGGTGCGGCTGTTCTTGTTCGAGTACATTACACGACGACGCTCGATAAGTTAGGCCTCGGACGGGCGCCCTGTCCGGCAAGAGAGGGCACAGACTCGGAGGTAGGAGACGGTGACGGTGACTGGGCGGGCGCACAGTTGGTGACCGGTTAGTGAATGTGACGGCGAAATCGCCAAAGGGGTTGGAAGTTAGGGAGTTGACGACTAATTGAGAATGAGTGAACTGTGTGGATTAACTCGAAGTTTTGATAGTAGATTGTCACAGCAAGTAATTTATTACAAATAACAGAAATTGGTGAAGTAAGAATTTAGGGAAGTAATAGAAGAAGAAAATTTTGTAAGCGAAAGAGTTAGATTTGCCGTAACGTAGGGCATAAGACCGAATCGGTCAAATATGACAGATGAATTTGATATAAATATATTTGGTCACGAATTGTAAGTATGTGAGATTTACACATATCATATGTTAACCTAGAAAGGGTGTGTTTCGTGCATTTGCATATGCAGCAAGTTTGAGTGGAAATAAGCGAATCCAACAAGAAAAAAATGATTACGGTGAGAAAGAATTGAAAGAAAGAATATTCTGAGCACCTGGACGACATGCGCTGGTGAACATGAGGAAAGTTATGAGTGATCGGCCGGACGATCCATCGACACTGGAGCTAAGGAGAGAGGGATGAAACAACTGCGTTGGGGTAAAGACTGTAAAAAAGAAAAAGTCAGAAGTAGGAAGAAGAGTATTTAAAATGGTGGGCAAGTTGCATGCCAGTGAGAAAAAATGATGGGAGGATGTCGACCAAGATTTTTCCTCCTCCAGGTACTTTCCCCGCCATGCACCGCCTCGGCGAAGATCAATTTCAAGCTTCCAACTGCTCTCCCGCCATGTATGTAGTGTAATGCATGTAAGCGGGTGTAAGGGGAGAGGATAGATCATGTATGAGGAAGTAAAGAATGTGCGTGGTCCCTGACCCGTTGTGTCAGGGTACTGCTCCGTCATTCTCCTCGTGTTGATCGGAGAAACCACGAAAAACTACCGATCAGAACAGACGGCCGCTAGGATTCTCCTTCCGACAGCCGCCCATTTCGCCCCAGCTGTCTAGCTAGCGTCGAACGTCCGCCACTTGGTCAGGACTCGAACCCTAGGAGCCCGCGATCAGATGATGTGGAGTCCGGTGTGGCGACGGTCCCACTACGATGGCTGTGAGTCGGCGAGGGTAGTGTGAGTGGGAGCGGCGGAGGCGGGATGGATAGCGCGAGGAAGGCAATGCCAGCGAGGGCGCGGACGCGGCCGGGCCGGGCCAATTTCACGCGCTCCTAATCAGCGATTTCTCGCGCGCCGCGGCCTTCGAGACACTAACGGCCGGCGCGGGCGGCCCGTATTTACGACGCTTGCACCCGCCCCGAGCCGCGCCGCGCCGCGCTTTTTAATTATGGGCTGCGGCGCTGCTGCTCGCCCGCCCTAGCCGTCCCGCGTCGCGTCGCGCGGTTTATGCGGCGCGTGTGCGCGGGGCGGACGCGCGGGGGCGGTCGCTGGGAGCCCCTCCTGCGCTCGCCCCAGCCTTGCTTTGTGTGGATGTTTCGCGTCATTTTTTTGGGTTTCGGGGATTATGTTTTTTGGCGAAATGTTTTGCGTTATTTTATTAAAGAGTTAATTGAATGTGTTGTTTTATCAGATGACTGCTGTGCAGGATGTTAATATATTATCTGGCTCATTGATTTTTTTAATAAATTTGGAGAGGGAGGAATGTTTGATTGCAATGAATTTGGGAGGTATTATGAAAAGTTGTCAATAATAATTGGAACGTTAAAAATGTTTATTGAAAATATTCGTTTAGTAGGTTTTATACAAACAGGAGCTGTTAATTTCAAAAGCGTCGTGACTTTTAGCTTCAAATTGGCAGCGAGAGGAAGGAGCCGAAATGGCAAGTGATTCTTAGCTGAGTGAGTCTACAATTGCAGAGTGTGAATGTTCGCGTCAGGCGCGTTCTCGCGCAGGCTGCCGCCGCTCCGCGTCCTCGCCGCCCACTCCGTCCTCGCCACCCACGCCGCCTGCACCCGCGAGGCGGCGCGCCGCGGCGCGGAACGCCTTCCTGACCTACAGGTACAGAGCCGCTGGCGTCATCCTCTCGCAAAGCTTAGCGGCCTTGCCCCGCGCCCACGCGGTACTTCCGACCCGCCTGACGTCCCTCCCCGTCCACCCACCCATCCGCCCGCCTGCCCGTCGCCACCTAACCCACCCACCCACCACCCAACACTAACATTCCCACCCTTCCCCCTACCCACCATCCACTGCTGCCCCCGCCGCCGCCGCCGCCGCCGCCGCCGCTGCCGCTGCCGCCACCGCTACCGCCACCGCCACCGCCACCACCTCCGCCACCGCCACCGCCACCGCCACCGCCACCGCCACCGCCGCCGCTGCCGCCACCGCCGCCGCCACTGCCACTCGCACGCCCGCGGCTCACCCACACCCACTTCCCTTCCTCCCGCCATCCAATTACCCGTCAACGTCCAGCTGCCCATGGGCCCGCCGCCCCCAACAGCCAAATCGCAACCGCTACCAGTAACCCTGTGCTCGCCAACCTCCCCCCATTTCCTCCAACGCTACCGTCTCCATCCCTTCCGCCCTTTTTCGCTTTTCCGCGACTCGTCCCCTCCCTCGCTTGTCCTCCCGCCCCTTCGCGTTCCCGTGTCCGACGTCGCGCTCATCACCGTGTCCGTGCTGTTGTATCATCGTCGCGCGCTATTTCAGGCGCCCGCCGCCCACCCCACCCCACCCCAGCCCATTCTGGCGGATTGGTTCACCCGCTCATATGCGCACGTGATCACCCGTTGCTTTCGCGTTCCGCGCCTCGCGTCTGATGACGCTGTGATCTATTCGTGTGTGTGTGATCACCCGCCGCTTCCCTGCTTTGTTGGCGCGCATTTCGCTCTGTGACATATGATGCCATCTGACAGTGCCAACACTAGTCACTCCCTCTCACCCGACATTGCCGCAATCACCCCGCGTTGTGCGGTAAGCTCGCGGGACTTCGAGTAGCTGAGGTACTCTTTTACTTTCATCACCCATTGATCAGAGCTTAAACGTAGCGTTCGCTGCCTTCAAGTTTACTGTCTTCCTGGATTGGTTACTGGCCGTCAAGATTTTCACGTAGAGATCGCCGTTTGCCGCTTGCTAATCACCCGTTACGTTCCACCACAACTTTGTTTGACCATCTCCTCACCGGTGCATTGATCATCTGCCTTGCTGTATTTGCTACATTCTTGGCCTTTTAAGCCTTGGAAACTCTGTCAATTTTGGTAATGTGGTAACACGCTCACTTAATTTCAATCACGTACAAATGCGTTTCAGGTAAAAAGAATCTTTCAGATTTACGAGACAAGTTTTAGTATTTCCTAAAAATTAATTTTTGAAAGCGCCAGATTTTCAGAGAAAATATGCTTTTTAAGCAGTGAATTTGAAAGATCACTTCTTTGCGAATCCCATTTTATCGGTACACAATCATGAAATCTGACTATTTAACGAGACCTGTTAAAATGGATTTCGATATTAGGTTGGTAGCTCTAATCATGTTTGTTTATGCTAACTTTTTTGGAGAGCACAGAAAGTACAGAATACTTCTGCAATAATTCAGTTGGGCTGAGGTATTTTTTATCCTCTCACGTATTTTTGAGCCCTCGATTCGCTAAATGCGAGAGGAATGGAGAAGGGGTATGGATTATTTTGTCGACAGGACCATTATAAGATATGTGTATCTCATTTTTCGATACAAAATATTTCCTATACAGAATTCATCTAATGTTAGTAAAGGTGTGGGAGTTGGTGTGCCTGGGTTGAGGGAAACGTGCCCGTATAACCCCCCCCCCCCCCAAGGTGTTGTCTGGGTACAACGGCCGCAGGAATGGTCGGCGCAGCTCTATCCACAAGAAGCCGGAGCGTCCCAGCGCAAGGCGCAATAAGCACCGCTCTCTGGCTGGCCCATCTGGCTGGCCGCGCCGCCACTCGGAGCTTCCCCCCGCCTCCTCCCCCGGGCAGCACGCGAGGGCGATTGCGCCGCGCCTTCGCCGGTTGTTCTTGGCCGGCGCGCGCCGCCGCCGCCGCCGCCGCCGGGGTGGTCTCCCAGGCGCGCGCTGACAGATGACGCGACGTGACGCGTCCGCTCGCCCAGTGACGTCGCTCCCGCCGCGCGCGCGCCTCGCCCGTTAAACATTGCCCACTTCGGGGGCTTCTAATCGCTTTCGAAGGAATATGAGCTTTCAAAAATAACGCGTTTGGCATTGATTGAAAAGGCCGTGACCTATGTACGGATATGTGCACGTTTAAAACCTCCATATTTATAATGTGTTCAAAGCGTTGAATTATTACTGCTTTACTATTATTTTATCTTTAATAGTACACACAGATTAGCCTGTAAATCAGTGTTCTCATTAAGGCTCGTTATTTTGCGAATCGTTATGTAGCCTAAATTTTGACGATAAAGAAATTTTTATATTATTATTATTATTATTATTATTATTATTATTATTATTATTATTATTATTATTATTATTATTATTATTATTATTATTATTATTATTATTATTATTTATTCTGTATGTATGTTCCATGGCTGCAGATTAAATAAATGGATGGATGTCAAATATGACATGTTTTGTATTATACAGATGGATGTGTTCTATATAAAATTAAGTGTATGTGTACTATGTTCGATTGCGGTGGGACTAGTAGAAATAGCCATCCACACTCCCCAGAAGGTGTTGACGCAGTCACAACTATAGTTTTTTACTATTTTGAAAAGATGAATTAACATGCTTACATTATTCATATTCTTTTGGAGATAGTCTTTGAGATAAATGTAACAAAGCATTTTGTACTCGTTATTATAAATAAACTTTTAGAAAAAACATGTTATACAGTGTTCTATATATTTAATGTGAAATATATATATATATATATATATATATATATATATATATATAGATATAGATATAGATATAGATATAGATATAGATATAGATATAGATATAGATATTTGTATTTCAAGTTGGTTCACTTCATGTATCTTATTTTTGTCTGCAAGAACTTTCTTTACTTCTTGATATGAGCATTGGCGTGAGCAGCCCAAAACACAGAGAAGCGATGACAATTCTGCACCCCCTTACTTTCTGATCTGTATTTACATATGACATACCCAAGGAGAGTTAAGTTACAATTTTAATGATGTAGTGAATACATACAATTGAATTTACACTAAATCATTCACCCTGGTCGCCAGACGGGGGTAGGTGAACGTCTTTCTCAAATTCAAGTGTATTATAACACTGTCCGAAATTCGTGGGTTAAAAGGGGGGAAAATTAGGGATTGAACGTATTTAAGGGGAAATGTAATATTAAATAAGACTACGTGGCCCCTTTTAAAATTTCCAGAACCCTGTCCCAGCTCTGTGTGCACGTCTGTGGGTATTGACAATAACAGTAACTTAATATTCGAGCTACATATTTTCCCTCGATAATAAAATGCTTCAAAACCTGCCTTGCATGCGTTACAAATGACGTGTGTAAATTTCCTTAAAATATATTATTTTCATACTATTTTATTATGCGCCATTCTGTTGGTCAGTTACCTTTAATGATGAACATGGTGTAACATTTTAGTTTGTTGAAACTTTACGATTATGTTAATTTGGCAAAAGAATTTATTACTTCAGTAGCCCAGCTAAAAATGGAAAATACAAGCGCTATCGTTTAATTCATTCTGTAAAGCGTTTTAGCGTTGTATAAAGCGTCGAATAGAGAAGATAGAGTTTCGATAATTCAGCAAAATGAAAAAGTAATAATGCTATCAATACACTTTCGAATCAGTGAATCTCTATTTCTGAAATTGGAACCACTTTGAATGATTGTGTCCGATAATTACATTGCACGTCTCTTGTTCCATCAATTCTAGACATTGTTCATAGTGCTGCGGTAAACGCGCAAAATAACTATGTAAATCTCTGTAATGGAACTGATGGGAAAGAACTGTCCTCGTTTTCATTCCCACCCACGCTCGCGCTCGGGATTCCCGCGAGGGCGTTCCCCGCTGCAAAGTCCTCGCAAATGGGGCTCCGAAATCAAGATGCATTTCGGAACTATTTTGATGAACCGACGTCAAACCCTTTTACTGCTCCGTAATCTGCCTATTGATGTTCGGGATTACACCAACATTTTCCCCGCAAAAGCGACGAGAAGGCGCGAAAGGAAAAATCGACGGCGTCCCTGAAGCAGGCATACATTTCGTTACAGGGTGGGCGGGGGGCGTCGGAGGGGGACACCGACGAGGCTCGGGGAAGGGGGGGGGGGCGAGAAGGAACGTGCCACCCTTCGTAATGGCCGTCGTTACGGCCTGCTCTCCGAGCATCTCGCCGTCCTTTTCTTTTTCTTATGGGGCCTCCTTCGTCTTCTTCCCGAGGCATTAATATGAGGAGAGCGAGGCCTTGCGGTAGGGGGCGGCTGCCGCGGGGGCGGAACGCCTCCTGCCGTCTTCGCGGCTGCGATGACGGTCGGGGATACGCGGGTAGATTGTGGAGACGGCGACGGTGTTAGAACGGTGGTAGGGATGTGACACAAGCGACAGTTCTTGCGACGGGAGGTGGAGTTTTGTAGCACGGTTCGGCGGTGGAGATGGAGGTTTGCTTCAACTGTAGTCGCCCTAAAAAGGGAACAGAGTTGTGGATGTTGACGCTTGCTGAATTATTGGTGTAGAATTGTGATCGGAATGTAACCGAAGTGTACGCGGGTGACGGCAGGAACAGTGCGGGCGTAAGAGAGGATATCGGGTGGCAGATGGCGGACAGGGAGTGCACGGGAGGCAGCGCCCAGAGCTGGCGGAGGCGAAGGCTAGGGGCGTGCGAGCGGGAGGCAGAGCGCGAAAGAGACAGCAGACTCGAAGAAACGCGGCGCGTCGGAGACGGCGGCGGCGGTGGGGCCTGGGCTGGAGAGATAACGGCCTGACAGGGATTACGTCACAGGCCTGGGTACGTGGCTCGACCTCTGCCCGCCCCCTTCTTCTCCTCCGTTTCATCCCTCTCCGCATCCTGCTCGTTCTTCTTCGTGGAAGGCGCCTGGTAAATAAAAATTACCGCGCGGCGTCCGCAGACGTGTGTGACGAGACAGCGCTCGCTTGTGCACGCACCAGCCGTGTCCCGTCCCGGAACCCTGTCCGCCCCCAGCTCGGTCTTTTCCCTGCTCCACCTTCGCCAACCCCTCTCCTCTCTCCCGCCCCATTCACCCTCACGGAACCGCTCCCCCTCCCCGTCCCTCACCTACTTCCCTTATCCCCGCTCCTACCATCTCCGCCTCCTTCCGCTCCCTGCCCTACTTCCGCCCCACCGCTACCTTCCATGCTCTCCCCCCTCGCTCCCCCACCCCCACCCCTCCCCTCCCTCCCCCCCTCCCGTTTTCCTTCTCCCCGCTCGATTCGTCCCATCCCCCGCTTCGCCCCCGCTCAGGCTCGCCCAAGCATTGCTGCGCCTGATGTAATGAATAGTGACGGATCTCTGTCGCGCCTTCCCTGAAAAGCAGGCTGCGTTGGAACACGCCTGCCATACTCCCAGGCGAGATTCACTGACTCTGTTGTGTTATAATTTTGGAAATTGTGTAAGGACTATTTCGTCATTTGTTCAGAAAATTTAATTGATTTGACTAAAATATATTCAATAAATTACTAGAGGTAAAGAAAATTGATAGTGGTTTTTCACAGCGGCAATCTTAACTTACAAAATTGTTCCCAGACGTCTATGACAAAAGTATAGACACTACTAGTTTATGGGAAACAAAAGACACGTTCCGTTAATAATATAGAATTTTTTTCTAGCTGATTAATTTAAAATCGTGATCATATCGATTCATGCCTGTCTAGTTTCAAACTTTTACATAATTATTAGTTAACTATTTTGAATGATTTAAGCCGTATTTTAAAAAGACGAATTATACATATATTACCAGTTTAATTATTGGTATGTAACTTTCTATTGCTTTACGGATGAATAATTACGTACTGCTGTAGTAACAAGTAGGAAGAAACGGGTCAGCAAGAATTCGCTAGATAGGCTTGACATAATACAATCCCGCTTCATTACTGAACTCGCGTGCAAAGTAGGAACTGTGCTATTATTGCCATGACTAACGTTTTTATTTCGGAGTATTTGCGTTCTGATTAATATAAATAGCGACATTTCTCGTCGGCCAAACCGCCGTGGAAATTGGACGCCGAGTTGTGGCGGCTGCGCCCGGAATGAAAATTAACTATGGAGCCATTTCGGCCGGCGGCGGTGGCGGGGCGGCCGTGGGCCCGGGGCAAGGATGCCGCAGGTGCCGCGAGAGGTGAGCCGCTATTTGTCAGCCGATATTCCGGCAACTCTTGCGGCCCCGAAGCCCCAAAGGCTCCAGCTGCCTTCTGTGCTCCGCCCACTCGCCGCCCTCCGTTCCTCTGACTCCCCGCCGCGTCGCCACTCCGATAGACGGCCTGCTTCGACCAGAGGGCCTGCTGAGGCCCGTGGGTTGATTTTTGGTGGCCCTCGAACAAGTTATTATTTTAACTTCAACGTGGCCCGTTGCATAAGTTTTGAGGGATTAAAAACAAACACTACTTTTAACTAAAATAGAAATAATATTATTTTACTGTTGTTTTTCTAAGGTTGGCATTAAGGCATGCTGTTTTTTGAAGGATGACAGTAGAGCATTGTAATGAGTGTCAAATTACGAAGCAAAATATACATTATCATTCTGAATAAATCAATGTGGCCTACGTTCACCAAAAAGAAAATGGGCCTTTAGTTAAAAAAAGGTTGAAGAGCTCTGGCTAGTCGTTTCTTTCCTCGCCTCTCTCCATGCTGTAGGTTTGTGACTGCCCTATCCGTGTCGCTGAACTTGTGTATCGTGGCATATCCTTCTGTCTGTCCGTTTTCGTTATTGCGCTACCAACCTTCTGCTATACAGCTTGATTATAGCAAATTGTCGATTCTGTAGGTCTTTAACACAGGTGTACCTTTATTCGGTGTATGCCTCTTCGATTGCTCCAGTAATGTGCTCACTTTAACAGCACATTACATCTCCACCCCCGCCATCCTCACTTTCCCCGTCATGTCATTCACCTGTGCAACCCACTTTCGCAAAAACAACATCGGTGCTCGCCAATCGACCGTCCCTTGTCCACACCACCTTGCTCCGTCCAGACATCGCGTTTGCTCCGCCCCCGCCCTGTTGCCGCCGCGCCCGTCATTCGCGCCCCTGCTGCCCGCGCGCCACCGACGCTGCGTCGCCCCCGGGGAGCGCCCGGCCTCGGAGGCGGCGCGGCGCGGCGCTTGGAAATGCATGACACCGCCGTCGCTGCGTGCGCTGCCCCGCCCGCCCCGCACCCGCCCCACCCCGCCCCACCCCGCCCACCATAACCCCGTCCCTCCCCTCCTGGCCCCGCCGCCCTGCCCCGCCCCTCCCCGCTCCGCTCCGCCCGCCCCTTGTGCGCTCTGCTCCGTTCCTCTCCTTTCCCGTTTTGCCCCGCCCCTCCCCGGTCTGTCCTTCCCCGCTGTGCTCCTCCCCACTCTGCCCTTCCCCGCCGTTCCGTTCGGAATGTCTGCGCCACGTTCGCCGCCTTTCATGCCCCCCCCCCCCCGCGCGCCACCAAACCCATCCAGCTGCTTGGCCTGTTGGCCTGTTTGCGCCCTCGGGTCGCGATCTCTTGCTGCTACTCCCCGTCGCGCGTCGTCCACCTGAGCCAAAGCAGTTGCCCGCGCCTTCAACTGTCCTTCATTCTTCGTGTTTCGCCTTCGACGCTTCGTGTTGTTCAGAAGGAAGATTGTTTAAGAGTCTTTTGATCCAACATTTCAAAACACGTTCATTCACACTGGTTCGAGAGGGAACCAATTCTCGTTATCTTGAGAAGTGGAAGATATATACAATTATATTGAAATTATGTCTGTGATATTTAATTAGAAATGCATCATTAACATTTCATGGTTGACTATCCAATTATTCAGTCATCAAGTGGCTTATTAATAATTCAATTAACTTCCCATTTCTCTTCGGGAATGCGTTTTAATGTTAAATTACAAATTAATTCCTTTTCTCTTTTCCTACAGCAACTTGGTGAATCGAGATTTATAATAATTTTTAAAATAATTTAACATCCTTTCCTTAAACACATCCAATCTGTGTTTCCTTCTTTTCTCACCTTAAATGATAAATAGTACATTTTCTTTACTATTTTATATTTCTCTGAGTTCGTGTGTCCGTGCCACATCGCTTGATATTTTTGTGAAAGTGCCAACAAGACATCGCCCTCTGCGTCGAGCTGATCATCCCACCTCGCTCGGCAGCGCGTCGCGTCGCGTCGCGTCGCGTCGCGTCACGGGCGCCGAGTCTTTCGACTCCGGGTGCGCGCGCCGCCCCGGGCGCAGGGTGCGATATTGTTAGAAACGACATTCCGCGACTCGCGCGAGGGAATCGGGGAACCGTCTGCTCGCTCGCCGTCCCGACCAAGCCCCCCCCCCCCCCCCCCCCCCCGGCCCTATCTCCCGACTCTGCCCCCGGACCTGCTTGCCTCAAAATATTGTATTCATTAATATTTAGTTGTTTGTTTAGAAAAAAATATTTGTCGATCATATTTTACTTCCCTGTTCAGGTTTCACTGAAAAAAAAAGTAATTACCATGCGTGTCAATATACATTTATTTCTAAAACAGTCACATTTATTTTCGTGCTTTTGGATATACGTATCAAACTGAAACTGCGTTCGTAACGATGAAATTCGAAAGATCGTTCGAAATCAAGAACGGATTGTGAACAAACGCGAAGCGGGTCAAAAGACCAGATGGATATTTGTACGCAGTGGAAGCGACAATCGGAGTGAACGCTTTGGAGGTACTCTCTTCGTTCTCCTTTCTGCATGGGGACCTGCCAGGAATGTGATAGACACGGAGAAACATGTGGCCCAGACGGCTGTATGTTTTGTGAAGAAAGAGCGGCACCCTCTTCGTAACAGTATCGTTTCCATTCCATTCGACCACTCTTTTTCCCTTTGTAGTTTCAGCGTCTTTCGAAAGCGTTCTTCTGTTCACGTTGTAAACTATCATAATTACGACCCGGAGTTTTTCTCGGGGCCTTTTCACGGGTTCTCTATACTCGTACCCATTCAGGCGATGCGGTGGCGGCGTCGTTTCTTAGAGGCCCGGACTTAGTCACCGGGGTCGCCGAGCGGGGCGCATTTCTCGCGCCCGCTTCACTTGTGAATATGCGCATAAATTTCCTTAAATTCCAAGGTTTCATTTGCCGGCGGGGTGCTCACACCTCTGTCGGAGAGATGTAACCGTCGCTTTTCCCCTTGCTTTCAAGCGGGCCCCCATTTTCAAAGGGAGGCGCACCTGTCATAACAGTTTACTTCGTCGCGAGATTGTCCCCGGGCGAGGCGAGACGAGACGAGACGGGCGAAGTTCCGGGCGCGCGGAAGTGGGAGGCGGTTGAGGGGCGTGGAGGGGAGCGGAGCGGGGAAGGGCTGAGGCGGGGAGCGGTTGCGCGCTCGTTGCGACGACGTCACCAACGAGCCACTTGCCCCGTTTTCGTTGGCCGACCTCCCTCGCCCCCCTCACCCCCACAGCCTCCCCCCCCACGGATGTTGTCATTCTTCTCGCCACGCACACATTGATTGTTGACAGTATACACTTCCTTTTATTCCTATATTCTAGTATAAAAGAAATAAATGAGAAACCCAACATTCAGAAACAAGTAATACTTCTGGAAACCTGTGCGATTAAATCGTACGGGGAGTTTAAAGCGAAATTCAATTTTACTTGGCCGGGTATTTATTTATAATATTGATATATACAGGCAGGAAAAGGAATGAAAGTATCCGCACTCTGGCTTGCCTTGCCTTATGTCTCACTGACCAACTCCGCCCTACTCCTTTGCACTTTACTCGCACATATTCATTTCGGTCTCTGATGCTATCATCCTGAAAAGTACACACCACTTCAGAAGTGTAATGAAAACATACGTTGGAAATCGCAAATGCGACCTCAAACTGTAATGAATTGCACAATCCAACACTGCGTACAAAAAGAGATGCTGCGACTTCCCTCCATTACCCTGCTACTGGTTACCTACGTCTCCGCCAGTTTCCGCTTGCTTTGACATTTAATATGATCTTAATTACGTAGCATATATAAGCATGTAAGTTACACGTGCAGTGTACAGGAATTTTGCTGGGATAAACTAAGTAATCCATCTGGAAAAAGGGCATTTATAAAACAGTTTTTAGAAATACATAATGATGAATTTTCCCCTAAATGAATTTTACTTAAATAGGAAGAAAGCAGAATGCATTCCTTTATGAACACAGTATTAAGATGAATTAAATGCTGAATTACGATTACGAACTCGAATTAAATATTTAGAGGATTCAAACAACTATTACACGATGGAAGTCTTTTTTTTTTTATCTGAGATTGACGTGATAATATTGATCCACCATTTCCAATAGAAAACATTATAGATTTAGAAAAACTTAGATTTCGGTATTTGAAGAACCCTGAATCCGGAGTGTTAACCATGGTTCGCTGTCTCTCTTGATCACAAGAACAAGCGCGCAGCGGGCCGCGTTTGGGGGGTGGGGGGTAGCGGGTCCATCGGGTCGTCGCCGACCATTGTGTCGGCGGCGGCCGCACCGCTTCCTTTTGACGGACATTATTTTCGGTTCTTTGACCTCTTTGTGGCGCGCGAACGCCGTCGTGGCCTCTGCCGCATTTTCGCGCCGCCGCGCGTGACGTCACCGTGATGTCGGCAAACGTCCTCCTCCCCATCCCCCTCCCCCTTCCCGAAGCTCCACCCTCAGCACCTTGCGCCTTCGCCTCCCTAAAATACTCGAGCAAGCGACGCGGAAAGTCGTGCTTCTGTGGATTTCGCGACTCGTCGATTCTTGGTGGCTTTTGACACAGGATCGATACGGAATTCTTTTTTAAATCGTCGAATTTTATGTGAAAGAAAGCCAAGGATGTTCAGTATGATAATTGTGTATGACGGGCTTCGGGCCGCAACGAGATAAATCACATCAAAGGAAGTCTCCTGGTATTCGTAAACCCTAATATCTGATTTTGGTCGAAGAATTTTTGTAAGTAAAAGTCTGCGTTCAGAGCGCCTTCCGTATCCGTATCGATCTCCACAGTCTAAGTATTGCAGTAATGTAATGCCTCGCCGTATCAATAAAGGCATATAATAATAATAATAATAATAATAATAATAATAATAATAATAATAAATTAAAAACAATAAATTAATAATAATAAATAAATTAATAATAATGAATTAATTATCGTTATTCAACAACGATTACATAGTAATAACAAATAATAAATTATTATTAATGTTATTATTAGTATTTTTATTATTGTTATTATTATTATTATTATTATTATTATTATGTAATCGTCGTTTAAAATACGAGAATTAACTTACAAACTGAAACATTATCACAGAATTGGAAGTAAACGCAAAATATGTGTAAACTCTTCTAACTATAAGGTAAGACAGTTTCTATAATGGCTTTTTGAAAATTTTGATCGTTCTGTTAACAAAACGTTTATTTATGCTGTTGGTTCCCTTCCTTATCCAATTTATTGTATTATTATTATTATTATTATTATTATTATTATTATTATTATTATTACTATTTCGTATATAATTTCAATGTTTATTGTTATTGATTTGACGTTTTGTTTGAATTAAATATTTAACTCGTAATCAACTTTGAAAATGAATACTTGTAAGTAGCTCAGTTAGCAATATCTTTTATTAAAATAATTTTCGGTCCAAGCAAAGTTTTTCCTTTTCAGAGGGCAACGTAACTTTTCACAGCGAGTGTCCACGGCCTGCGTAGGCTCAGCGATCGGGGACGAATCGGAGTTGGGGCGGGGGTGATGGCGGGGGCGGAGGCGGAGGCGGGGGCGGAGGCGGGGGCGGGAGGCGGGGGCGGAGGCGGGGGGGCGGAGTCCGATGCTCAGCGAGGTGCGTCTTTCGCCTTCTGTGAGGCCAGGGCGGTGGCGGGAAAAAAATATTAATCCTCGAGGGAAGCTCCCGTTCACGAAACACGATAATGGAGGGATGAATATTAATGCTCCCACGAATGCTTGTGTCGCACTCGCGCTGCGCAAGCAGAGCGGAAGTCTTCCCCCACCCTCCCCCCGCCCCCGCCCCCGCCTCAGCCCCGTCTTTCCACGCCCCAGCCTTCCGACCGGCGCCTTTGAATCGAATGGCGTCGCTGCTGTAGGAATTTCTTGCTCTGCGCAGACGCCCATGAAAGGACGTATTTGGAGAGTAAATATTTTGTTTTTATTTGTGGATATTATTTGATGTTGATGTTTCGCTACCTTTCTGTGATTTTAATCTTTCTCAATGGTTGAATATTCAGTAATTGGCTTCAGCATTATAAAAGAGTATAAAGAACATGATGTAGAAAAATATTTATGATATGTTCTCCAATTAACATACTTTCACACCATTTATTTCATTTTGATTGTTAATATTTTTTTCTCTTCAATATATTCGGTTTTAATTACTGCTTGTTGGTACATCGCTGGTTTATTAAATTGATAATCACGCCAACATTAATTTTTTGGTTACTTTTACGGGTCGTTTGGAATGACACACGATGTAGATATTTATGTATTGAAATATATATACCTTCAAATACCTTTGAATAAAAATATTCGATGTAGATAATCGTACTTCTCGTTTGATTAAAATTGTTGTATATGGTAAAGAATAAAAATAATATACGCCTCGAAATCTTGACAGCAAACTGTTCTTCCAGTTCGTAGAGTTCCTTCCGATTTCCAACTTCGTAGACTCCTCTCTTCATCGTAGAACCAAACGCACACGCATACAAACATTCACACACGTGCGTGTGTGCATGCATGCGTGCGCGTGGACATTGAGACACTTTCTGGTCAATTCCATTCTGCCTAGTTTGTCTCCTAGTTTTATTTCATACGTTTTCCTTCCGATCCCCTACGTAGGAAACAGCCGAAAATGCTAGGAATCGAAATCACCTTGGTTTGTAAGAAACAATTCTCTCCTCTTGGACTTAAAAGTTCCCTCCATCTAAATTTCACACACTCCAAATCTCATGACCTTTTTTAAACATTCAAAATGGTTCCAGGTATGTTGCACTTCCAAAAATATGTCCCCAAGATCCCCTAACTCTAAGCTTTAGAAACAGGTACACCCTCTCTCTCTCTCTCTCTCTCTCTCACTCTCTCCTCTCTCTCTCTCTTCTCTCTCTCTCTCTCTCTCTCCTCTCTCTCTCTCCCTCTCTCTCTCTCTCTCTCTCTCTCCCTCTCTCTCCTCTCTCTCTCTCCCTCTCTCTCTCTCCTCTCTCTCTCTCTCTCATCACGTTCCTATTGGCTAAGCCGCTAAAATCATTTGGAGGTTCTCGATTGAGTTTCTCACATCGAACTGCCATGCTACTCTCTCGTTTGGATATCAATGATCTATAATGTATTTTGTGTTCAGCAAATATCTGAAAGGGCCGAATGGTTGGACGATGTAAAATTAATCACTCAATAAAGTTGTTTATTTACAAATATATCCCAATCGTTACTGGTTCGTGGCTAGCTCTTGGTCTGCGTACTCGCTTTCCACTACGCGGCCCCGGGTTTATTCCCGGTCGAGCCACGACTATAGTGTGCGTTTTCCGTAACGATGACAAAATTCACTTTGCAAGTTGCGTGGGGATGTCTTTGTGCTAACCACACGTACCCCATTAACCAGTGGCCGCGAGACGGAATCGGCGGTAGTCTTGAGCCCGTTCACGGGCTGTCGCGCCAAGTGCATACATAAATACATACATACAATCATTATTGCATTCCACCTGGTTATCTCCTTCTTCACAATTCACGGTCTTGCTGCCAATTTCATCGCATCCCAGCAGTTGGGTGGTATTGATGGGAATCCGCCAACTCTTCCGTACATCGTTCAAAACCTATCGTGTAACGACGCCTCCGCTGCGGAGTGTCCCTCCATCTGCCTACCCATCGCTCTTGTTCGTGGAGTCGTAATCCACCACGCCACTCCCACCCCTCGCCCGTCATCCACTCCCCTCTCCCTGCACTTCCGGCCGTTCGCCGGGCGCTTCGCGACTGTTCTTTGAATGAGCGCCCGCCCGCCATATTCCACGTCTTTAATTGCGTTCTGAGATAGCGCTACAACGACCGGTACTATAATGTAGACTTTATATAGACGTGTTCATATTTCGTAATGAGAAATTCACACTTACGCACGTGCTGCTAGAGGGGGGGAGATCGCCCACTGCAATGGCGCACGTTCGGTATCTGCCACCCCCGCAACGCCCGGGGCGGAGGGAGGCAAAGTTTTTCTCAACTGCCGTAACGGCGCGTGTTTAATGTTTTGCAGGGAGCGAAACAACTTGCCATAAAGAGGTGCAGTTTAATCAGAGTCGCTCCCACGGGGAAGGACCGGCGCCGGGTACACTTATAAATAATACACCCTGTTGAACGGGGCTTTATGAATTATTCCGCCGCGCGGGCCGGGCTGAAATCGAAAAAAGTAAAAGGAGCGAAGGAATGAGGCTGGAGGTGGGGGCGGGGGGTGGGGGGTGGGGGTGATTGGGTGGAGGGAGAGGTGCGATTTGAGGGCGACGATGTCGATCGGGACACGAGGGGGGGGGGGCGAAATGAGAGGTCGATCGGAAGGGGCTCTGTGTTCGCGAGGGAAAGGAGGGAAGGCATCAGTCGGATCGACAGGGTGAACCTTAACACGAACGTTGGGAGAGGAGTCCTGAGGCTAACACGTCTTATGAGAATATTTCCGAAAATGTCTAGTTTCAATAATATGAATTCAGAGTTATGCACTGGCGTACTGAGAGTTTCACAATGGTACTTCTAAAGCGTATGGATATGAAGTACTCGTAGTTAGTAGAGGTTTTTTTTTGGACAAAGTTGATTTACCGTTGAGGACCGTATTTGTTTCAATTTACTAGAAAGATAAATACGTCTTTACAATGGCATTTAGATATAGCAGCAATACAAACTGTTGAGAACTCCACCTTTTGTACAATTCACCAACTCGTTATTTTTCCGTGATGCACAGTTGGCACCGTGCACTCGTCCCCCAATATCTCTTTATGTGGCCGTAAAATAATAAGAATAAGAATGAGAATAAAAGTAAATCTTTTACCAATCTCTAAATAATGATTTGTGGTACGTATTGGGAAGGAATGAAAATATTGGCCAAGATACTAACTATGTAACAAGACACACATGGTTGATGTCTTAGCTGATTTATTTAAAGATATGACTGCTTTTAACCATTCTTCAACGCCATCTCACTTTTAAAATTAGACTAAGACGTGCCTCTCAATTTCGGCATGATGTTTTCTACGGTAGTTCTTCGAATTGAGCGAGGCAAGCATGATCAAACACTGTTGAGTGGAAGAAGTGAATAGCAGATACGACAGGGTAAGATATGACGAGTGCTATTTGGCAAGAGGTGAATTGCAAACAACAGGCTTTGAAAAGCAGCCAGCGGAGCGTGCGTATGAAGCGTTTGGGACTTGAAATAAGGATTTGGCAAAAAGTATAAAATTGACTGAATCACCAACCAGCGATTTACAGATCGCTGTAACAGCAGACGAGAGCTAATGATGTTTTTTGGTAGAACGGATAAACTAAATTTTGTATTCCTATGTTGAAGTGCGTATGTGGGAGGGATTCAGTATGGTTAACGAGCTTGTGATGGACAGTGAGTGTGAGTACCAGAAACCATACAGGGTACTTTCTCGAGAATCCTACAGAAAAGAGAGTGCGTGACATGTGGGGGTGACATGTGTTACAATGGGTTGGTGAGATACAGAATGATAAAACGGCATCAATAGAATGAGCAAATCTACTGTCCAGCAAACGTGAAGCCTCAAATGCTGGAGTGAGCGAGCTGGGTTTCGGTCAGACTGGACGCTAAGAGAGTGGGAAAAGTGGGCTGGGAAACGTGAAAGGTAGCGAACAGATGCGAAGCTGGACGCACGGGAGAGGAAAGGTTGGACGTTCGACCACGTGATCGGAAAGGCTAGTTCGAAAACGAGGGGATAGATGGAGGGCGCACTTGGGGTGAAAGGCGAGTGAATCGATGGCGGATAAATGACCGGATGGTTGAGCGTGCAAGTAGTTGAAAGGCGAGCTGGCCAATGGGTAAACGGTAAGATGTTCAAGTGGTGGGTGGATGTCGTGTGAGCGATAGAAAGCATGAACCGCGTATGGCTATCGGTTGGATGGGTGGGCAGGCGAGGGAGTTGGTGAGCGGCGAGCAGGGGATAGGAAGGAGAGTAGGGTATTGATAGCGGCCGCGTGGGTGGAGGGCAGCGGCGCGGCGCTATTGGACGTAGCGTCGCGCGTGTGCGCCTGGACCCGGACCGAAGCCTCTGCACCGCCCTCGCTGCATGCCAATGCGCACGGAGAGCGAGCTGCCAGCCTCCCCGCTGCCAAACTCTTAGAGTCTCCCGCTGGGAGAACCTCTCCTTGCACGAGTCTGTCTACTCGCGGTACAATCTCTGGAAAGTATTTGCTTTCTTCATGAAGTTTCATTCTTTAGTTTACGTCTGTTTTAATAGACTTGACCAATGTCATCTTTAACATTTTTTGTGGCCACATACGAGTATCTAGTTGGCGAGTTAACTATCCATTCTTTTTTGTTATTTAAGGTCGCATCAACTACTAGGTCATTAGCGACCACTATTGTTTGTAACGATGTGGTAACTGTGAGTACGACACGATATGATGATGATGGGGGGGGGGGTTAAAAGGACGAACAGAATACAACCATACCCGAGGCGAGCCTGGAACCCGCGATCCTTCGGTCCGACATTGCTACGGCACTACTGCCTTAGCGATCTCGGCCACCCGGACCGGCAACTATCATTTGTGCTAAAGTTTTTAAAAGGTTACTTTGGCCGAAATCAAACAGTAATTGTCCTATAATGATTTCAGTATTTAAGTTGCCACTTTCAAGTCACTCTATGCTCGCTGTTTCGTATTGACTACTCATTTTACCTGGTTTTTGAAGTTTGATTTCAATTCAAATTATCTTTGATACTTACAATGATTTCAATTTCGATGTTAGAGAGAATTTGATTCTATCATTCTAACAAATCATTAAATTTGTTTCATTAGTTGCAGAATTTTTGAACGTACGCCTCTGTATTTATGAAATAATTTCGTATTCCAGCTTTTATCACAAACCGATTGCAAATCGGCCACTACCCGCCGTTTTAGTGCTTTCCGTCACAAAACAATGGCAATTCAAAACATGCGTTCCGGTAAACTTCACGGTATTTGCAGAAAATCTCAAAAACCTCAAAACCTCCTGCGCTCGCATTACATCGCAAATTCCTGCCCCGCGCCCCCACGCACCGATGGGAGCAGTGACATTGGGCCCGGAGTCCATTTGTTAATGCCGGGATAATGTTAATGCAGGGGTCGGGAAACTGAAACATGTGTATTGATCGCTCACAAACATAAGCACAGGTAGTGAAAGAAGCCACGCGCAGCAACTATCGTTAACACTTCTAGTAATGCAACTTGCTCATTTACTCGTATGTTGTGTAGGACTGACTACTTTGTAAAAAGTACGACACTCTCTACTACAATTTGCTCTTCAAGAGCGCTTTAAAGAAACGACTGAAAAATGTGATTCAGGAGTTACAGTGAAAGAGAATGCTGTTTATTGTTGACAAAATGTTGTCATTTTGTAATGGAAATCGGCGACTCCGTCGTGTGGTGTTTATTTGCTGACATGTTAAAGTAACTTTTGTTTTTAATTCTCCTCAATTACTTTCTTATTTAAACTACTTTATTCTGTGACATTGGGATGGAATGTCGGTAATAGGATCCGAGATGGTGTTGCATCCCAGCGATGCCCTAAGCGAATGGCACTGGGGGTCTAACAGTTTTAATCACGTTTTGATGCAGGCATTTGAAAGTGGATTGTGGTAAACTTTTTGATTTTAATTTATACCAACGAAAATACCGACAATAGGTGATACTATAATTTTATAAATGTATATTACGGTGGTTAATGAAATATGCAACATTTTTGTCTCACTAAGATTGTATTATTGGTAATAACCATGTCTTGACACAAAAATTAATGTTTCTTTTTGGAGCTATGTGGTTTCCCTTTTTCATTTATACTTATCTATTATGTTTATATTTCAAATTTGAATAAAGTAACATTAAGTACTAAATAAAAGTGGACTGGATAGACTGTCTACGGTTCGTATTTTGTCAACTCTGACCACAGTCTAAGGTGTATGGTGATCTCACACTGCTAGTGTGGTTTTCTCAACTTTTCTAGGGACACGGTAGTTAAAACATTGGTGTGAGGTACCTCAGACCTCGGAGTTGGCTGTGTAAAACACCGGTATCCTTCTTGGCACGCGTCGACGACACGTTGCCAAGACCTGCATCAGCATCCGTTGCTCTCCCGGGCTGTGAACGCGCCCGTCAACGCGCCACGAGACGTCGACCGCACTGGCGTGTGCGTGACGAGGCGTGCTCACGCGGCCGCGTGTGGGTGTGCGTGCGTGCGCGTGCGCGCCGATCCGTCGCGTGCGCGGGCGAGAGCAAATTGTGCGTACTATAGTGTTTTGCTTGGGGTTTGTAATCAATTTGTAGCGGCGCCCGTGGGGCCGGTGGATTACACCGGTCGGCCGGCCGGCCGGCTGGCTGGGCCGGGCCGGCGCTCGCTGTAATCCCGCCCACGCACCCGTCCCCGACTCACCCCCGCCCCCACCGCGTCCGCGTGCGAATCCAGGCGGCGCCACCACCGTCGCCCGCGCCCCGCCGCGGACGCGCACCTGCATGAGGGATGGGGAGGCCCCGGTGGGCGAACGCGATGACGGAGTCGGTTTGCCGCCGATGGAGGTGGAGAGGAACAACGCAGGGGGGGGAGGAATGCGGTTGTGGCGTGCAGGGTGAAGTATGGCGTGCGTGGGGCGGAACTGATGATGGAGTCGCATCGTGAGAATAATGTTACAATTACAATTAGATAATGGTAGTAATGGAGACGGCAATCAATAATGGATTTCTAGGGAGAATTAAATTGTTATCGATTGATCTTAAACATTACTTGTTTCATGCTACTGAAAGAAAATGTAAATGATAAGAGATACAGGTCAGGTGTAGATACAAAAAGTCATGAAAGACAATCATTTCAAGATTTGCAAAGTTCTAAATTTTGTGTCATTTTACGGAGGTATATTACACTCGGAAAATTAGAATCCTATTGATGAGAATTTGATTCTAAAATTCAATGAAGTGTACTGTTAGAAATATGAACTATCCGTTTCTATTATCTTTTTCTTGCTGCATGTGTGAATATGGGTTGACAGACCGTTTGTCACGATTCCGAATAGTAATCAATTGTGGTTGCTTTTTTTCATTTGGATGTATTTCAACTACTACAATATATTTCGTATGAAGTTGTTTTTATCGAAAATAACAAATATATACGTGAGGTAGATAAAATCTCACGAATGTAAGCTTAATGCTTGTTAACAATTAATACGTATTTCAAATGCATTCATGTAAGCATGATACATCCCTGTCGTGTGGTCACCCTTGTACTCCCCACACTATGCACTAATAAATCATTTCTTTCGAACAGAACTGGATTATTTCTCCCCCGCTGTAACAACGAACGTTGCATATGAAACGAAATCCGAGCGCCAAACGATATCATCCCCCTCCTCTCCTGCCCGACGCATGAATTGCGCCTCGTCCAATTCGATCCAATACGCCAGTTTAATTTTCTTTCGTGTTTCCTTTGTTCCAGGTGAGTTTCCGAGTTTGCCTTTTTCCGCCCCAGGAGGCCAGAGATCAGCGACGGCTCCTTGGTGAGTCAGCGCGTCACATCTCCACCAGGGGGCGGTTATTTTTAAAAAACCTGTTCTATATGGAAATACGAGCGGAATTATCGATTGCGTATGCGTGCTGCTGGCCGCTGCCGCCTACGCCGCCCCCGACACTCGCACAGCTCCCGCGTGTCCTCTTCGCTCTCCACCCCAGCCGCCGCAGCCGGCCACACTGCGCTGCGACACCGACTATCCCAAAGCGATCAACCACTTACGCAGTTAACCAACACCACCACCACCACTACAGTTTACTACTCCAGCCGCTTGCCTACCCGCCGACACCTACCACCAGAATATCTAACCATACACGCGCAGTTTACTACCGCCGCACCTCCAACCACACATTACCTCTAACCTCTCATGCACACCCAACAACCTACCTCAAAACCACCTATGCAGGCTCTCAACCACTCACACACTCACAACCTCCTTCGCTCCTCGACACCCAACCACCGACGCACACCCACAACCATCGCACTCATCCACCCACCCGGGCACACCCACAACTACCCACGCATACCAACCATCCATCCTCGCGAACCCATCCGTGCGCACCTACAAGTAACCCCTGATTATGCTCACTGTGCTCCATACTCACTCATCCTCATGCGCGTAACTCCTAGCTGCTCCTGCTCTTGCAACCGATCTTGTGACCACGCCGTTCATCCTCTGCCCACTGCTGCTCTCTACTGATCCTCCGCGTTCCCCCCCCCCCCTTCCACGGATTCTTTCTCCCTTCGTCATCCCAAATGTTGATCTGGAGCACGTTTTGCTGGGCGGCCGCGTGCGAAAGTTTCAAAGCAATCGCTGTTTCGAGTTGTGAAAATATTGCCCACAGGGAGGCATTTTTCACTACATGCTGCTGGACACACCAGGTGGCGGTGGCCTCTGAATAAATAATGACGTCATTGGACATGCGGCCCGCGATGCGGCTCGCGTCCCCTCCTCTCTGCAAACCGAAAGGCCACCCCTCCCCCCCTCCCGGCGTGAGCTGACGAGAACGTTTGATAAGGATGGGCTTGCGATTGGGATTTGGGCGTGATTGGGACGGTGGCCGGCGAATGTGTTTGAGTGTAGGCGAGGCGGAAGACAGCAGTCGCTCTACCGTTTTCACATTTCATTTCAGGGGGATAGTGTGATTGTTCTCCTTGTGAGTGAGGAGAGACGAATATGGGAGGAGGGTCAGTGATAATTTAGATTTAGATTTATTTGGTAAAAAATAGTAACGCTGTATGTGACGTATGGTAAAAACTGTATGTGACGAAGATCATCTGCACATGTTTTCTTGAGATCCAGAATCCCTTCCCATCATTTTAACTATAAATAGTTGAAAGATGAGTAAAAGTTTAAAATAGGTAATAAAAATAAATTTTAAAAAAGTGCGAGATTAGCAATATTTAAAAAAATACACATATTTGTTCCCGAGTTATAGAAAACTTATTTACATCGGTAAATGAATTGCAGGTATGCTTTTTCTGCCTTGCTAAAAAAATAGTAACTCGCCATTACCTCTACTCCTACCATTACGAGCAAAAGAAGAGTTCAACAAAATGTGCGCTTAGTGAAGCTACATTTACATCCAGAAGCAAAACAAGGGGCCATCTCAGTATTTGTTCAATGGATCAGGGAGACTGGACAAAAACCTGATCGAGATGGGGAGATACTTTTAAATTGATGAAATACTTTTAAATTTCTTCTACACGTTTGTATATGCAGAGTACTGTATGTAGTATGGAGAGTTATGTAATGTTACTGCGAGAAGTGCTTTTTTTCGACAGAAAAACTGTTGTTTTTTTGGGGCGGGGGCGTTTTTATTCACTATTGTATTTCGTGATTACAAGTGCTTCTGAACTTTCGTGGTTACAAGTGCTTCTCGAAAAAAGTCAAGTTTTCTGTGAAAATTATCTCAAAATTACGTATTTTCAGATACGTTCAAACAACATTTTCTTTGAAATGTCTCCAAATCCTTCAATGAAAATTTGCATGTATGTTTTTTACAATTTAATTTTTAATTGATTTAGTTTGTCTTTCCGCAATTCATTTGGACCAGAGAATGGAACCGCATCTAACCCGCATGGTCGCGTGATGAATGGACAGATGGGGAAATTAATGAGTGGTTTATTTTTGAAATCATTGTTTCTTTTTTCTGATTCGGCCTTCATTAAGTATTTCAAGTAAAAGAATGTTTTTTATTACATGTATTCGCTGGTAGATAGATTTGTATATAAAAAAAGTCATTTAACTTTATTCTAAAATTGAAAACTGATTGCAGAAATTCTGTAACTCGCATACAAATTTTACTGTCGAAATATGAGTTAAAATTGCTTATGAGATGTAAATAATAGCGGAGGAGGAAATACTCGTAACATGAATCATGAAAATTGAATTGAGTTAAAATCAATTTGATCGAATGGCGTTTTTGGCAATGTGATCACCCACATACCCATACATTATTTGTAATTTAAACAATGAAACCTAGCATTACAGTTTTGTTTGTAAAACACATTAATTTGATCGAAATATTTATAGATTCAATGCTGTTCGTAATAGGAAATTAGAGATGAGAACATGCGTGTACAAATTTCGTTTCTCATTAATATAAAGTGTACGTTTTACCAATAGGCATGAAATCAAAACAGCATTGAAGTTTGATTTTTCGTTTAAAAAACTGATATATTTTATGTATTACATTCACCATCTACTCATATCTCGTTGTTTTGGCTGATCGTGAAGCGAGCGCGGACCATCGTGACAGTTTGCAGCCCTGAGGAAGGCCACGATAAAATGTCAGGAAACTGGGCTTAACCCCCTAAGTCCCGCGTTTTCCGTTACTTTCGAATAGCATTGGTCGCAGAAATCTAGAAAACTTCATGCGGCCCCGTCAACGAGTATGGACATTTTCTCAATTAAGAACGAAATAATCACAAATTACAAATACCCAAAAACGCTAGGAAATGGGTTTGAAGACCTGAGTGTTTTTAGTATGCTGTTTTGTCGCCAATTAAGATTGGGTTATGTTAACTTGCTGCGTACTGAGATGTAGCAGTGCCGGTTACAATATAATTTTAAATGCTTTCTAATAGAATGGGATTATTTGATAAATTTATTACAAATTAAGTTAAAACTTGTGTGTTTGAATAAAATATTATCATAATTCCAAGAACCTGGAAAACACTGTTCTCAAGGGAAATCTAAAACACGTTTTCTGAGCTTAAGTGCCACTTCGTGTGGCTATCAGGTCCAGTAACCATCGTTGTCCTCCATCCTAAACCATATCTCTGTCTGACCCTCCAATCCTTCCTTCTGGCAAATTCAAACAGTTTAACAGTTCTCTGAGTTCTTCTCCATCCCCCATCCACTTCCAAGAACTCCGCCCACTCGGTCGGCACCTGAGTTGCGCAGTGAGTGGCGCCGTGCGGGTCGGATCGTTTGCGGTTTCCCCCGGCGGCGGCGGCGGCGGCGCGTCTGAGCGGGCGGGCGGGCGGGCGGGCGCCGCAGCCGGGTTTCCCCGCCCCCGCCCCGTCAATAAGTCGGCGCAGCGCCCTCTAGGCTAAGTGGCCGCTGTTGGTCATCGACTGCACCACCCCAGCGCGTGACGCGGGACGCGGCCGGTGGCGCACCGATGGATTCGTTCCGCTCTCGACGGCGCGTGGGTGGTGCTGGTAGTAGTGGTGGTGGTGGTGTGATGTCAACTTTTGGGTAGATCTGTTTGCATAGTTTGGAGCGGTACCGAAGAAAAATGCTGGTTCTCAGTCGGTTTCAGTCTGCAGTTCAATGCGTTTGGGATAGTCTGGATGCTGATCGATTTCAGGCTAGGATGCGCCGAGGGCTGTTTGGTGATACGTTGCGCCCAAACGTGGCGATCCTCGTGGTTGAAATATCGACTATTGTTTAGCCTTTCCTCCCCATCAGCTTCTGCTTCCATAATTTTTCTTTTCATAATGCATACACTATAACAACATTTATCATTTTAATAATGCTATTTGTTGTGATTTGGTGGTGTACGTGTATTCGTTAGTCGAATGCAATCTAGTAGACTATTTCAAATATATCTTGGAAGTAAGTAAAAAATCGCACAGCCATACTTTGTAATCTCGTTATCAAGAGTGCGCAAAAGCCAACTTTGTAAATATTACTGCAGGCAAAATGAATCATGCCGACTTAATTTCATTCATCTCACAGCGTTGTCCGTCGCCTTGTTCGCGTGCGTGTTGCTCTCCACTTCGTGCGAGGAGCAGCAGCTGGGCTCTCGCCTCGGAGGCCCGCGCATACGATTTTTAAGCGAATGCCCTAATGGGCGCCCGCTTTAATTGATGCTGCGGTGGAGGCGTCCTCGGCGAAGGGCGCAAGGCGGAGGGCGGTTGACGACCTGTCCAGAAGCTCAGAGCCGTGAGCACAGAAGGGAGGTCCCTGGGAGTGCGCCTCTAACTAGATAGTTGGCAGGTATTTCGCCTAATGCTCTGCAGTTCCTGGCGATAAACAAATATTTTGAATTCATTTTTTACTCAGTGCTGTGAAAGGCACCTTGAACTGTTGATAAATAAATTCAATCATACTTTAAGTGTAATTAATTGGAATTAAATTAAAAAAGACATGTTCTGTCTAAAACACATGTTCTCTAAGGTCTCTGAAAATCTATTGGAAAACTATGCCTGTTTGTGACACCTGTTAATGCTTCTTGTTCTTGAACAAAGGCGATTACAGTAATATGCCCAAATAGATATCCAAAGTACACTCTTCCTAAAAGCAGAATATTACAAAACTGAAGAAATTGCATTAACTTTAATGAGAAAAAATAACGCGAAAATGTTTTTGCTGAGAATAGCTTGTTAACATATAGAGATAGTATAAAAAATATATTCAGATCTTGACTCACAAACGTAAGCATCTCAGAATATGATATTCAGATTATGTATTAAATAGTAAATAGCGGTTTTTTGTATTTTCATCTTGTGCGTTGCTGTGCTTTTTCACAATTGGAAAAAATGATCATTTCCCCAGGCATATTTCTTTAAACAATTATTCGTTTTCATTTCCAAAAGGGTGTCAGTAGCACGCCTGATTTCCGATAATGCATTTGCCGGTGCGCCCTGGCTGGGGGCGCCGCGCCGCGCCCTGCAGATGACCAGGGCTGCCACGCCTGCGCCCACATATGGCGGCTCCCGCGGGGCCCGCCCCCGATGCCTCGGGGGCGACGAACGCTGGCTTTGCCTAGGCTTACGACCCCGCCCCCGCCCCCGCCCTCGCCCTCGCCCCCGCCCCGCCCTCGCCCGCCCTGCGCGTAGACAATCCCACGCCCGAAGACCCCCGTCCGATCCTGGTTCCTCTGCCCCACCGCAACCTCCTAGATTCCACTTTGCTCTCCATTTCGTTCTGCTGCTCCGCCCCGCTCCCTAGCTGCCCGCATACGCAGTCTCGCTGCCTCTGCGTCACCACTGAGACCGCTACCCGCGCCACCAACACAGCAGACTGTGCTGTTCTTCTCGACCTCCTCCTTTGTCTTTTGCTTCCTCCACATGGCTCCTTAATCTCTGCTTTTCCGTTATCTTCGAAACCTCCGTGCCCCGAAACGCCTTTCTCGCTCTCCTCCCATACACCATTTCAGTGCTTCCCCCAATTTCCACACCACGAATTGAGAGTACGGCGACGGTTGGCATTACGTCACTCATTCTGTCGTCTCCTTTTTTCACGGTTGCCGTCATTTAGGCCGCTTCCACTTCCGTTCATGTACCTTTCTTTCCCTCCCCCCCCGTGTATCGCTGCCTCCCGCCCGAAGTCACTACCATCGCCCTTATTTTCGCCCGCGCCGTCGCCTCTGATCTGCCATCGCTCGCCGCCCCTCAAACTCCCAGCTCCATCCTCGAACTGTACCTCCATCGGCTCCGTTTCAGTCCTCGCCCCGCCTCACCCTCGAGCCGTACCTCCACCCTCGTATCCACCTTCGCACCCACCTTCGCTACCGAACCCGCTTTCTCCCTCGCCTCCGTCTCCACCCCCGCCTTCGCCCTCGAACCCTCCCTTCACCCTCGCCGCCGCCGCCACGGCCAGCGCTGGCCGTCTGCGGAACTTTCCTCCCTCGCAGTCGCCTCCGCCCCCCTTCCCCTTGGAGCGGCCCCACGTGGCTTACCTCGCCGGGGCGCCGGCGCCAGAAAGGGCCTTCATGCCGTATTTATTAGCGGCGAATTTGAGCCCTCCTGGCGCCCTCTTCGGCGACCTCGGCCGGCGGCTCTGGGGCTCAGGGCTCCGGGGATTGGACCACGCGACCTCCCAGCGCGCGCGCTGCGACGCGGAAGACCCCACATTCATTATTACGGAATCACAAGGCGTCTGCGCGTCTTCTTCCAAGCGTATTTGCGCCCAAACACGTTGTGCCTCTATGGCTAGAAATAGCATTGCGTTTTCACCTATTGAGAATCATACCATAACACTGAAGTTACTGAAATATGCTCTGTGCTCACTTTCTTAACATTAAAATTCTGATTAAATTCACTATTTTATTCTTTCTGGATTTTTTCTAAAAAGGACGAATGTTTGGAGGTCACGGTTTTTGCTTTTTGTGTCTGTGCAAGGCAATTCTTGCTGACCAATCTATCTTACCGAATATTTTAAAGATTGAGCTTGAAACTTGATGTTATCTAACTAAATTTTTGACATGCAGTCGCCAAAGTTATTACATTTTGAGATGTTTTATCATGTCAAGATTAAATGGAATTGAAAACATGTAACAATTTTTACAGTAAAATTTGTGATTTAATTCTTTCTCTTCTATCAAACTTAATGTCAATAAACGTCTTCATCACCAATGTTGATGGTATTAACATGCATCAAGACTTCGTTTTTTTTTGTTATTCTATTATATACTCATTGCGAGCGTAATCGACATTCCTCCCTCCGCTGCCATCTTTCATCTGTCGAAGTCCCCAATCACATGTCACGCGTGTATTGCTCTTTCCATGCACGGGGCGCCCTTTGTCGCCGTTCGCGGCCCCCTCCGCGTCATCCAGACCTCCATCGTAAACTCGTCCATCAACCGCGCCCTCCCCCCCCCCCCCCCCCACGCCACATGCGCTGCTCCGCACGGCTGCTCCCAATAGGCGCCGTTGCGCCTACTTCGTTTCAGTCTGTACGGAATCCGATCGACAGCTTGTCTTCTGTCCCTCGCACCGCCCCCACAGAGCTGTACCTCTGCTCCCCTGAGTGCCTCGCTCTTCACTTAAAAGAATGTGGTCTCATCAACTACTCGTGGTTATTAGCGACCCAATTGACAGAAATTGAAAGCATTTGCATTTCACGTTATTTACTTCATGTATATACAAAACTCTCCGTCATAATACGATTACAAAAGGCAACAAATCATTAATGCAAGTGTTACACGCAACAATAGAATCAAAACTTCAGAATCAAAGGAAAATAGCAACAACAACAACAACCAATAGTTTAGTTATTTTCTCTATGCTACTAGAGACTATACTACTATGCTACATTTAACAATTTTATAACAAGTTAAAATAAATGTATCATTTTCACATATGTAATGAATTTGGTGCACAATGTTTTGTCTCTCGTGATGTTTTTGTGGTGTTTCAGTACCCGGAAATTTACTTCTTCTTCTTCTTGTATGCTCGGGTATCTACAAAATTGTTCAACAGTATAAATTATTTGTGGTTTATCTCATAGATTGAATCTTTCTCTGGAAATACGGGGTTCCCTCAGCATTGTTTCCTCTCTTCTGTGGAGTTGTTGCTTCAGTACAATTACGGGCTGAACCATTTCACAATGC